>OY829528.1:347571-876993 GCA_963691665.1 Clepsis dumicolana | reverse complement strand
GATAGCCGCAAACCCTTATCACAATAATGTAAAATTTCGTACGTATCTGAGTCTAACAACGAATGATTCGTTTCTAATAAATGCTTGGCAAAGTTTGATTTCTCTGGATGATCATGCCTATATGACGAGACATGCTCTTTAAATCTAGTATCAAAAGCTTTGATCGAACGAATCATTCGTTGTTAGACTCAGATACGTACGAAATTTTACATTATTGTGATAAGGGTTTGCGGCTATCGGTTTTAGAACAATTGGAAATAATTAGGTACAACAACATGGGGTCTATTATTAATGAACAAGTTAATTTGGTTTCTTCGCCTTTGTTACGACTTGGTTCTAATTTTAATAATGTGTCATAGTAATAATGAGAACATGACTTCTCTTTTTACCGTACTCGGTTAAAAATAACGGGGTACCTGGCGTAGATTAAAAATAAAAAGGGTAGTTTGGAATTCATTTCTTAAAAAAGGGTAGTTTAGGACTTACATAAAAGGGTAGTTTGGAATTTATAAAATATTAGTGGGTACGTTGGTTTTGTCATTAACTAAGTTGAGTACATGGTTTACATATGTCAGTAGTGGAAGTGGTGGCATGTTGAGCGGTTGTTGTTGTGCTTCGTAAATGGCCTCGTGGAGAGTGCCGAAACGCGTCAGCGTTTAGTATAGTGGTGGTGGTGATAGTTGGGTCTGTGTGGCATGTGTTGATTCGTGTAGCAGTGGAGGTGGAGGTGTTGCATGGAAACATACATTTGCCGCACAGATATAACTATTTGTCATTAGTGGTCGCGGGTGAGCAAAGTAATTGTTTTTTAGTTCATAAGTACCCTTTAGGTTTTCGGATTTCCGCAATTTGTATGGAAATAGCCTTTTTAATCACTGTATCTTTTGATTGCGCAAACTTAGAAGGTAAATTTATTCACGGCTTCAATGTACTGTAAACTTAAATATTTAATGTTAATTTCAGCCTGCTACCTCCAGGCGTTTTAGAAAAAAAGGGTCTTGAGAGACAGACGGACAACAAGGGTTCCGTTTTTTCCTTTTGGAGTACGGAATCTTAAAACCGAACTTCACATAGCTCTAATATCACCACTGTCCGGTGCTGGGTTGGTAGTTGACTTTTCAATGTTTTGACGCTACCTACGGTTTGTCCTCAACGTTTCTTGCAGGAAATGCAAAAAGGCAAGAAGAAGCTGGTTCCTCGGCTGCTGGGGATCAACGCGAATGCAATCCTGCGACTGGACGAGACCACTAAGGAGGTGCTGCAGGTCTGGCCGCTGACCCAGGTCAAGACCTACAAGGCAGGGAAAGGAGAGCTGTTCACCCTCAACTTTGGGGATTACAGGTGAGTTTAAAACCCGCAGGTTAAAGAGAGCTAAATATCGCGAGTCAAAAATCCGCTAGGATCGATGTCGAGTGAGGTCTATCTGTCATTCTCCACTAATTGGGGTTGTCCATTTTTTTGCAATGTAAATCGAAAACCATTTCGAGATTAATGCTTTTTGCATTGTTTTCGGTATTTTTTTCATTTTAATATGATGTAATTAATTTAATATAAACAGAATAAGCAATGACCTTCATTTGCCCTTCACAGCCATTGACAACTATGACATAGCAGTCCGAATTGTACTTTATTGGCGTGAGTTCAAGAATTCATCACTATTTACCAGCGTTTTATGCTACTAAGTTCGATTTGGACTGGTAACTTGCCAGTTGTTATTGACGATTGACAGTTCAGTGACAGTGACAATGACAGTTTAACGATTCAACACAGATTAAAACTGAACTAAAGCAGGGTCTCAACATACGCTTACTGTCAAATTTATTGAATAAGCAGTTGTGTGGAAGAGCTAGACACATCTCTGACGTCATCAGCCTAAATAATTTCAATAAATAATTAAAAAATAACGAGTGATTCATATGAGAAAATAGCGAAATTGGTTTCTTATAATCGACTTTTCTGTACAGAAAAAATATAAAAAGCATTCTTATTTTTTTTAGACAACCCCAATTAGAGACAAGCTACTTTGTAAAGATTGGTGGAAATTGACAGATAAATCTCACTCGACACTTCTAGCGATCCTAGCGGATTTTCAACTCACGATAGTCATTGCGTAACTGTTTTGACACACGTCATCTGGGATTGAAATGACAGTTTTTGTATGACTGTGACAGCTAGCTGTTTCCGGTACCAATTGTCAGCCTATACAAAAACTGTCTACATGAATACGATGGCGATTGCGAGCGAGTTAGACAATACGTACTTAATTGTAATTGCAGGTAGGACTTGGTGGTAAGTTTGTCCGGATCGCTATTATCATCTTACTCGGTAATCCTGCCGCTAAGCAGCAGTGCTTGCACTGTTGTGTTCCGGTGTGAAGAGTAAGACAGCCGGCGTAATTACAGACACAAGAGGCATTTCATCTTAGCTGTCTAGGTTAGCAACGCAACTGCAATTCACCCGGGGTTGCGGATAGACACCCGCAGTAGTGGCAGTAATGATAACTTACCATCAGATGGCCCATTTGCTCGTTTGCCTTCCTTGTCGTATATCATCATCATCATCATCATCATCATCATGTCAGCCGAAAGACGTCCACTGCTGGACGGCGGCCTCCCACGCGGCTCTCCACTCAGACCGGTCTTGTGCTGTCCACATCCCCCGCAGTCCGCTCTTGACCAGGACGGCATTCCATCTTGTTGGAGGCCTACCGACAGCTCGTCTCCCTGTCCGTGATCATTGTCGTACCTGTACAAGTTTTTTTTCCCATTTTGAAGATGTGTACATTTTTAACATGAAAGTACCGTGAGACTCAATCATAGTGAAATAAATAGAGCTATATAGTGAATAGTGAATATATAGTAGTGTGCGTCTCACCACCGCTGGGTCGTGCGCTCCCAGAGGATGGACTACGAATTAGTCCGAAACATGTCGGGCTAAACTCGACTTATATACGTGAGTGATCCGTTTTATTTCACTATGTGTACATTTTTACATCAAGTCTTTTGTTTTCAGCGAAAAAGAGTACTGTGTGAAGACGAACGACGCTTACCGCATCCGCGACATCCTGCAGAGCTACATCGATCTCATCCGCAAGAAGATGGCCGGCGCCTACAACCCGTATGGCGACGATAGCGGCGTCGTCTACTCCGCTACCGTTGAGAGCAACAAGTATGTGTGCTTTTACAACAGTCTGTAGTTCCTTAATTTCATCATCATCATCATTATCAACGTCATGATCATCATGTCTTACTAATGCATAGCCTTGTCTATTCCGCTACTGTCGAGAGCAGCAAGTATGTATGCTTTTACAACAGTCTGTAGTTCCTTAATTTCATCATCATCATCATTATCAACGTCATGATCATCATGTCTTACTAATGCATAGCCTTCTCTATTCTGCTACTGTCGACAGCAGCAAGTATGTGTGCTTTTACAACAGTTTCTAATTCGTTAATTTCGTTTCGCTACCGCTGAAGTGTGTGCTACTGTGGGAAGAACTACGGATTTCTCCGAAACATGTCAGGCTAAAAAGCCGTGATAGCCTAGTGGTTTGACCTATGGCCTCTCAAGCAGAGTTTCGTGGGTTCAAATCCCGGCTCGCACCTCTGAGTTTTTCGGAATTTGTGTGCGAAATTACATTTGTAATTTATCATGAGCTTTTCGGTGAAGGAAAACATCGTGAGGAAACCTGCACACACCTGCGAAGCAATTCAATGATGTGTGTGAAGTTCCCAATCCGCACTGGGCCCGCGTGGGAACTTATAGCCCAAGCCCTCTCATTCTGAGAGGAGGCCTGTGCCCAGCAGTGGGACGTAAAAAAGGCTGGTGATGATGATGTCAGGCTATACTTACTCGACTGAGCGATCCGTTTATTTCACTATGATTGAATCTCACAGCAGTTTCGTGTTAAACATCATCATCATTCTCAGCTTAAATAAGATTATCATAATTATTATCATCAATAAGAATCTCTGAAAAATTGTGCTGCGTCAAAATAGCAAAAAGCGATAACATTGTATTCCTATTGATGTCACTGCATAAATCTTGCGTCAATGCATTTTGATATTCGTGCAGTACTCGTGTCCTTCGCTGATCATCCTTCAATGCGTCAGTAAATTTAACTTCTTGTCTTTTCCATTTGCAGAGGTCAAACGATGGAGGTAGTGTCGCACTCCTCCCACAAAGGAGTGGAGACGTCGTTCGTTGGGCCTAGCAAGATCATATCTTATGAATCAGGTAAGTTATTTCCACGGACCAACCACACGGACACCAAATGCCAGGGCGAACGTTTCCGAAACGCATATGGTCATTTGCACCTAAAAATCTCTCTAGCCTCGAACTCTTTCGACCAGATGACAAGCTATGAACCAATCACGACGCATTCTCCCGGCCCGCTCACCGCGGCTTTTTTCGTAATGACTTTCCAAGTAAATAATAGAAGATGCGGTGTTCAGAGGGTGGTTGGTCCGTGCTTATTTCACAGCTGATAGTGTCTGACTAAGTCTATGCTCATGATTTTCACAACTTACTTAGTTTGATATAAACATGGTAATGGTACCTACCCTGTGGTAGCACGTAACAGCCAAGATAGGTAATCAATATTTATGTGACGCGTATAATTCGTCGTTATGTTACTAATATTATAGGTAATTATTATGATAGGCTTTTATACGACTTTATGTACCTATAGCCTTCACTATTTGTAATTATGAACTTTATGAACTAAAACAATTACTTTGCTCACCCGCGATCACTTCATCATAAACTTTATCGGTCCCTTAAGTGACTTGTAGAGATCCCTACTTGTATCTCATTGTTCGAAACTTGTGTTTATTTTTTTGTTTTCTGTGCAATAAAATGTTTTTTAATACAGTTGCTCAAAAAGTGGTATTTTTTGTAGCTACGTATCATGCGGAAAGTTGTATTTTTCGTACTAGTGCTTTTTACTTTTCTAAGGCGCCGGCGGCACCGGGCCGCCTACACCTTCCTCCTCCTCCACGACAGCGCAGCCCCCGCCGGCTCACCGCCTTTGGTTTTATTGTAATTTTCTTGCAAATGTATTACAAAACGTCGTTTGGTACACGTGCGGAAGTGTCATTTTCACTCGTCCAGAGTCCCGACCCTCGCTTCACGGCTCGGGCCTAGACACCCCAGGACAGGACTCGTGCATAATGACAAACTTTCCGCACTTATATTGTATTGTTGCACTTAAAAAGTACTATAATGACTTAGGAACCTTTATCAAACCTCAGCATAATCCTGAGTTTACACTTTTCGCATTTGAGTTTCGATTCTATAGTAGTCTTAATTTTGTTTCAACTAAACCAATTCCCGAAATGTAGCACGCCAGCTCAGACCTACCGAAGTATACTTATTGATTTGCCTGTTCACCTAGGGTCTACCGTGCAGTCCCAAGGGGCGCATGTAATGACTGCGCATCAGGTTATCGTGACTTCGCGCCAGCAGAACGAACAAACCGCCACGGTAAGCTGATTCTACCCATTTTTCTTTCCGGGGCTTGTGGCAACCTTCCTTGTCCACCCCTTATGCGTCCAGATAATTTCTCCAGTCTTGATCCAGTCCTTTGAATGTTACTTATTCAAGAAGGCATAGGAATAAATCATAAAGCAGGCATGGCTGGTGTATTAGGTTGAGCACGTGACACGAAATTTCAAGGTATCGGGTTCTATTCCTGGCCTATGCTATTCAGTAAGTACTTATTTAGGAATTTAACCTTTACTCCTTTGACCAGTGATCATGGTAGCTTGATGGCATGACCAGGGAACTCCATACGCTCCAGTCTGCTAAGGTTGCCAGATCGAAAAATCTAAATATCTGTAGAACATTTCAAAATTTCGGGATTTTGGAGTCGTTGTCTGGAAAAACGAAGTAGGCGCGACGCATCACTCTATCTCCACGTGTAGCATTTCAAACGTTTTTGTGGTAGAATACGAACAGTAAGAATTTTTTTTGGGAGATTTTCTTATTTGTTGGGAGTCTGGATATCACATGATCTGTCGGAGAATCCTGGCAACCCTACATTCTGCGCAGAAGGTGAGGCAGAACGAATTATGCTCTGGGTGCATGGCTGGATGTACGGTATGGTCTTCTTTTCTTACGAAAACCCTAAGGAAACATGATCAATGATCACCCTTTGGGGAGGACTCCTTCAATAGAGTGATCTCTCTCCAGGCAGATGTTACGCCTGGGGCCGAAGTCCGAAGGAAGAGAGTTGAAAGTTGTATTTATGCAACCGACTTGAGAAACTGCGTTCGCGCGTTGTAGAACAGTGATGACGTCACTCTCGTGTGGCGCTAAGGTCGCTACAATCCCTACAAGGATTATTCTTTCAAATCAAGGTTCCTTCCGAGCTCATTAAAACAGCATTGACTCAAACATCTTGCATTGCAGACCGGCGGCGTGGCGATGCGTGGCGAGATGTCCGTGAACACAGTTCGGAAGCTGAACGACCTTAACGGGAACGCTGTCTGCATCGTGAAGCTACTCACTGGTGAGGCCTTTTTACATTTACTATAATGTTTGGAGTATCCCTGCGATATCGAATCAGAATTGAGAAGATCCGTAGAAGATCTAAAATTGCTGATATAGCTCAGCAAATTTAACACCTTAAGTGGCAGTGGGCATATTGCTAGCAGAACTGATGGCCGTTGAGGCCGTAAGGTTCTAGATTGGTGCAAGGTAGACGGACGATCTGGTAAAGATCGCGGGAATATATGATGATGATGATGAAAATAATAAGTACCTACGTTACGTGACGTAACTTACGTCATTGCTTCATGTTTTAGTTGTTTTTCAAACATCTATCTTGCCATTCTGACATTAAAGTCATGATTTTATGGCAGAATGACATGATAGTTCTGTTGGCTAAAACACCGAAAACGTAGCGAAAACATTATTGAAGCAGATTCTGCTTTAGATTGGCTGTGTAGCAAAAGAAGGATACAATAACTTATCTAAATAAAATTACACTTTTAACTTAGGTACATTATTTGTGAATTTCACAGAACCAATGGAAGCTAATATTGAAGAGGCTAAGAAGATAGTTGGAGTCATCACTCAAAGTATGCCTGTTCTCGTTGAAGGTAATCTTATAAATACCACTTAACGTTAGAGTTGTGCCTGCTCGGTCTTTAAAGGGAACGCTCCGATCCCGTTCAATCGGTGAAAGGAACTAGTTCGGTCTTTTAGTTCCTTTAGTTTAGTAGTTCAGTGAACGAGCTAGAAATGTTTTGAGCTGTGAAGGACACGGAACGAAATGATAGTTGTTCATTTCACTCCCACTTACTCTAGAGACACTTTGAACGAGCGCTATTTATCTCGCTCCTCGGTCTCGGTCATTCTCATTCGCTCCGTTCCGCTCAAGCGATTCATCCACTCCACTCCTCTACCTACTGAACTAAAGGAGCGAAGACAGATTCAAATCGTGCGAAAGGATTTAGTTCCTTTCGGTCCGCGACGGGAATTCATTCCTAACAGTTCTTAGTTCCTGACCAACTCAAGCCTACTTAACGTAACTTAATTAATCAATGTGCTAGATTGATTTCTGATTATGAATGAACATTTGAAAGAAAAGAAAGAAGGAAAAATATTTATTATTAACAAACACACATAAAATTAACATAGCATGAAAAGAAAAGAATAGATTAGTAGTAAACGGTTCGGCGTCAGCAAATGCTGACAGTGCCAACTCACGAGCGACACTGCAGCGCTGTTTTTCAGCCGGAATCCATTCTGCTCGCTCCAACAGCTAGGCCCTCGTTTACTTATTTATTTATTTAGGCATTTTACTCCCATCTTGCAACAACTGAGAAAATTGTTCTGCCAGGTGTGAAACAGCACATCGAGAAGCAACCAGACGAGCCGGCGAGGAAGAAACTGGCCTTCGAGCTGAGCGAGCTGACGGACAGCGTGGACCAACTTGCCAAGTTCAAGGTAGGTAGATTCCGTCCATAAAATTTTTGTCTCTGTGTCTAAAATAAGGTATCCAAGGTAATGATCAGCATTACAATAATACATTTTAATAAGTATGTAAGTTTTCCTATTTGTGGTAGTAGGTATTTAATTAAGAACACTAACGTGAAGTCAGGACGAGACCGATATCGATATGAATTTCAAATTGGGAATAGCACCACGGCCAGCGGTTGGTGTTGCCGCCATTTTTGTCGTCATTTATTTGCCATGCTGACAATAGTAGTTTATGCAAATGATGGGTAGGTACATAATGAGGGTCTAAAGACGGGACTGTGGTTTATGCAACGAGCCTAGGCGAGTTGCACACATTATGTTTATCCTCACACATAATTATAAGTGCTCTAAAATGAGTTCAGAAATCGCAAGAAGATTTAAGAAACACAACTGCAGCGGCACAGCAAATAGATGACGACAAAAATGGCTGTGCTGTTCCAAATTTGAAATTCATAACGATATCTATGTCAGTGTCATCCTGACAGTACGATACTGCTCTTACATACCCACTACCACAGATAAGGAAACTTTTGCCTGGCTCGTGGGAAAGGTTTTCATGCTATGTCTAAACCTTGTTTCTGAACACATCATAGGGGACTTATGATTATGGTGTTTAGATGAACATAAATTTAGGAGCCAGCTTAAGTTTTTTTTTTAGTTTCAAGCTGAAACGTAAATATACAGAAAGACCAGAAAACGTCCACCATTCTGAAGCTTAAGTTATTATTATTCCTTATCATCCACCTGTTGCATGTTTTAAATCTCGTATCGTTTTGTCAGAGTCCCGCGGATGCGCAGGAGATGGCCATGAAGATCGCTGACCTGACCACACAGATGTACTTTGCCCTGGACCCGAGGTCCAAGAGAAACAGCAGAATCTTGAGGGTGAGGATTTACCCCGTTTGTCCTTTTTTATCACATTGACATTTCCGTTAGTAAGAAGAAGACAGAACCTATTTTAGCTAATGAGGCTTGAGGGTTTATTAATAAGGCCATTACAGTTGAACCCAAGTACTATCGAAGTACACTGACTCAACCTCGTATATAAACTTTGTCTAAATTAGACCACTCTAGACCGCGAACCTAAGGTGGTTATTCCAATTTCGTCAAAGTTTAAATAAGACATAACGAGAACTTGATATCGTCCGCGATTTTTACCTTATAGGTTTGACGAGCTCCCGACATTTTGACGCAGTTACATGCATCATCGCCAGTCTACTCGTGCTCATGATGCATGTAACTGCGTCGAAATATCAGGAGCACGTCAAACCTTGAAGGTAATCGCGGTCATTATCCCGTTCTCATTGTGCCTTAGCCAATTTTGTGACACTAATGAGGGCTAAGTATCGCGAGTCCAAAATTCGTTAGGATCGTTAGTATCGAATTAGGTCTATCTGTATCTGTAATTCTCCACCAATGAGAGACAAGCTACTGGCTTATGATTGGTGGAAATTGACTCGGCACTAACGATCCTAGCGGATTTTCGACTTGGGATAGTCCTCATTAGTCACCAGCGACTGCGGTGCCGTTCCTGTGTTCAAAATGCTCCAAATCGTATAAATTCTGATCAATCAATGCTCACGATTGTTTGAAGAACGAGTGTACTGTTAAGTACAGCCAATAATATCATCATCATCATCATGTCAGCCGAAAGACGTCCACTGCTGGATATAGGCCTCCCTCAAGGCTCTCCACTCATACCGGTCTTGTGTTTTCCGGTTCCACCGTGATCCCGCGATCCTGCGATCCTCACCAAGACTCAGCCAGTGATGTATAATATTCTATACATATGTCCTTGTTTCCCAGCATTCCCGTAAGAGTTTCATCGAAGATGATCACACGCAGGCGACCCTTCACCGCGCATCTTTTATCAACTCCGTGGCCGCAGCCAATAACGCCATTGACGACGCTAAAGACATTCTTAACAAGGTAAAAAACTATTCACATCTTCATGTCTTCTATAAACGTATTTTCAGACGCTTCCGACATGTTTCCGACTGTCAAGCTCCAAGCTGCAGGATATTTTGGATCTTAATAATAATAACACTTGATGAAGGATTGGCAGCGTTACTCAAGATTCAAGGAAAGCTATTGGAAACTTGTCGACAGATAAGGTCAAAATACGTATCCTGGGCTGAGTTTTATAAAGGTACATGTTACAATTTATAAGCGGAAGTCTCTTTGTAACAAAAAGTGATAGAGTGACAGCGATGCACAGTTGTGCATGTAGTTACCCTCGTTTTCGTCTTAATTTTTTATTACTGCGAAAAGTAGGGTAGCACACTACACTAATCACATCACTTTGTAAAGGCTCGTCCACACTAACTGTGCACTGCACTGACTCTCACTCACTCTTGTTCACGTCTGCAGAAATACATCGGCCCCGTTCCTCACCAGAAGGAGATAGAAGCTTTGGAGCGTTCGGCGAGAGACCGACTCGCGAAGCTGAACGCTGCCATTGCTCTGTTCAGCGCTGCTCATGCAGGTGAGATATCCATCTTTTTAAGGTCCACATTTAGTCAACAAGGAACCATGTCGACCTGTCTCTGCCTGTGGCATAGTTCACAGACTCCTTGGTACCAGAAAGCTGAATTTTGGTACGCATAATGTAGAGATGTTAGTGCGCGGGAGGGACCATACGCGTTGTCTGTTTCAGCACTTTCAGCTTGAGATGTGCTCGTCTTGTTGTATCGGGTGTACCCCCAAACGGATACTGTCAATTACCCGGCCCTTGATTCCGTGGTACGCCTGTTTTCTTCTTTTACTTATTTATCAATCATCCAATCACCAATCAATCATCAATTATTATGATGAATCATTATGGCCTGTGGTCAGCAGTGGGACGTAAAAAGAGGCTGGTGATGATTTATATAACAAGGAAAGGTTGATGGTTTCGCATTGAGTTCTTTATCTACTGTAATGATTTAATGATTTATCTTGTGTTGATTTCAGATCCAAAGAATATTGATTACGGGGCTGCCGTCAATTCTTTGAACACTATAAAGGAGCTCATGCCAGAGTTAGCAAAAGGTATAACACTACACATTAAAACCATAATTCATTTTCGCTTTTATGCTACTTAGTCGGGGTAATTAATACGCTAAAATAAAGAGCTGTTCGGGTGCAATGGCACCTACCATACGGCCATACGCGGTGCGTTAGACTTGCCTAACTTAAATCAGTGCACTTTTAGAAATCGTCGCGATCGGGTGTATTCATTAATATTAATCTAAGCACACCTGTGCCTGTCCCGTTGACAGCAATGCGATATCCTTATTGTGCATGGAAAGCCATTGATTTAAACTGATTAGAATGTAAGCTCTTGTGGGGGTGCGGGGGTACGGTGGTGTTTTAGTTAAATGAAATAGAACCGTAAAGAAGTATAACGTTAACAAATGACATTAAAATGTTACTAATGAATGTTAATGATTAACACGGGTGGGAACATTTCTGCCCATGGTCCTTTATAAGACTTTTGGAATTGTTTCAGACGCACACGCTTTAAGTGGTGCTAAAGATGGCCAGGACCGTTCAGGTCTCCTCCGCGAGATGAGCGATCTCTGCGACGCTGCTGCGAGGATCACCGTGAACACCGGATGTGACGACCTTCAGGTTGGTGCAGTGATAACAGACTGACACCTAATTGATCAATAATCAATAAATCTTTATTGAGTGTGGAATTCAAGTAGTTACATGTAAAAGATGCATTAAAAAAAAGCATTTATTTCAGCATAAGATCTTTACAAAATTACAATTCTTCAGCGGCCTCCACACTAGACTCAAGGCCTGTGACGCGGAGACCAGACGAAATTTACAATCTAATTCTATTTTAATTTAAAATTATTCTAACTATTAATGTTTTCATTAGGTTTATAAAGCAGTAACAAATATATTATTACATCAATATCTTATCCTATGTGTGTATATGTGTACGTGTGTGTGTGTGTGTGTATATATATGTGTGTGAGTGTGTCCGTGTGTGAGTATGTGTGTCTGTGTATGTGTGTGAGCAAGAGTACAAATCTGTGTGTTTCAGTCGCAGGCTGCAATTATATCCTCAGTTTCATCGTAATTCAATTTCTTTTTTTTACTTATTGCTTGACAAACTCTTCATATTGTTGCCTATCTGGTTACACATTTTATTGTAAATGTGCGAATGGGAGTAGGGTGGCAAACGCCTTGCAAATGTCGTACTTATAGAGGGAAGTGGTATCTTCTATCTGCGCTGTGAGGAGAGGTTCGCAAAAACAGGTGAGGAAACAGTTGTCTTATGAATTGCTGCGGTAACCTTTGATATGTATAATTGACGCACTCGCAAGACTTTGGCAACACTATGTAGGTCGTTTGTGGAGAATCTGCGAGGTTTACAGAGCATTACTTTCAACACAGCCCGTTGCGAAATCTCTAGTTCGCGCAGAGTAGTCTTTGCGATTCCTCCCCATGCTAACAGACAGTATGTTAGGGCGGACTGGCAGAGGGCCTTGTAAACTAAAGTTAATATGTATACAGGTGCAGATTTACGTAAAGATTTCATGATAAAGATTAACTTTCGGATCTTTCCAGCTAACGAGGATACATGTTCTTTGAACGCAAGATTTTTGTCAACTAGAATAACAAGGTATTTTATCGTGTCAACATTTTCTGTAAACGGATAGTAACAGCTTGAAAGAGGTGTTGTATTAGGTGAACATGAATGTATAATAAGTTTATGAGATTTTCGGGGGCCGGAGATACGTGTTTTATGAAAAGTGAGATATTTCGTTTTTTTTTACGTTTAGAGTCAAGAGGTTTTTGCTTAACCAGAGACCAATTTTTGATATACCCTTTTCAGCTGTCTTCAAAACTTCGTCCCAGGAATTATCGTGAAATAGGATAACCGTATCGTCAGCGTAGCATATTAGGTCAGCTCCTGGAAGCGGAATTTTAAATATATAATTCATGTAAATAATAAATAAGGTTGGGCCAAGTATACTACCCTGAGGTACCCCATAGTTTACTGGTAGTTGTTCATTTAGTAATGGCCCAACTTTTACACATTGCCGGCGATTCGTAAGGTAGCTGCGGAACCATTCAAGTGCAATACCTCTGATACCCATGGAGACGAGTTTTTGTAGTAGTATTGAAACCGACACTGTATCAAACGCCTTGGCTAGATCAAGGAAGACGCCGAGTCAACATTTGTTCTGATCTAAAGAATAAGCTGTACGTTTGGTTAGTTTTTTTTACACAACCGCGTTTTCGGTGGACTTGTTCCGTCTGAAACCAAACTGATTATCAGCAAGAAGAGAGTGGCTTTCAAGAAATTTGACTAGACGTTTGTTCACTATTTTTCCTAAAAGTTTTTAAAATATGTTTCACAATGTGATAGGTCTAAAATTACTTGGAATAGTTTTGTCGCCATCTTTGTGTATAGGTGATACAACTCCTAGTTCCATTTGTCAGGAAACTTTCCTATTGATAGGCTTAAATTAAAAATATGTGTCAGTGGTGCCATTATATAGGGATCAATCAATTTGATTAACAGAGGAGTGTATCCGTCGAGGCCAGGAGCGCTGCCTAACCTTAGTTGTCAGCATAATTGTCCCACCGAGCCCTATCTTTACAGATGTTCACACATTGTGTTAATAATAGAAGAATTAAGCTAAATTACAGTAATCAAATATATGTAAGAATTAACATTGTTACATTACAAATACATTAAATTTCATATATTTAAATAATAACAATAACTCATTCAATCATTTTGAAATAAAAAATATAGCTGATGTCAGTATATGATATGATTGATGTACTGTGGAAGATTTTAAGTTGTGTACCTACCACTGTAGAACCTATTGGCAATAAAATAAAATGTCATTGTGGTGTTAGGTGTAGAGGAGACAAATGATAGGTCTGAATGTCGTAGGTTAACTCCCGTTTATTAATAATAAAGGCTCCTTATTAGACTAGGTTACATACACAGACGCGTATACTTATAATTACGCTACTACACTACACTACATCATATGGACAAGCCAATAGGTGGACAAAGCAGTCATTGGCGTAAGATTAAGTTCGAAGTAAAATTTACATAAGAAAGTAAAATTATGTATTGTAATAATGCCTCGTAATTTAATGGAACTTAAAACAGTCTTACTGATGTTAATTTAAATACGTACGCGATGGAAATTGATCTATTGCTTGCGTATAAACTATAAAGCGTCCACTTGAGCGCAAATGTTTTCAAATTTCCCTGTATGAAAATAGATTGGTTGTCCTTCCTACTTAATAACGATGAATTTTGTTTTCAAGAAACTGCACGACGAAGCCAACAGTTTCGCCAAAAAATCTGGTCGACTGGTCTTTACCTTCGGTCGAGGAGTGCATCCTGACAAGGAAAATGAGGTGATGTTCAATTTTAAAATACTTATCAAAAATGTAAAAAGTATGGCGTAGTTCCATCAAGGTAGTAAATCAGTATCAATGACAAGGTCATGTTAAAATAACGGAATCAAATAAATGGTCAGTTTGCATGACTAATTAAAAACCAAACCTGACCTTTTCCTGAAAGCGACAAATTAAAACGGATGAGTTGAATTGCACTATTGCTCAGTTAAGAGTGAATCGTATGTACTCCATCGAGAAAATTCCTGTTTTTACAAAACTCTAGTACTTATACCGTACTAGCTTATGCCCCGCGGCTTTGCCCCAGTGAAATATAAAAAAATGGGCTAGTTCTCTATTCCGTGAGAATTTCGAAAAATCCCTTCTTAGTGCACCTCTAGGATACTCAAGGTATACGCTTGCAAAATTTCAAGTATTTAGGTCTAGTGGTTTAGGCTGTGCGTCGTCTGTCAGTCAGCCAGTCAGTGAGTCACGGTACTGTTTTATAGGTATAGATTATCTTTAGCATGTCCCGTCGCAATCGCATTAAAATTTTCTTACTGCCGTTGTCATACATCGTTCCACCGAAAGAAATGGTGTCAGATAATAGACCTATTTGTCAAAAGAAACTTAACTCCCCAGATAATCGCCTTAGCAAAGGAGGCAGATGACCAAGCTAGCTTGCTAATGGCGACGGCCAACCAGCTGGCGAGCGAAGTCGACGACCCCGGCGCGCAGGCGGCTGCGCGGGCGGCGGCGCGCTGCGGACACGCCGCGCGCGGCTTGCGCGCTTGCGCACAGGTACATTTTCCTGCAGATGATCATCCTGATAAAAAGCTTTGTGCAAAGTACGGGAGTAAAGCTTGCAGAAGACCAATTTGACCAAAATGCAGGTATTCAGTAGAATCATGTGGGATCTTCTATTGTACGATTATGAAAAATCCTGTTCAAACTGTTGCCCCATGCACCACGTTGGGAATTTTAGCGATGGGGATTGTGGATTGTTGGGATTTTCCCCCTGGAAAAAAAAAACTTTCTGTAAAGTTTGTCAAGAAAGCTACCATTTTACTCTTGTCTTTTCCAAGTGGCAGTGATCGTACTTTGGGTATTTCATCTTAGCTCTATGGGCTGGCAACCCATGTGCAATCTTTTTCTGGTTCTTTTTCGTGAGCTTTGCTGATAGTGACACTTACACGCATACTATGTTCTAACAGTCTTTTTCTTCGATCATTGTACTTTTGACTTTTATGCCCTTATTCATAAACGTCACTCAAGCCTCCATTAGCTAAAATAGGTTTAGTCTTCTTCTTACTAACGGAAATGTCAATGTGACAAAAAAGGACAAACGAACTTTAACGACATTTTTGCTAAAATAGGTTTATGAATAACAGGGTTAATTTCGTGCCTCATTATTCCTCTGTTAGCAAAATTTCAGTCCTTCACATCATACCTACCACTAGACATACAGTCAGCATCAGAATTAGCTAAACACCCAAAGCGGTCACAATGATCTAAGCACAGCTCTATTGTTATGGACATAATAATATAAGATCATTGTGACGGCTTCGGTTGCTTAGCAACTTCTGCTGCTGACTGTACATCCTCCCACGTCATCCTTAGCTGACAGCACCCTCCATCCACGAGCCGCACTGCCGCAGCGCCCTGTCAGCCGCCTCCGAGGAACTGAAGTCCTCAGGGAAGCTCCTGACCGACGCCTGCAAGCCCTTGCTGGAGCACCCTGAGGGTCAGAGCCGATCGGAGGACTTGGCGCGACAGAGTGCTGAGCTGAACAAGGCGTTGGAGAGACTGGAGCAAGCGTACAGCGAGTTGGATGGTGAGTTTTTAGTGTCTTCTTCTTAACCGACTTCAAAAAATGATGAGGCTCTCAGTTCGTCGGTTTTTTTTAATGTAAGTTTCCTGATTATTCAAAGACGGTTTTACCGATTTGGAAAATTCTTACTAAGGGTATACTTTTTAGTTGATCCCATTTTCATCAGATCAATATCTAATGTTGGCATTCTGGAGAAATCGATGGAACTCTTCAAATATTATAAGCACACCTATTTTCTCTTGAAAAGCACCATTAGTTAAAGTGGAACTGACGATGAAAACCTCAAATGGCCAGTAAAACCGGAAAATATAAAGACTGTGTTTTATTCAAAGGATGTATTCCGCTAGCACGTACCGACTTCATATTTGTGCTAGGCCATGAAACCGATGGCTCTAAAGGATTACTAAGTGTTTTTTTGAAGGCGGTTTTACTTTTTTGTTAGAGGTTTCTTGTTTAAGTAATGTTTCGTAATGATAATTACGACTTGATCAGGTAAAGCGGACACGGGCGGAAGCCAGGCGGAACAGGAGCGCAGGCGCCTCCGATTCGTAACCACGCTGTCGAAGGCACAGGAGGCGTTGGACAACTGCGATAAAATCCTGAAAGACGATGTGAGTACCTCTTACATAAACCTCTACAACACAATACAATACATCACCTAACTCTTTACTGAAGACCATAATATGACAATCATATTTTTAAAATAATCACTGAAACATGTATACACAGAAAAAAAAACAGAAAATGTTAACCCCGGGAATCGAATCCGGATCCTCGACATTTCCAACCAAGATTAGCCTAGGGGCACACGCTGAATCATTTCCATACTTATATTCAAATCTCAGCTCGTTTTTATCACTTTCGAAAATAAAAAAAAATTAGGGAAAAATACAAAAAGATATTCCATTTGAGATCATATTATATAACAAACAAAATGGAAGGAAAAGGTGCACATAAATTTACGTTTAATTAATCACGTTTGTCTATACCATGATTACTTGGGTCAATCAACTTTTCATTGCCACTCGTTGCCATGCAGATGTCCCCTGGGTAACTCGTCTAAAATAAGATTTTCTAAGGCATCACTCCATCAAACGTTATGAGTTCCATGGCAACGAGTGGCAACGAAAAGTTGGTTGACCCACTTAGAACAGTTTTATTTATGCTTTCCACAGACAAAATCGCCAGCATCGACCTCTAATGGTTCCCCAGGCTGGTATAAGCTGGCTGAGTTGAACGCAGCCATCGCTTCGCTCGTCGCTGCCAACAGACGTTAGTGTACAGACTGTTTAGTCTTTACCAGGGAGCTAAACTATAACGCAAATTCACATATAGACATAGTAGAAGAACCTTTCCCACGGGCCAGGCAAAAATCAATCTTAAGACAATGTCATGTTATTATTTTGTTTTTTATTGAAAGACAGAGGGAGCAGGGGGGTCACCTGATGGTAGGCGATCACCGCTACCCATGAAAACCGCAACCCCAAGAGAGTCACTAGTCCGTTGCCGGCCTAGTATGACAGGAGAAAGCTTTTCTCACTTTAACTATTATTAAAATTTTTAATAGTGCAATCGGCTAAAGTTCTTATTATCTAAGTTTTCAAATGTATTTCTATAGTATTTACTTTATTTCATCTGTATGTTTACGTATTTTCAATTTTAAATTGGATTTACCCACTTAAATAGTTAGTAAGGTTTCACTAGTTATTTAGATTGTACAAATGTTAGATAACCCTTCCATTCTGAGGTGCTGTTTTTGCTGTATACTCCTGATTTTTGCAGACGGAGAGAATCTAGATTATGCGGCAGCTGACGAAGCCTTGGCCATCATAGAGAAGACGCTGCCCGATTTTGTCAAAGGTGAGATGAGACTGGTCAAATACTAATTTATCGCCTTAATTGACAACATGAAATTTTTTTTACACCTAAATATTAATAATAATAACTCTCTTAATGCCTATAGGCATCGAAAGAGTTTCGCCTTTTAAACACACCAATATGTAATCCGGGGTTGGTTCTAATGAACCTAAAGGACTTCAGCCAGGGGTTGAGTAAGTCTAAATGAGCACACCTGTAAAAATTTTAATTTGAAAAGAAAAAAAAAAACTTTTTTTCATACATTAATTGCCTCTACTGATTGACAATTATGCAGTATATAATAGGAGAATGTTTTTGAAAATTGTACACCTACTTAAATTTATAATGTATTGTATGAAATACAAAGAAAATTAAATACAAACTGCGATACCAATACTTCAAACGAATGTATGACATTTGACTCGTTGCCTTGGCGATGTCCCCTGGGTAAGACAACAAAAAAATTGGTTTTCTAAGACCCCGTTCCCCCGAAACTCCGGATTGGCATGCTTGAGAGATGAAGCATGAAGGAATTGGTATATAACTGTCGACACTCCTAACGTTTGATGAAATGGTGCCTTAGAAAATCTTGTTTTGGATGAGTGACCCAGGGGACATCTCCATAGCAACGAGTGACAAAGAAAAGTTGATTGACCCATTAACATTTTTTACAAAAAATAAATCTCTAACAATTATATTTTTTAATAAACTCACCGAAACATGAATACACAGAAAAACCATAAAAAATACCAACCCCGGGAATCAAACCCGGAACCTCGACACTCCGGGTCGCGTGCCCACCCTTACACCAGAATTGGTATTTTCCGATAACGGTTCCGGGTTCGATTCCCGGGGTTGGTATTTTTTCTGGGTTTTCTGTGTATTCATGTTTCGGTGATTTTATTAAAAATATAATTGATACTCACGGGAAGACCGTAAAAAAAATAAAAAAAATGGAAAAAATAAATAAAAAATACAAAAAGATTTTCCAATTGAGATCATAAATCTCTGACAATTTTCAGTTTGACAACGGCACATCAACGCCATAAAAGTCGTTACTTTATTTTTATCGAGATAAAGCAAAGGCATCCTAACGTACCTAGATGATGGCGAGTAGAGTCTGACCAGCCAGTCGTGTCACTAGCATTCGTAGCTGGGGAAGCACACCCATCTCTTTTTTACGCTTAAAACTTTTCAGCATATAAAAAAAAATAGTTATAATTTGTCAGGTAGTTGGTATTTTGTGACACGACTGGCTGGTCAGACTTTGTTTTGTTTTACAGAGCTTGTTACTCAGTTCTAATAATTTCTGTCTGTCATTTGTTGTGATAGAGAGCAAGTCTTACAGCCAAAAGCTGTCGCCGCAGCAACGCCCGGAGTTCCTGTGCGAAGTACAGGCGCTGTGTGACGCGGCGCGTGCGCATGCGCTGAGCGCGGGGCACGGAGAGGTGGGGATATACCATACTTATTATATTTTTAAACACTTAAACATGAACGCACAGAAAAACCCTGGATACGAACCCGGATTTGTGACATTCTGTGTTATGACTTGGAAAAATTCAACGTCCTTGCCATTGCAGTGTTAGCCTTGGTGTAACGGCAATGGCACATAAAGATCCGGGTTCGATTCCTGGGATTAGCAATTTTTTCTGTTTTTTTTTTCCGTTTATTCATGTTTCAGTGAGTATTTAAAAATCATGTAATTGATATTAACGGGATAACCGTAAAAATAAAATCGTATTTGGGTACGTTGTGTTTTGTGGCACTACTTAATTAAACTCCGCCGGCAAGCTGGCAACACTGTTCCTATTTCAAAATGTTCCAAAAGGCATAATCATTTATCATTGATTAACTCTCATAATGCCTACACGCAGATTCGCGCCAAATTTGTGGCTATCTTTTCCTTATTTTTATTTTGATCTCAAAAATAAGTACTTAACTATTAAAATATATGGAAGGCACTTGAATGTTGTATACAAGAGGTTAATGTTTAAGCTTTTTATCGCCACTTGTTGCCACGGAGATGTCCCCTGTGTAACTCGTCTAAAATAAAACTTTCTAAGGCACCACTCCATCAAACGTTAGGATTATCAAATGCTTCTGAATTCAGGACCCAGCTGCACCAGTAGCAGAATTTGCGAGGGAATCAGGAAAACTGGCCTATATAATGGACAAGCACGCTCGAATGGACAAAGAACACGAAGTAAGTTCTAGATTAAGTTGAACACCCAATATTCGAGAACAAACATTCGTATTCATCATAATAATTATCTGCCCCTACCGGGAATCGAACTCCGGAGTTCAAGCTTCACAGTCAAGTTCTCTAACCACTGGGCAACCCGGTCGTCGGTAGGCCGGGCATTACAGCTAAGCAAAATAATAATAATGATATTGACATAGAAACTTAGCTATTGTACTTATCTACATGTTCCTAATATCAATGCGAATTTATCTATGCGCTTCTTGTCATACAAATTCTTAGAAAGTAGCACCACTAATAACTTTGTTTCCATATTATCGGATTAAGCGGTCTCAGGCCAGTCTTTAAGGAAGACAACCAGATCACCCCGACACCGTCGTCTGGGTTTGCCACGCCACCGCCTTTTATCCTGTGGTACCGATTCTGTGTGTTGTTTTGATAGTAAAACAAAAAAATGACAATACCTTTCCAGATAATAGACCTAGCTAAGTCCTCCTGTGAGAAGACCTCAGAGCTGCTGGCTCATGTGTACGGGTTAGCGGCGGACTTGCAAGAAGAGGCGTACCTCGCAGACCAACTCGACGCTAAAGGGTCGCACGTCGCCGAGGTGGCTGAGACGTTGTTAACCACTGCACAGGTACCTCAATCATATTATTAATAAATACCACATTCCTCTTAGCCCTCTCATTTTGAGAGGAAGCCTGTGCTCAGCAGTGAGACATAAAAAAGGCTGGTGATGATGACGGAATACTTACTGAAACAGGAATACACAAAAAAATAGAAAAAATTGCTTAGAATAGCCCTGAGAATCGAATATACTAATGATTCCTTTAGTGAGTTTTCTTTATACAATTCATTTGTGGTTATGTATTGTAAGACTTTGTAACAAGTTTCTTGTTTCGCATTCTTCGTGGCAATCATGGTCTTTCCGAAAGCTCTGGTAGACTAAAATAATCACTTGTAAAAGGGCATTCAACTGTATGCTTTCTGGATACTTGGGGCTCTTAACATCTGACTCTTAAAGTCCTTCAAAATGTGGTCAGTAGGGTGCGTAACATTTTTTTTATATATTTATGTCTTGGCGCATCTTTGCGGTCTTGGTAACGGCGATACGAGGGAAATTTGAAAACGGGATCAATGCCATGAGACTCGGTATTAAGGAAACTGGATTACTTAAGTTTTGGACTTTTTCAACAGCTAACAGCACCTACGATTCACACGGCCCCGTGTAAGCGCGCTCTCTTAGACTCCGCCCAAGCACTATCATCAGCTCTGGAGGATGTGGCCAGGGTCTGGTCCGACGCCTGCAAGGCGAACCACCAGGCTGAAGGCCAAGTGTTGAAGAACCACAAGAAGATAGCAGACGAAGAAATAGAGAGGTTGATTGCTGCGTTGAGAAATCTGCCGGGTAAGTCGGGGTCATTGGCATACCTTAATTGGTCATGTCAATAGATGGGCGTTCATTGTTTAGGGTTTTGGGCCTTAAGATCTTAATCTTTCGCTTGAAGTTCTACCTTATATCTATTTTGATAAACTATCGTTTTTTACAAGCTTTTATTCGACTTGCAATGTTTGTATGTAATGTAAGTATGTATGTATGCTAATATCTGGTGACAATATAATAATCTAGTAGTGATGTTTTGGTAGTGCGGCTAAGACCGTCTCTGCAGGAGAGAACTCTTCAACGGATAATGGCATGGGCTTGAAATTTTGTATGGATAATTGTGTAAGTTGAATGAATACAAAGTACATAAAATAAAAAGTACAGTCGGGAAAAAAAGGCTGTATTAACAATATTATTGACGCAGGGTACGAGGTCCCTCAAGATGATCCGGTCAAAGAGAAGAAGAGAGTACAGTTCGCCACGTCTCTTTCCAACGCACGCGATGCTGTTGAGCAAGCTGAGATGGACATAAACAAGGTATGTCAATAACCAAAGTAAGGCAACCACCTATATATGAGCTTGTCATCTACTAACTAGTGTTTGACATAAAATCCTAATTTCAGACGTCGCCTTTAAGACAACTGTCAACTGCGGAAGTTGCTATAGCGCGGCGCTCTCTAGCAGATAAAATGGCAACTCTCAATGCTGCCATTGCTTCCCTGATGGCCGCTACGCAAGGTGAGTGACAATAAGGATTATCGCGAGTCAAAAATCTGCTAGGATCGCTGTCAAGTGAGGTCTATTTGGGTCAATCAACGTTTCATTGTCACTCGTTGCCATGGAGACGTCCCCTGAAGTAACTCGTGTAGAGTAAGATTTTCTAAGACCCCACTCCTCCGAAAGTCAGGATTTGCATGCTTAGGAGATGAAGCATGGAGGAATTGGCATTTATCTGTTGAAACTCCTAACGTTTGATGGAGTGGTGCCTTAGCAAATCTTATTTTAGACTAGTTACCCAGGGGACTTCTGCATGGCAACGAGTGGCAATGAAAAGTTGATTGACCCATACGACAGTTTAAATGATTCGTGGTTAATTACACAAGACGTAAGAAAAACGGGATATTGATCGCGATTACCTTAAAGGTTTGACGAGCTCCCGGTATTTCGACGCAGTTACATGCATCATTTTCGCGGTCAAATATTCCGTTTTCACCATGTCTTATGAGGCTTATAATGTCAATTTCCACCGATTACAGGCCAGTAGCTTGTCTCTCATTGGTGGAGAATGATAGATATACCTCATTTGATACTAGAGATTCTAGCGGATTTTTGACTAGCAATTAGCTCTCATTGGTGGAATTTAACATGACTAAATGTCTGTTTTTCTGATCATTGCTCCTTACGGTCGAATGAGAGACAAAGTTTATTCGTAATAACTAATCTTAATCGTACTTAACTAATCTTTATTTGTCACTGTTTTATTCGCTCAGATCCATCCAACCCAAACCTCGAAGCGGTACAGGCATCATCAGCGGTCATACAACAGCTGGTTCCTCAACTAGTGCAAGGTTATTTATTTTTCTTAAATTGCTGCTCAGAAAAGGAGTGTTTTTTTATAGAAAATGGGTTTAGGGGTAGCTATATCTAACTTATCTAACTATCACCGTCTCCCATGGACAAGGACAACACCAGAGTGGTTTTAATCCAACTTTTTGTATTCTTATTTTTACAGTCAGCCCGTTTGAAGTTATTTTTCAAACCGTGGTGACGGTGTAGGTCTGGGTTCGAATCCCACTTCGAAAAATTATTTTCTGGTCTTTCTGTATACTTACGTTTCAGTTTAAAATTTGAAAAAAAAACAGAGTTTTTGCAGATGCGTTGCCAACCTAAGTACATAGAGGTTTGTCCACCCAGGCTTGTTTAATCACATATAACGCGGAAACCTGTTTTTTATTTGACACCCTGTATATTCTCGAAGTGGTAATACCTTAGTAGAAATAAATATATGAGACGCGGTCTTAGGTGTTTAAATTTGTTTTCCTCTGAGTGTGAAAATATTTGTACAGACACGAAAGCCTTAAGTGGTACCACGGATGACAAGGGACGCGCTGAACTTTTCGACAAGCTGCGGGCGTTCTGCGCAGCCGCGAAGGCGATCAGCGCGGGAGTGAGCGAAGGAAATTCAACGGTAACCATAGACATATTATTATTATAGCTGCGCGTCGCCCGGCCCGAAGGGCCTATAGGCTGTAGTCTATAGCATATAGACTTGCCTTTCGGTACTCCGTATTATACCTATAAAATGCCGTTAGTTCGTTTGTCCTTTTTTGTCACATTGCCATTTCCGTTAGTAAGAAGAAGACTAAACCTATTTTAACTAATGCAGGCGAATAATGGCATTAGATACGTAATAGAGAGACTGAAATATATTCTGAGTCGTTGGCGTCGAAAAGTTTAAATAATGCTATAGGTATTTATGAATGTTTTTGTCTTGAAACAGGAGACGAACAAGGCAGTGGCTCAGTACGCGAACGCCGCAGGCAGATTGACTTTCATCTGCACTCCTCAAACTCAAGCACAGGAAAAACAACGCAAAGTAAGTTCTCTAGCTAAAGCACGGACCAACCACTATCTGGACACCAAATGTCAGGGCGAACATTTCCGAAACCCATATGCTCATTTGCACCTATAAACTCTAGCCACCAATCGCGGCTCACTTTCGACCAGATGACAAGCGAGATGACAAGCTTTGAACCAATCACGACGCATTCCCCCGGCCCACTCACCGCGGCTTTTTTCGTAATGTCTTTCCAAGTAAATTATAGAAAATGCAGTGTCCAGAGGGTGGTTGGTCCGTGAGCTAAAGCAACACAATGTTTTTTTATCCCGGTAGACAGGACAGGTTGTCGCTGAAATACCGATGTTCTTACTTATTAATTGAAAGAGGGAGGCAAACGAGCGATCACCTGTTGGTGAGCGATCACCGCCACCCATGTTAACCAGCAACCCAAAGAGAGTTACTAGTCCGTTGTAGGCCTCTAAGTAGGAAAAGGGATAGAGGAAAGGGGGGGGGGGGATCGGGCCTCCGGCACTCTCACTGACCGAACGGAACGCAACAGGGGTGCTGCTGCTTCATGCCGATTTTTTGCGATTCATTTAAACATCAGAGTTTATCGCTAAAATACCGATGCTTTCAACCACGTTCAAGTGTTGCTTGTAGTCTGTTTCTTTATTCATTATTAATTTGTCTTAACTTAACAGTCTGACTTCAATTTATGAATTACCATTATTATACAAAAAAAAAAAAACTCAAGTTTCAAAGAAACGTTGAGCACTCCAAATAAGGTTAACATCCCATGATTGACACGTTCATTCCAATAATTGACACTCTGCTTGTCACCTTTATTGCTACGTATTAAGATTGAAGGTGTCAACTATTGAGACAGTATAGCTATATCCGTAATATTTACCTTATCTTTGATGATCATACCTACCAAAGAAATATCAAAATATTCCGAAGTATGTTGCTATTTCACAATAGAAGTGATGGTGTTATCTGGTCTTTGATATCTCTAAGGATTTCGAGTTTCCATGATTTTCCAGGTATTGGGCAATACGCAAGCGGTGTGTGACAAGTCTTCCGAGCTGATAGCTGTGGTGGAGCAGCTGCACAAGCCAGGAACAGGTGGCGCGGAGCTGGAAGGACCAAGGTTGAGGGCCCAGCAGGCGGCCCAAGCACTCCGTACTACTGCACAGGTAAACATAGAACAAAACAAATAGTCTTTATTGGACACCACAAAACCATACAAAGAGATTTAAAAAAGCAAGGAAGGTAGATAGCTTGAAAGCGATCTCTAACAGGCAACCAAAATACAGAAACCAAGATGAAGAGGCTAATTTAGATGGCAGAAATCAGGAAACTAGAAACGTAAAATTAGCATAACAGTAAAATAAAATAAATAACGACATCAATAAATAAATAAATAAATAAATAAAAAACAACACACATGAATAAACATAAACATAATTTCGAATTTGTCACCAGCCTCTCCTAGTAAATAGAAAATTGTAGTCTATAATGGTGTCCCACTGCAAAAGTCTCGCACCAGATTTTCTGTTCCCCCCTCAAATTCGAAAGTTTATTTTCCCAAGATTAAAAATGTTACACCACATTCTTTAGTTTTCCAGCGACTTGAAAAAGGCCATGATGAAAAAAACGAGCCGCAAGAAATTCGTCAGCATAATGTGCTTGTAACTTCAAGCATTTACCTGTTTGCTTTTAATATGCTGATACTATCTCTCCGTTACAGCTGACCGCTCCATCTCTCAACGCGACGCAATGCCGTACGGCGCTGCATCAGGCGGCGTCCGACCTGTCCCACGCCGTGTCTGAGCTGGGCAGCGCTTGCGGCCCACAGCTGGGCCAGGCTGGGCTTCAGCGCATAGCCCAGCAGAGAAAGGAATTCGACAAGGCCGTCGAGGAGCTGATGAGGACGATGAAGGATCTTGAAGGTCATTTCTCGCTTAAAGTCTCGATATGATGCTGAATTGAACTGAAAAAGTTCCCAAAGACCAGGCAGCCAAAGAGGGCAGGCTCATTTTTAGGGTTCCGTACCCAAACGGTAAAACGGAACCCTATTTTACTAAGACACTGCTGTCCCGTCTGCCTCTTTGTCAGTCTGTCTGCTTGTCCATCTATCACCAGACTGTATTTCATGAGCCATGATAGCTAGACATTTGACACAGATGATGTATTTCTGTTGCCACTATAAGAACAAATACTAAAAACAGAATAATATAAATATTTTAGTGTGGCTCCCATACAACAGACCTAAATTCATTCCGTTTTTATAGATAATGGTACGGATTCCTTCGTGCGCAAGTCCAACTCGCACTTGGCCGTGGTTTTTATTAAGAATTAAATTAATAATTTAACAGGTGACGGTGAAAAAGAAGAAAAATTGAGGTTGAAGTTTAAAGCCACGCAGGCGGTTCTCAACACAGCTGCGCGGGAGTTAAAAGAGGTTGGTCTACAAACGCCTTGTTGCTATGAAAATAGTTATTATAATTATTAACAATCGCTTAGGTTGTGTTCTACTTTTAAACATCTATCATTTGAAGTCGCGAGATGGATTTGACAGCTCTTTATTTTCCCAGCCCGTGAAGAGTGCGCCTCTCACTCCGTCGCAATCGAAAGCTTTGCAGTCATCTCTTTCTGATCGACTAGCGGCTCTCAATGCCGCCGTTGCTGCTCTAACATCTTCCACCAGAGGTAAGTCCAGACTGAGAACAGCTATTAGGAAGTACTTAGTATGAATTGATTTATTTGGACTTATTTGCCGACTTATTATGTCGTAGCTGTCGCTCCCGTATCGGCCTGACAAGCCACCTGCGTAAGTGCCGCACTGTTATGGACGCTGCTTAATCCATCTATACCTATAAAACAGTACCGTGACTGACTGACTGACAACGCACATCCTATACCACTGGACCTAGAAACTTGAAATTTGGCAAACATAATTATATACCTTGAGTATCCTAGAGATGCACTAAGAAGGGATTTTTCTGAATTCCCATGGGATAGGGAGCTAGCCCATTTTGTAATATTTCACGGGGGCAAAGCCGCAGGGCGTAAGCTAGTCTTCCATAGATGAAACAGGCCATAGATGTTGAATTGATGATGATGGATCCCATAACATAGACCGAACAATAATGTTTTTCTTTCTTGTTTCAAGATCCATCGAACCTGAACTACGAAGTGGCTGAATCGTCGTCAGCCGTCATCCAGGAGCTGGTCCCTCAACTTGTAAGAGGTCAGGTCATAGACATTATATTTCTTCTGTTCAGTTTAGGGTGGTCGATTCTTAATTTGCGTATTTGTAACCTTTTTAAAAAGTTGTTTCGGTCGTCGCGTACGATATGCAACAGTCAATGACCTATTCAATAAATATCAATAAATATCATGGGACAAATTGACACCAATTGACCTAGTCCCAAACTAGGCAAAGCCTGTACTATGGGTACTAGACAACGGATAAACATACTTATATAGATAAATACATACTTATATACATACTAAACATCCAAGACCCGAGAACAAACATTTATATTCATCATACAAACATCTGCCCCGACTGGGATTCGAACCCGGGACCTCAAACTTCATAGTCAGTGTCGCTAACCACTAGGCCATCCGGTCGTCCAATATATATTAATAAGCTGTACTTAATATTTGGGTTCAGATTCCAAAGTCTTGAGCAGTGGTATGGACCAGAAGGAACGAGTGGAACTGTTAGACGGGTTGCAAGCGCTGTGCGCTGCTGCTGAGGCGCTTAGCACAGAAGCTGGCGGCGGCAAAGTAACGGTAAGCATTTTCTGTCCCCAATGCAAAACAGAGGGTAGTTATAAGATGAACGTGTGTGGGTATCTGAGTATTTGTTTGTCTGTATATGGCATCGTAGCTTTCCAATGGATGGAAAGATTTGGATGAGACATTTTGTGTTAAAAAGCTAGCTGAATAGCAATTAAAGTATAAAAATTTTGCATAGTATCAAATTTATGGTTTTGAAAGGTGTAGATATAAAGCCCTTGTAGTTTTTTTTTGGCTGTCCTTCTGACCAGACTAGCAGTGGAAATTATATTAATGTCTTTGTTTCGTCAAAGGAAATCAACAAAGCAGTAGATCAGTACGCGAAGGCTGCGAGCAGACTGTCCTTCATCTGTACTCCTCAGAGTCATGGGCAGGCGCAGCACCGCAAAGTAAGTTCAGAAATAAGTGAAGTCCCACTGCTGGGCACATGTCTCCTCTCACAATGCTTGACTGGTCTTGGGCTGTAGATCCCGCGCGGGTCCACTGCGGATTGGAAACATCAGACACACCATTAATCGCTTCGCAGTTGTGTTCAGGAGTCCTCACGATGTTGTCCTTCACCGAAAAGCTCATGATAAGTTACAATTTTTTAAAAACTCAGAAGTTCGTGCTTGGGCTCGAACCCACGACCCTCTGCTTGAGATGCCATAGGTCAAACTACTAGGCTACCATTGCCATGGCTTTTGAAACTAAACTAAAGGTAAAAAAATTGTTTTCGAGTCAGTCACAGATTTAGAGTGAGTGGATCAGTCAACGAAATAACTGTAAATTTTAGCGTTAGCTAATAGTAATAGAAAATATATTTGATACTTAACATATGAATTTTGGAAGAACCTGTAGTGATTTTTAATTGTTTTGTTTCTCCAAGGTATTGGAGAAGACACTAGCAGTGTGGAACAGGTCTTCCGAGCTGATGGCCACGGTTCAGCAGTTGAAGAAGCCAGGAACGAGTGATGCGGAGCTGGAAGGACCAAGATTGAAGGCTCAGCGGGCTGCGCAATCACTCCTCACCACAGCACAGGTCAAAAGATATATAAATCAATGTACCTACCTATGTAATTTTTTCAGGGTCTCCGATTTGTTTTTTTTGTACGACAAGGAGGGCAAAAGCAAATGGGTCACCTAATGGTACTGCCCGTTAACTCCCCCAACCCCAGGGGGTTTGAAGATGCGTTGCCACCCTAGAGAGCTAAGATGAAATGCCTCTTGTGCCTGTGATTTTCTCGGCTGTTTTACTCGCCACACCGGAACATAACAGTGCAAGCACTGCTGCTTAGCGGTAGCATTAGCGAGTAAGATGGTGGTAGCGATCCGGACGAACCTTGCACAAGGTTCTATCACCCGTGAAGCTAACTTTAACATGCAATAGTATTCTAATTGGACTTTAGAAGTTCGTTTCCCATCATTAAAAGGAAAACACATACTTATACGTCAGTGACGCGCATCATACTACAAGCTGGCTCGATCACTGCCTCGACACTGAGAGCGTGTATGATGCAATAAATAAAATCGCCATAGATATAATAACTATCGACTGGACTGATCACCGGCCTATGTTTGTCGAGTTAATATTGGATTCACTGACTTCATGTAGTGACTCTCGCAATGCAGAAGCACCAAAATGTAATTGGAACTCGTGTACTATAGCACAGATTGAATACTACACCCGTATAGTGAACAAGCGTATCAATCAATTAATGGCTAAACAAACTGAATTGGAAACGGAATAGTTCCGGGCTGGAATAAATACGCGGCAGATAAATATGCCGCCTCTAGATGCGCAGTACGTTTGTGGCACGAAGCCGGTTGCCCCGCCACCGAGGAGGCCGCCGAACAACGTAAACAATGCCGGGCGCAATTTAAACAAGCACTCCGTTTTTGCCAAAACAAGCAGGAACAAATTGTTATGGACAATATTGCAAGTGACATGCAACATAAAAAAATTGAAAAATTTTGGCAACGGGTAAACAAGATTTTAAAACCCAACAATAGCTTCTCATCACACATCGACGGACAAACCGACGAAGGTGACATTGCGGAGACGTTTAGCAAACTGTTTACACAAGCAAAGCCAGTGACTATCCACCAGGCATCCGTACAGCCAATAGAAATAGATCGCTCTATCTCCATCACGGTCATGGCAACGGAGCTTGTCCAAGTGGTAAACGGTATGACGCGAGGGAAGTCTCCTGGGTTGGATGGACTAACTGTTGAGCATCTCAAATACGGTGGCACTGCTGCGTTACACATGATCGCCCAGCTGTTCACGGCAATGCTTCGGACTGGTCATTTGCCGCGCGAGTTAACAGATACAGTAATAGTACCTATATGTAAAAACAGAAGGAAAAACGTCGCAAGTTCAAGCAATTACCGTCCTATTGCACTTGCGAATATGATAGCCAGGGTCTTGGAAAGGGTACTTCATAATCTCGCTGCGCCGTCTTTAGTAAGTGCCGATAGCCAGTTTGGTTTTAAGAGTACTGTATCAACAACGGCGGCTATCTATATATTTAAGCAGATTGTAGGCTATTATAAAAGCAGGAAAACCTCCGTGTACGCCTGTTTCCTGGACTTGAGCAAAGCTTTCGACAGAGTCGATCATCAACTCCTCTGGAAGAAATTGCTCACTCTCACAAACTCACAAAAGTTTACTCTCTGTGTGTATATAGCAAACAAGACCAGCAAAGTTCCACTGTCATTTTCTCTATTCTAGCTCCAGAATTGCTCTTAGCTCTAGTTCAAAGTGCTGACTTTTATTTTCCGATACAGCTCACAGCTCGAACTCTACATGCGAAGCAGTGCCGTTCGACGTTGCACCAAGCGGCGTCTGATCTGTCCCACGCGGTGACTGAGCTGGGCAATACCTGCAGCCCACAGCTGGGCCAGGCTGGGCACCAACGTCTCGCTCAGCAGAGAAAGGCGTTTGAAGAAGCTGTTGAGGAGCTGATGAGAACTGTTAAGGATGCGGAAGGTAATTACTTTTGAGTTTTGGGTGCTACGGCATGTTTAGCGTTGAGTCATAATAATGCTGTAACATATTGTAACTGGTGAACGGACGATAAATTAAAGTTTTAATTTAGTTGATAACAAAAATACTCAATTATTTATTTTCATAGGTGACATACAAACAGAAACATCTCGTGAAGAAGAGAAACGGCGCTTGAAGTTTACGGCCACACAAGCCGTCTTAGAGAAAGCTGAATATGAATTGAACAAAGTATGTGTTACTTTGTGTTGTTATTTCGTTAGGTTGGCAATTTTGTCCATCTTAGCAGTTGGTACACTTTCTTATCGATTTAATCATTGTCAGATACGAACTACTACGTTTTTTGGCATGTTCTGTCAACAAATGCTGAGAATTAGTAAATTGACAACATTTCATATTTTTCACACCTGGAAATTAATATAGGTATCGAAAGGGCTTTGCCTCCTGAACACACCACTATAATTATTTACAAAATTTAATATTACTTATTTTTTAAACACAAGAGAATAAAACAAAATTAACAATTCTACCAAAACTACACAAGAATGGGTGTAATACTTTTGTCTTTTTCACGAAAAAACAAATAAGCAACAATCACACGTAGGTTTGACAATGTCAGATAAATTTAACATCTTGGTTTTGTTTTTTGATCGTGACAAGACAAAGACAATTGATCCATCCTAGCGTAGTTTCGGAGTTACGTCCTTTTGGAATAAGTACCTTTTAATAAATTAATAATAAATTAATTACAAATCCTAATGAGAATTTAAAACCGTAGGTTTGCTCCTCTTTCAAATTAGAATACAGACAGTTAATCAAATTATAGTCTCATTAATATGAAATGTTCTCAATTGGGGTAACTAGTTCGACATCAAGCCTTTGTCCAAAACAGGATTGGATATTTTTACCTGCTCTTTGTTTTTTTCATCTTTCAACTGAGGTGTTCTCAGTGACCAAAGTATTTTTACAGATTGATAATAGTTTTAATTTTTTCCAGCCCATAATCCAAACATCGTCTTACACTCTGTCAGAAGTGAAAGCTCTGCAGTCGTCTCTGTCTGATCGACTAGCGACTCTTAACGCCGTCATCGCTGCTCTGATATCTTCATCCAGAGGTTAGTCACTCTTTCTATCTAAGATATAAGTCGCCCGCAAGCTAAGGTGAACCATGGGATCAAAACGTGTTGTTTTTCAGATGAGCAAAAACCTGACTACGCAGTCGCGGTCACTGATTCTATACGAGAGTTGGTGCCTGACTTCGTTCAAGGTAAACATTGATGCTTATGACCTGGATCATAGATTCTGGATATAGACCCTGCTCGTGCTCGAATTCGTTTTTAGGGTTCCGTACCTCAAAAGGAAAAAACGGAACCCTTATAGGATTCACTTTGTTGTCCGTCTGTCTGTCTGTCGTTTGTCTGTCAAGACCCTTTTTCTCTGAAACGCGTGGAGGTAGCATGCTAAAATTAATATCGTATGCTCAAACCTGCGCTCCCTTGAAGCCGTGAAAAAATCAACCTAAGTCAACGCAATCAAAAGATCGGCCATTCTCAGAGAAGGCGATTTTGGGACGTCCGAGCAAATATCGTAGGTTTCCTTGGGTGTATGAGACATTGAATTATTTTTTAAAGTTACTACTAGGTTTATTCTACCTCGCACCTTAGAGTTTTGCACGATACGATGCTTGTAACTATTTTAAAAAAATACCAAAACCCATTATCCTTAGCTCCGTTTAGCGAGCGGACTCCAAAATTAAGAACAAAACCATGTGTACTTTTGTGAAAACTAGCGGTAGCGAACATCAAGTGTTTTATGACCCAAAGCAGTTGCTTACTAGTTAGTTGGACTATACTTTTGTTATATTAGTAATAGCGGTAAGGCACTACTAACTTTAATATGTTTTTTTTCCTACGCGAGCGAACTTGCATCTAAACTCCATCAGTGGTTATAAAATCAAAAATCACATCAATCACTATTTCTAAGCTTACGCGCAACCCTAAAGCGCTGCGCGTTCACTTTCGGTCTTGTCGCGGCCGTCGTCTAGGTTGGATGCCTGCATGGTGGTGCTGGGCAAAATTACGAACATGAGTATCTAATCTCCATTTTGTGTTTTCCGTCTTTGCTAAACTCCGTTTAGTTGATTTATATTTTACTGGTGTGCTTCTGGGCCTCCTTGTTTTGCTATTGTACGGTTCGTTATCCTATGTTTACAATGTATTAGCTGCGATTCCCTGAGATGCGGGCATCACTAAATAAAAAATCGAAAACGGCTTTCTCCCTAAGCTCCGTCGACTAAACTCCATCGTATTTTCAGCTCGAAGTTTAGAAAATTAAACGAAAATCTCACTGTATTTATGTAAGCATCGGTTATTTTATGCTGATTGGTATTACATTACATAAAATTTTAACAACCCAACTGTCCCAGTAGGACGGTCACGTTTTTTGAGTGTATGTATATTTACGTGTGTATATTTACTTGGCACGCTAATTGTGAAATAGACAAAGGGTTTACTAATTTACCTATCGTTCTTTGTTTTTGATCTCATAAAAAAAACAAGTTTCATTTTTTTTTCATATTAAAATGTGCGATTGCTCAACTCCGTCACGATATTTCTAAGCTCCGTCTTGATGAAAACATCAGTGTCTTATAAAACATAACCTAATTGACTTATTTCAAGGACAAAAGCACAGAAATGCTTCTTGTAGCATAGATTTTCACATTTGACCTCAATTATAGCTATAAACATAAAACCCAAAATCAAGACGGAGTTTAGGCTGAGAACACCGTTTCCTGAGAATGACCGAGATACAGTCATTAAAAAATCTATTTCCATACAAATTGCCGAAATCCGAAAACCTGAAGGGTATTTCCAGCTGTCCTAGAAACTTGAAATTTGGTATGAAGGTAAGAAAAGTCTCAAAATCTTAATTTTTTATGTCTGTCTGTAGATTTCGCAGACCAATATAAGTTGACCCCACACTGCCTACATTTTGCTTAGGAGCAAGGCTCTGCTAACACTGGACATCTTAAAACACTGGGGAAAAGCGTTAAAATCTTTCTACGGAACCCTCGTGCGCGAGTCCGACTCGCATTTGGCCGGTTTTTTATTAGAATCAATTATTAATATAAAACTACATCATTAATAGCAGGTAAAGAGAATTTACATTGAAATACTCAGCAACAGACTTCGTCAACTAGATTTTTTTATTTGTGTCAACAATTCTGCTCCCAAATTTCATAAATTTTAAATCAATGATACTATATAATAGATCGTCGGACAACATCGGTTTGACTTGTATTACATACATAATATACTATACATACGAACACTGATTCACTCCCTTTCTAGACACTGGGAAATCGCTTACGTTCATTTATGATTATACCGATTATGCATGATTATTTTTCCATCTATAACAAATAAGGTTATAAGTACAATTAATACTTCGAGAAAAGCATTTGTTACATAAATTGCAGTAAGGCTTAAGGTAATTTTATGATAAATATAATGTTAGTGTAACGAAATGCGTAGTAAAGTGCTCTATTTGCTGCTGTATTTACGACCGGATGGCCTAGTGGTTAGCAACCCTGACTATGAAGCTTGAGGTCCCGGGTTCGAATCCCGGTCGGGGCAGATGTTTGTATGATGAATACGAATGTTTGTTCTCGGGTCTTGGATGTTTAATATTATTGTTAAGTATGTATTTATCTATATAAGTATGTTTATCCGTTGCCTAGTACCCACAGTACAGGCTTTGCCTAGTTTGGGACTAGGTCAATTGGTGTCAATTTGTCCCATGATATTTATTATTATTATTTATTATTTTTTCTATGGCTGTTTACACATTGTCTTATGTTACTCAGACGCAAGAATACTGGGCGGAGGAATCGACGCAGCTGGTCAGGACGACCTGATGCGTAATATTAGTGCATTGTGTAATGCAACGAGGGTTCTCAGCAGTGGTGATCACAGCGGAAAGGAGGAGGTTGGTAAAGTCACTCAGATATAGAATTTTCTCCCATCGTCTGTATTTCCGGACACATACAATCTACAGATAGTCATAATTATAGCGTACGGAAGGACCTTTCGGTACTCCGTTTTTGTTGCCAATTTTGTGGCACTAAAGTAAGTACCAGCGATATGACCCGCGAGCACGCCGCCGGCTGGCGGCCGCTCCCCGCCGGCGGGCTCGCTCCGCCGTTCCTATTTCAAAATGTTCCAAAGGGCATTATCCTGATGTTTACATTAATAGATCTAGGTCTCAACAAGACTAAAGTGAACTGGCTATGTATAATTATAAAAACTAAACTTACAACATAAACTAATTACATTACACGGACCAACCACCCTCTGGACACCGCATCTTTTATTATTTACTTGGAAAGTCATTACGAAAAAAGCTGCGGTGAGCGGGCCGGGGGAATGCGTCGTGATTGGTTCATATAGCTTGTCATCCCGCTTGTCATCTGGTCGAAAGTGAGCCGCGATTCGAGGCTAGAGAGATTTATAGGTGTAAATGAGCATATGCGTTTCGTAAACGTTCGCTCTGACATTTGGTGTCCAGAGGGTGGTTGGTCCGTGATACATACAAATAGAATAGCTACTTTTTTTCAAAGGAATTAAACGGAGCTGTGGAACGGTTCACTAAGGCTTCAAGAAAGCTGGCGTACATCTTTAACCCCGATACAAACTACGTGTTGCAAAACCAGGTAAGGAAAGAGTAACAGCAGAAGAAAAAAAACAGTTTTTTCTTCTCGAAATCTATTTAACCGTTTGCTGACAGCGTTGTCACTACACTTTGTAAAACCTAAATGTAATGTTGGGGGAGGCCTATTGTCCAGCAGTGGACGTCTTTTTGGGGGAGGCCTATGTCCAGCAGTGGACATCTTTTTGGGGGAGGCCTATGTCCAGCAGTGAAAGTCTTTTTCGGAGAGGCCTATGTCCAGCAGTGGACGTCTTTTTCGGGGAGGCCTATATCCAGCAGTGGACGTCTTTCGGCCGACATGATGATGTTGATGAAATGTAATGTTGTATAATTGATATGACTGGCTCATTGTCAAACGACACGGGAACAGAAAAATTACTGTATTCGCTTACTTTGTTTTAATCAGATAATAGATCTGACGAAGTCAACCTGCCTGAAGACATCAGAAATGCTCGCCCATGTGTACGATTTAGCTGAGCAGGTGCGAGGAGAGAAGGGAGAAGAGCTGGACGCTAAGGGAGCCAAGGTCGCTGATGCTGCACAGGATCTGCTTACGACAGCTGAGGTAAGTGCACAATTTATTATCACAATCATTTTCCGCAGGCACCCAAAAAGGACAAATGGAAACCTTATAGGATCTCCTCGTTGCCCGTCTGTCTGTCAATCCAAAGAAGATCAAAACCTATAGAGTACTTCCTATTGACCTAGAATCATGAAATTTGACACGAACCAAGGTTTTACAACACATGTCAAGGAGTAAATCCGAAAAGGATTAGGTTTGTTACCCATGCGCTAATACGAATAGCACTTAGCCGGTGAATTTTACAGATCACAGCACCTTCCATAATCAGCCCGCTCTGCCGATCCTGGTGCATCGCCACCATGGATGCCCTCGACTCTTCAACGCAGGAGCTGGCCCTGGCGTGGCCGTCAGTAGCGTCACAGACGCAGGCCAAAGAGCTGGAGACGGCGAAGACGAAGGTCGTCGAGGAACTGGCAAAACTGAGAGAGGTGTTGGAATCTTATAGAGGTGAGTTAGGATTGTAAAAAAATTATGTAATTCAACTGCAGCTTTAAAACGTGCTATAAATTAATATATTGGAAATTTCAGCGGGTGGTTGGCCAAGTTTGTATGAATGCACTTGTAAAAATTTAAACCGGTGAAAAATAATATCTGGCGATCGAAAAATGCAAGCAATATCGATTGAAATGACCGTTATGACAACCACTTCACCGTAGCATTTCAAGGAATTTCGCTCGCATTTTACGATTCCTGATGATTTCACAAAGGGCACTCAGGCGAACTTGCTATTCACTAGCTGAAATATCCTGTATTAATTTTGTAACACCGTCTGTATGTTCCACTAATGAGCAAACAATCGTGCTTTATTAAATCACCTTTAGATGCTGATTTTGGAACGGAAGATGCTGACACAAAGGCGAAACTAGACAGGCTACGCTTACTCACTTCTTTTGCTCTTACTGAGGCAGCAGTGGGAGCTGCGATGAAGGAGATGGACATGGTCTTTTTCATGGTATTTTTTATTTGCAGCTTATTCAAAAACTACCTTTTATACCTCGACTTCGTGTGCGTAGAATTCATTTTACGGTATCACGCACGAATCGCCTTATTTTCTGGGATAAAAATTACCCTATGTGTTACTCTGAGGTTTTAATTATATTACAGTGAAGTGTTTTTGCGTAGAAGATCCTCAGAAACTTCATTATATTTTGTAGGTAGGATAAGCATAAAATGAGTTTTTTTTTTCAATTTAAGTACCATTACCAATTAGTTTCGTTTGAAATGAGTATTACTATCACTGTCATGGCTTGCTCTCAAGCTAAGCCTCAACGTTTCTTGTGCTTGTTGTCGGAGTTCAATGAACCTACTTATTTAAGTACTGTTTATGATTTTCAGCCATTGGCTACCAGTCTGTCGTCGCCAAAAATCTTTCCGATCCAAAATTCTTTGGCGCAAAGACTGGGGGATCTGAACGCTATCGTTGGCTCGATTGTTGCCAGTCCACGAGGTTAGTATTGCATACAGTTGCAGCTGGTCACATTTTTAACTGACGTATTTCAGAGCTGTGTTTCCCACAATTTCTAGCCTGTAACACTTATAAGGCAGCAAGCTGCCCAGAATTGCTCTTGCCTTACTAGACATTAGTGGGGGAGGCTTATGTTTAAAAGCTAATCTTCTAGCTGCTTCTAGCTGAAATAATAATGATGAACACTTATATAAATTATGTCAAACGTTTAAGGAGCTCTCAAATAGTACGCTCTGAAGGTGCTTCGCGCTGAATAAGAGTTTTTGAGTATATTTAATCAAAATACGTTTTGCTAATGCGACATGAATCGAGCCTAGTTTAGAACGGGTTAGGTGCCTGTATCACAAAATAGCTTGTTACTTGTATTAGAAAGAGACAAACCCTTGCGAAACACTTAAATAGTAAAAATCTCGCAAGCTGTAAGGGTGAGGATGCAGTCAACTTGTATTGGCGATTATGATTTTAATTATCTTATTACTCTGGATGTCGACTTATGATGTAATTTAATGCGATTTCCTATACTTGTATAATGCCATACGACAAAATAAATAAATTAAGTATATCTCTTACCGTAAAAACAGCATCTAAACGTCTTCCAGAGTTTCAAGTTCTTTTCGTTTTATTTTTCACTTAATATTGATGTCATAACATAACTTTTATTCCAGATGAGAATAAAGCGAACTACGAGAAGGCGCAGGCCGCCACGGCCGCCATTCGTAAGCTCTTGCTGGGTATCGTCAGAGGTAGGACATTAAGTACTCTAAAAATCCGTAATTACAGGTGGACCATAAATAAAAGTTACATCGGCAATCTCCGACAAATGCCAAACTAAACCGAATGTAAGTGCCAATGCAGTAAATACCTTATTGCGTTATTCTCAAGGTCAATTATGCAATGACAGACAACAACTGACCGAGGTAACAACGTGTGGTGCGGCGCCGAACAAAATGGCGGTCATAATAATGGCAACTGAACTTTCGACCAATGGCTGCTCAAGATTTTGTCTTAACAGACAGACGGACAACAAAGTGATCCTATTAAAGGTTCCCTTTTTCTTTCTGAGGTGCGGAACCCTAAAAACAAAAATTCCATCCATGGTTTTTAGGGTTTGAGACCAGCGCAAGACAGCTACAAGCCTGATAAATGAATCGGTTTCAGATGCGGAGACCTTAAGCAGCAGCAATGATCCAGCAAACAGAGATGAGATACTTTTGCAAACGCGTGCGCTGTGCGACGCGACGATCCGTGTCAACGCCGGCGCAGTCCAGTCATCTGGATTAAGCCAAGTAAAATTTAAGAAAAATGCACTATTGAGTGTCAGCAAAGACAAGTTTATTACTGGCCTCTATTTCACCAACAGTACAATTGTCAGTTTACAATGACAATTGGTGGTAATTTGTTGACTTGAAAAGTTTTTGTTTTAGTGCGCCTGTTGTTGGCAATGAATTGTAGATTGAATTGTCATTGTCATTATAAGCCATCATTTGTAGCGTTGGTGAAATAGGGTCATAAATGTACGTGGGCTGTTACAGGCAGCCCCTAACTTTTGCACTAGAAAAAACGGGGGTGACTGTAACGGGCTATTTAAAAATTACTTCGTACTTTAATTAGTCGAACGCGTGGGGTACATAATTATAAATCATTTAATAATCGTTTTCAGTACAAAACACATAATAAATTAACCTCCTAGATTTCAATATTTTATTTTCGTATCTGAAGGAAGCAAACGAAGCAGTACCGCAATATGTAGAAGCTTCTGAGAAGTTCAGCTCCGTGACCAACCCGAATTGCGATAAGAAGAAATCACAGCAGGTAATAATCTGAAAGTACGACTGGATAATCCAACCAGTAACACACACGAGACTGACACTAAAAGCCGTAGTTTAAAGCTAATGAATCTTATTTTACTATTAGGGCCACCGCGAGTCAATAATCTGCTAGGTTTGCTAGTGTCGAGTGAGGTCTATCTGTAAATTTTCACCAATCATAGGCTAGCAGCTTGTCTCTCATTGGTTAAGAATGACAGAGAGGCCCACTCGACACTGGCAATACTAGCGGATTTTTGACTCTCGATAGCCCTGATTTCGTCGTGTCTCGCGTTTTGGCGTTTTCAGCCTCGTATATCCATCGTAAAATAGCTCTATTCTTTAACTGTTTTGTTCAGATACTGGACGTGTGTCAATCAACGTGTGTAAAAGCGTCTGATCTAATGAAACATGTGCGCGCACTCCCTGCCAGCGAGGGGGCGCTTGGGCAGAAGCTTGAGAAAGGCCAGGCAGTCTACGATGCTGCTAAGATACTGCTCACTGTTGCACAGGTAAGAGACGCCATAGACGTTGCTTGGATAAGACGCCACCAGCTTCACGAGAGCCATAGTAAAATGAGAGAGGGAACACAGCGCTTAGGATGAGAAACGATGAGTAATCGAAGCGAAAGGCTTCAAATAATTAGGCTATAGTTCCCACGCAGGCTCAGTGTGGACTGGGAGTTCCACGCACTATATTGAATTGTTTGGCAGGATGTGCTTTTTTCCTCGCGATTGTTTTCCTTCACTGAAAAGCTCATGATAAATTAAATGTAATTTCGCAGCTAAATTTCGAAAAACTCGGAGGTTTATGCAGAGAAATATTGTGAGTCAAAAATCTGCTAGGATTGCAAACATCGAGTGAGATTCAACTGTCAATTTCTACCAATTACAGGCCAGTAGCTTATCTCTCATTGATGGATGATGACATAGACCTTACTCTACACGAGCGATTCTAGCAGATTATTAACTCGCGATAACCCTCATTCGGACAAGATATAGTTTTGCGGGTGGTAGGACCTTGTGCAAGGTCCGTCCGGATTGCCATCATCATCATCTTACTTGCTAATCCTGCCGCTAAGCAGCAGTGCTTGCAATGTTGTGTTCCGGTGTGGAGAGTACGACAGCCGGTGTAATTACGGGCACAAGATAAGTGGCATTTCATCTTAGCTCTCTAGGTTGGCAGCGCATCTGCAAACCCCCCGGGGTTGCGGGTGTCTATGGGCAGTGGTGATCACTTACCATCAGGTGACCACTTGCTCGTTTGCCTTCCTTGTCGTACAAAAAAGAAAAAAGTTTTATCTTACGTTTTTTAGGTGACCGCCCCCTCTGCCGATTCGACGCGATGTCAATCGGTACTTTTCGACGCATCTCACCAGGTGTCCTCCTCCCTCAAGGATCTGGAGTCGATGACCAAGAACCCGAAGTTCCAGGCTTTTGCAGAGCAGGTGGTGAAGAGCCAGGAGGATATAGAGGCTGACCTGGTGCTGCTGAGGGCGCTACTGCCAGCTGTCAAGGGTTAGTATAGTAGTACCTAATTACATTTGTCTTCACAGCAATGGACTACGTAATGTCGACAATTTCTGGCACTGCTGAGAGTCCATGACTGCGAAAACTGCTTAGGACATGATCTTATGATCCATCCATCCATAGCAGCCCTTAATTCGTCCGTCTTTGACACAGGCCTCCTCTCCATTTCTCCACGCCTGGCGATTCATTGCCATCTGCATCCATCCTCCGCTCGCTTGTCGGCAGATGTGATCCTTCCACTTCATTGGTGGTCTCCCTCTATAGCGAGTGTTTGCGCGAGGTCTCCACTCGAGTGTTCGTCCCGCGCAACGGTCGTGGTTCATCCTGGCAATGTGCCCTGCCCATCTCCACTTATTCCCATCGATCTAAATCGATCTTATCCTTATTCTAATCATAATCCTAACTAATGTTATAAATGTGAAAGAAACTCTGTCTCTCTGTCTGTCTGTTTGTTACCTCTTCACGGGAAAACCGCTGCACCAATCTGAATGAAATTTGGTAAGAAGATAGTTTGAATATTGAGGATTAACATAGGCTACTTTTTATTCGGGAGAATTGTATAGTTCCCGCGGGATAGCGATAACCGAAATCTACGCGGACAAAGTCGCGGGCAACAGCTAGTGCAACGTGCTAGGGCAACGCTAGCTAGTTATAAATAATTAAAGATGTTGTTTCCTTCGAAACAGATGTGAAAGTCAAGAATAAGCCAGCGGTGCCTGTTCGTTCTGGTTCACTCAAGAGCCCTGGAGCGGCGGCTGCAGGTTCAACCACCGATTTCATGGATGAGCTGCGCTCCGCTATTGTTAGAGGTATGCCAATTACAACATAATACAATTTATCGCATATTTTCAGAGTTGCAAAAGCGCTTAGTCAAAGCAACTTGTGACCAAAGGGCTGGCAGTTTTCTCTCAAAGAATCAGCGTCGCTATTCGTCGAAGCAACGCTGCCAGCGTTTTGAGCACCATGCCACGGGGGTCTTATTTAGATTCGATTTAGTTTTAAGTTTTAGTTTATTTAGTTTTAGCTTAGTTTTAATGTCATTGTAAATTGCTTTTATAAAAAAAAAGCAATCTAGGTCTCTTCATGGCTAGAGTGCATATGCTGTTACTGAACCACTGAGTTACGCCTTTGGCCTCATCTGCACCTTCAAGTCAAGTTATCAAGTGTGATAGGAGCCAAATGTTACCGGAATAGTTGTGAATGCTACTGGCACGTCTAAAAAATAACAGTGTTATAACAATGAAAACAAAACACGCATATGCGTCGTATGCAGCTCGGGTTCGACCTCGCGCGCTTCCCTCCTCACGTCAAGCCCGATTGCATGTCTAGACGGCTTCGTCGAATGACTGTATTTTTTATAGGATGTGACTCTGGTTTGCTCAGGGGGGCTAGCACGCGTGCCATTTTGTCGCTTGTCGCTCAGTGCGTCCTTCACTGATTCCATCACTATGAAAGGGACGCACTGCGCCACAAGCGACAAAATGGCGCGCCGTGCTACATATGCTGATGCAAGTTGAACAATTTCAGAAATCTGTTCCTTGGTAAAGCCTTAAAGATGAGTTTTCGTTTCCTGATTTGATTTAAGAGACATTAAAAAGCTGTAATTTTCTTAGAAATCTTAAGGTCGTTAAGTAGCAGAAGGTCGACTATAAGATCGAGAAAACCTACTTCACCCGACACGAGGGTAATTTTTAAGTTTGAAAAGAATCAGGGTTCATATTCTCCAAATAGACGTCTACTAACATACTTTAAAAGGAACACTACGATTCATCATCACTATTATCACCAGCCTTTTTACGTTCCACTGCTGGGCACAGCCCTCCTGTTAAGCACCGGCTCCGCTACGAGCCGGAGGAGGTGCGCGGGCGGACGACACGGCGACGTCACGACCATCGCGCCGGCTGCGTCGCCACCACTCGCCTTACGATCTCCACCGACCGCGGACACCTCCCAAATTAATTTAGATTTTTTATTATTAATTAGCGTTTAACTTATATTTGTAACGGCGATTAAACCAGCCCTATACTGATACAGTCCGCTTATTTTTATTTAACGTCCCGTAGGACCCTAACATTGGTCCTTTAGGATTTCTCACCGTCTACTTAAAAGTTTACACTACGCAAATTTAAATCGGTCTACGTGACGACGTGTCTCGAAGCTCTTCAGTTGTGTCTTCAGCAGTCGAAGATTAAGTCAGGAAGAATTTCACACCTATCCCGCCGAAAGGGTAATTCGACGAGCAACCGGCGCACACGCCGAGAGACCGCAGCGCCACGGAGGTCGATCAGAGGTCGGCCGCGACGGACTTTGGAACCATCGAAAGTTCGAGTCATCTTCAACGACAAGAGAGGAAAGAAAACCGCACCGGTGGACGGCTTAGATAATTCTGTGAGTTCGTTCCAATTATCCCGTCTATCGTTTCCCTTTTTTCTGCGATTTTTTTTCTCCTTGTTAGCTTCATTTACACCAAAATTATAATCAGCATCTATTTTAGTGAGCACTTTCGCACATTTCAATTAGTTTAAATCATATTTCAATATTCCTATAAAATACATTTAAAATTAAATTTATTAATCTTTCTAGCTTATTCAAAGCCAATTCAATCATCTGTACCGCTTATAAGGTCTATTTTAGCTCAAAACTTAAATCTCGAATAACGGGAACTTGTTTACGCAAAACGACTGCTTCTTATTTTTGCTGATCTAGCCGGCCGCTCGGTCCGAGTCGCTTGCGCAAGCTAATTCATTGTCATCCCTTCATTGTTAATTGCACTTTATTGCATTGTAATAATTCATCTTTTTCTTGAGCAGTTCATTGCACTCAGTTGCTAACCGCTATTATGGCTGACGAAAAAACGATTAAAAAACGCAGCTGTATGAAATCGAAGCTTACTATCTTTAGCAATTATATTAAAATTTTCCAGACTTCCAAAGAACCTAGTAGTCTACAACTGCTAGACCTAGAAAGCCGGTTTAATAAATTCGATGCTTTATACGCGGCGTTTGACAAATTACAGAGTGACATCGAAATGCTTTCGGACGATCCCGACGGCGAGGCATCGGAGCGCGAGCAATTTGAAGACCAGTATTATCAGCTGGCAGCAGTGGCCCGCGCGCTGCTCGGCGCGCGGCCTGCGGGGCTCGGCGCGCGCGGCGGTCTCGATGTGTCAGGCTACGAAGATGCACAGGCAAGTGCCTTTAAAACTAACTGTGTTAGATTGCCCAAAATTGATTTACCCGTCTTTCATGGTCACTATCAACACTGGCTCGAGTTTAGGGATACATTTACCTCTTTAATCCATTTGAGACAAGACATTGATGGCATTAATAAGTTGCACTATCTTCGTGCTTCTTTGAAAGGTAGTGCCTTGTTGGTCATCGATAATTTAGATTTTAAAGCCGAGAATTATGAGTCTGCGTGGCAATTATTGTGCAGTAGGTATGACAACAAGAGGTTGCTCGTAAATAATCACGTGAGGGAACTTTTTAATGTGGAACCTATGCGCAGTGAATCTTGTTCGTCTATTCGGCGCCTTATAGATGTCACGAATAAAAATCTTCGTGCATTGTCTACTTTAGAGCAACCTACTGAGCATTGGGATACGCTAATAATTCACATGATGGCTGAAAAACTTGATAGTGTCACTCATAGGGTATGGGAAGAATATAGAAACACGCTCACTAATCCTCCTTCTTTGGAACAATTTACTACTTTCCTTAGCAACAGAGCAGTCTTACTGGAGACATTGCAAGAAAGTAAAGGTAAACAATCGAAATCAGAAACTTACAAAACAAATACAAATTTACTTATAGCTACAAACAGTCAAAACAATAATCAAAAAAAAATTACAAACCAACAATTCAACAATAAATATCATAAAAAAATATTTACATGCCCCCTATGCAATCAAAATCATTTTCTCTTTAGCTGTGAAACATTCAGAGCCCTTCCTATTGAAACCCGCATTCAAAAGGCCAAAGAAATGAAGGTCTGTCTTAATTGTTTACGTCCAGGGCACTTAGAAAATAATTGCAGTCTTGTACCATGTAAATATTGCAAAAAAAGGCATAACACTCTGCTACATTTGCATGAGCCTCGGCCAATGCCTGAACCTCCTATTCCATCGACTAGCAACATCAATAACTTTGCTAGTTCGAACATCTCAAAGCAGCCTACTACCCCTTCGCATGTTTTGCTATCCACAGCGCTCGTGAAGGTGATCGACAGCGCGGGCGCCGCGCACTCAGCTCGAATGCTGCTCGACAATGGCAGCACGGCTAACTTCGTTACGCAATCGCTCTGCGGTAAGCTGGGTTTGTCGCGACGTAGTGCGAGCTCCACGGTGACAGGTATAAACAACAATACTTCTCACATTACGCAGTCTTGCAGCCTTACTATGAAGTCGTCTTACACTGACTTTAGCCTTACTGTCGACTGTCTTATTTTGCCTCAGATCACCAAATCGTTGCCGTCTTCATTTATTGACATCGAAAATATTCCTCTTCCAATGGGAATAAGTCTAGCTGATCCTTCTTTTAATATACCGTCAGTCATAGACATCTTAGTAGGGGCTGAAGTATTTTGGTCCGTCTTATGCAACAATTCCATCGACTTAGGTAAGAATCAACCTAAGTTGTATGAAACAAAACTGGGTTGGTTGGTGTCTGGGTATGTCGCCCGTCTTAAAACACCGTCTTCACCTCTCGCTTGTCATTTTTTAAACGAGGAACCCAATCCAGACTTGTCTCGTTTCTGGGAACTTGACACTGTACCAGCCAAGCACTCCTTGTCTCCTGAGCAACGTGCATGCGAGCAGAGCTTTTTAGCAAATACCACACGCAACAAAAACGGTGGCTTCGTGGTCACCATGCCGCTGAAGGACGATCCTTCGGTCTTAGGCGATTCATTTCAAATGGCTAAGTGCCGGTTTTTGTCATTGGAGCGTAAGTTTGCTAGAGAGCCTGTATTCAAAGATAGATACATGGAGTTCATGCGTGAATATGAACGCTTAGGTCACATGACCGAAAACAAGGAGTCTTTGCCTAACTGGCTTCAACAGGTCTCTTATTTCATAGCTCACCACGGCATTGTCCGTGAGTCGAGTCTGACTACAAAGCTTCGTGCAGTGTTCGATGCTTCTGCCGCTTCTTCTTCTGGTGTGTCTTTAAATGATATCCAGATGGTGGGTCCTACTGTACAAGAAGATCTTTACTCCATCTTATTGCGTTTTCGCCAGCACAGATATGTCGTAACCGGCGACATAGAGAAAATGTATAGAGCCATTGAGCTTAATCCCATCCAACGCTCTCTTCAACAGATTATCTTCCGGTATGACTCATCACAGCCTTTGAAAACCTACACTCTTAATACGGTGACATATGGAACGGCATCAGCCCCATACTTAGCCACTAAGTGTTTGGTTAGTTTAGCCTCTAGTGCTCTTGATAGCGACGTTAAACAGTCGATTCAACGAGACTTTTACGTCGATGATTATTTAGGTGGCTCTTCAAGTATTGATGGCACCATTAATCTTTGTACGGGAGTCATTGAAACATTAAAATCAGCAAATTTTAAATTAAGAAAATTTCGGTCAAATAATCACACAATTCTTGACCGAATTTCCCCACGCTCCTCTAAATCAGACAATGTATTAGATATTTCTAGCACCGACATGCAGGTGTCTTCAAAAACATTAGGATTGAATTGGGTTTCCGATATAGATATGTTGTCTTATTCAATTAATATTGAACTTCACGAAAAAGTCACAAAACGACACATTTTATCTGTAATTAGTCAGATATTTGACCCACTAGGTCTCGTGGGCCCTTGCGTCGTGGAAGCGAAAATCATAATGCAGAGTTTGTGGATTGAACAATGTTCGTTGGATGCCGAAGTTCCACACGAAATAAAACTGTTATGGTTTTCGTTTGCCGACACTTTGCCTATACTTAACCACTTAAAGGTTCCTCGTTGGGTACTTACTGAAAACTCTACCATTCATGAGCTTCACGTTTTTTCAGACTCATCGGAGCGGGCGTACGGCGCTTGTGTGTACGTTCGATCTGTGAGCAAGTCAGGTCTTATTGAGGTTCATCTCTTGACTTCAAAAAGTAGGGTGGCCCCAATCAAACCAACCACAATCCCTCGTCTCGAGCTTTGCGGAGCTTTGATGGCTGCAAGGCTGTGTAATAAAGTTTTAACCTCATTAACCTTGCAGATCACAAAATGTAGCTTTTGGTGTGACTCTACTATTGTGCTGGGTTGGTTAAGCACCCCAGCAACCAATCTGAAAAGTTTTGTTCGCAACCGCGTGCATGAAATTCAAGAGAGCACCGAAGGTCACACGTGGAGCTACGTACCGTCGAAGGACAATCCGGCGGATCTTGTTTCTCGCGGGCTGAAGGCTGACCTCATCAGCTCTTCGTCTTTGTGGTGGTCAGGGCCGTCTTATTTGTCAGACGACGAATCTACCTGGCCCAAAATGCCCAACGTAAACGAGAGACACGATCTACCCGAGTTGATTACTTGTTCTTTCGCGCTTGATAACAGAACTAATGTTGATGATGACTTAATATCTAACTTAATCAAAAATAAATCTAAACTAACTTACTTACAAAATACAATAGCATATTTACATAGGTTTATTTACAACTGTCGTAACCCTACTAGTAAACTAACCGGTCCTCTTTCAATTCAAGAGCTTCAAAATTCATTAAAATTAATCATACGCAAAGCTCAATCTGAAATGTTTCCTGAAGAATATGCTATTTTGAAAGCCGGTAAAGTACTGCCTAACAAAAATAGATTAATTTCTTTGAGTGCTTTTATCGACCCCGAAGACATAATTCGGGTGGGTGGTAGGCTAGCAAATTCCCCTTATTGTTACGACACTAAGCACCCTATCATATTGTGTAGTAAGCACCATTTTACAAAAATACTTTTCGCTCATTATCATGTGAAATATTTACATGCCCCTCCTCAACTACTATTGGGAAATGCAAAGCAGACATATTGGCCCTTAGGTGGCAAAAACCTATCAAAAAACATTGTTCACAAATGTGTGACATGTTTCAGACATAAAGCTAAAACTGTTCAGCCCATCATGGGCCAGTTACCAACCTGTCGAACTGAACTAGAGTTCCCCTTTTTACACAGTAGCGTCGACTACGCGGGGCCAGTGTTGATAGCCGATAGGAAAGGTAGAGGTTGCAAACTAATTAAGTCTTTTTTGGCAATCTTCATTTGCAATTCGGTGAAAGCCTGTCACATCGAGCTTGTCACGTCGTTGTCGAGCGAAGCGTTCATTGCTGCCTTGAACCGTTTCGTGTCTCGTCGTGGGAAGCCCCAAAGCATTACGTCTGATCACGGCACAAACTTCGTTGGCACTTGTAATGAGTTGGCCAAGTTTCTCGCGCAGTCAGACCTTCAAGGTCAAATAGCTCAAGAAGGCATCGAATTTAAATTTGTTCCTGTCAACGCCCCTCACTTCAATGGTTTAGTCGAGGCCTGCGTGCGTTCTACCAAACATCACCTTAAACGGTTGCTTCAAACCACACATTTAACCTACGAGGAGATGGCTACGTGTCTCACTCAAATAGAGGCTGTCCTAAACTCTCGTCCTCTGACCCCACTCTCCTCTGACCCCTTAGATTTTTCCGCTCTTACTCCTGCTCACTTTTAATTGGACGCTCGCTTTTATCTATTCCTCATCCACACGTACTGGACACAAACATCAATCGACTCGAGCGCTTCAAGAGGATCGAGCTTTTAAAGCAGCATTTTTGGAGCCGCTTTTCTCTGGAGTACGTCCATCTGCTGCAGCAAAGGTTGAAATGGCAGTCTTCACTTCGAGAGCTGAAACTAGGCTCACTTGTCCTCGTCAAGGATAGGGCTCTTCCACCACTGCTCTGGTCCTTGGGACGAGTCATACAGCTCTACTCGGGCAGCGACGGCGTCGCTAGAGTCGCCGAGTTGAAGACAAGGAGAGGCACCATACGAAGGGCGTTTAATAACATCTGTCCCCTTCCAGATCTTTGAAGCCTTCTACTTCAACCCGGGGAGCATGTTAAGCACCGGCTCCGCTACGAGCCGGAGGAGGTGCGCGGGCGGACGACACGGCGACGTCACGACCATCGCGCCGGCTGCGTCGCCACCACTCGCCTTACGATCTCCACCGACCGCGGACACCTCCCAAATTAATTTAGATTTTTTATTATTAATTAGCGTTTAACTTATATTTGTAACGGCGATTAAACCAGCCCTATACTGATACAGTCCGCTTATTTTTATTTAACGTCCCGTAGGACCCTAACACCTCCTCTCAAAAAAATCAGCAGTGCTAGCTGGGGCTCGAACCCACGACAATCTGCTTGAGAGACCATAGTAGGTCAAACCACTAGGCTATCGCAGTTTATTTACTCGACGATTAATCACTCGTTTTTAACTTCAAAAAAGGAGGAGGTTCTACGTTCCACTGTATGTATGTTTTTTTTTTATGTATGTAGGTACATCGATTACTCCGTCAATTTTAGACCGATTTTCAAAATTCTTTTCGAAAAGGTATAGTCCTGAGTTAGTCTCATTGTCAGAAAGTCATGATCTGATGATGGAATCCCAGGGAAATCGAGGGCAACCCTCAAATTTTATAGGCACGTTTTATGTGTTTCATGTATCTTGTAAGGCTATTTAATTGTTGTTCTATTGCAGAGAACGCAGACGGCAAAAACGAGCCTATGAAGTCGCCGCCATCAGCTCGCTCGGCTGCTGACAAGCAAGCTAAGGCGCACTTCGGCAAGTGCGTGGAGCAGGCGCGGCAGAGCATTTGCAAATCCGAGGACGATTTGAGGAAGGTCAGGACACTTACCCTATTATTCATTAACCTGTTTTAAACTGAAATGCCGTTGAAGTTCGTTTGTCCTTTTTTGTCACATTGACGTGTTCGTTAGTAAAAAGAAGACAAAACCTATTTTTACTATTGGAGGCTTGAGTGACGTTTATGAACAATAGCATTAGTTGTTAATAACAAACTAGTCATCCCGTAGAGAATCGGTTGAGAAATGCAACCTGTACAGGAGTACAGCTGGACAGACATACGACATGACTCTACCCGTCTAGCCCCCCCCCCCCCCTCCCTATCAAGTGTTGTGATCGTCCCTCTGAGTCCCGCAGCGTGCACCAGCCCGGCAGGAGGGTAACAAATGGTGGTTTTTAGTGGGTATGCCCGCCCTTCCCCCTGATGAAGGGAAGTTGCGAGGAGGTGAGTCCTACGTGGCCATCGCATCGTCGTCAGGGTATGCGTAATGCATTTCCCAACGTAAAAAAGGGAGACATGACTGGAGAGACCGCAGCTCCGACTCGCAATCGGAGCACTGACTGGACACGCCTTACTCAACAAGCACTTGCACACACTGGGTGTTACAGACAGTCCGCTGTGCAGAGCCTGCATGGAGGCGGACGAGACAGTCACCCACATTCTACTGGAATGCTCTGGGTGGCGGAATACAGGGCACAGCACCTCGGGTCGCCAGCAACGTGAAGAGTCTGCTTTGCTTCCTCCAGGAGCTGGGCTGGCATGAATAGTGCCGTCAACCCCCTCACGCAAAATAGGCGCAAACTAGTCGTCGAGTTGCGGAAAATAGCCCGTGCTACAATTACAATTACAATTACAAAGGGGACATGACTCACGTAATAATACTGTTGCAGACACTGTCGTCGCCGGGCAAGGCCCGCGCGTCTTTCGACGACGCTCAAGTCGCCGCACTCAACAAACAGATGGAACATAAGCTGGCGAGAGCCAACGCTGCTGCCGCTCACCTGCTGGCTCGTCGCGGTAAGTCACTAGCATATCATGTACCCGATGACACATACACTTAAGAAAGGTTTAGATGAAGGCAGTGTTATTATGTAATGATGCAGCAGCTTGTTATGGGCCTCGTGTAACGAACAGTTTTTGAAGACAAGCCAGCGCTGACTGCCAGGACTATGCACAGCTTATTTTTCAAGCCAGTGACCTCCACCCACGTGCCCCGCAACCCCCGCGTGTGCACACCATAAAAATAATAATAATCCAGGAATTAAATCAATCCAGTTGGCCTCATCTAAACAAGTGCCAGGCCAGCGTTGGCCTGTCTGGGGACTGGTGCCAGCATTGCTGGGTTTGTTGGAACCTTGCTTGACGCAGGTGGCAGGACCTGCGCAGGGTCCGTCCATATCGTTACTGGCAAAGTCTGCCGTTAAGCAACAGCGTTAAGGGTAAGACAGGTGGGAAAAATACTGGCACTATAACTTTTCCGTTTTATTCCTTTAGATTGACAACGCATCTGCAATTACTACGGACCAACCACCCTCTAGACACCAAATGTCAGGGCGAACGTTTCCGAAACGCATATGCTCATTTGCACCTATAAATCTCTGTAGCCACCAATCGCGGCTCACTTTCGACCAGATGACAAACGACATGACAAGCTATGAACCAATCGCGACGCATTCCCCCGGCCCGCTCACCGCGGCTTTTTTCGTAATGACTTTTCAAGTAAATTATAGAGGATGCGGTGTCCAGAGGGTGGTGGGTCCGCGGCAATCACTCAGTGACATTAAAACTTGATAGGTAAGTAAGAACTTGTTTAAATTTTTCAGGCAGCCAGAAGCCGGAGTACCAGTTGGCGTCCAAATGTGTGCTTGCCGTTTCGGACCTGCTACCATCCATTGTAACAGGTAATTCTCGTTAGGTATCTTTATTTTTATGGGCCGCTAGTTGAGTTGTTTTCCCATTCAGGGTGAATTTTGATGAACCGTCAAGAGTTCAGGGCAATTAATGTATGAGAGAATGTTTTTTTTATATTTCTTTTTTTTTCAAATAAAAACATGACAGGAGGATACCTTATTTTATTTTTATTTTTCAAGAAAAACTTCACGGGGGTGCTCACATGAGCTTACTCAACCACTTGCTGAATTCTTGAAGGTTCATTAAAACTCACCTCTTATAGTCAAATACATTGATCAATGCTTGCTTAAAAACTAGCCCTGTTATTCATAAACCTGTTTTAACTGAAATGCCGTTAAAGTTCGTTTGTCCTTTTTTGTCACGTTGACATTTCCGTTAGTAAGAAGAAGACAAAACCTATTTTAGCTAATGGAGGCTTGAGTGACGTTTATGAATGAGGCCCTAGGTACTTATGTGGTTTTAAATTATAAGCATTTATTTCAGATGCGAAAACATTAGCTGACCTGAAGGACACACCAGCAAGGACGGCGTTCTTGAATGATACCATGGGTCTCTGCACTGCATCGAAGAACCTTTGTGACACCGCCAAGAACGAAAAAAAGGTACTCCAATTTTCATTTACGTAGGTATAAAAGACCGGTCTGAGTGGAGAGCCTTGGGAGAGGCCTATGGATCGCGGTGGATGCGGAAAGCACAAGACCGGTCTGAGTGGAGAGCCTTGGGAGAGGCCTATGGATTGCGGTGGATGCGGAAAGCACAAAACCGGTCTGAGTGGAGAGCCTTGGGAGAGGCCTATGGATCGCGGTGGATGCGGAAAGCACAAGACCGGTCTGAGTGGAGAGCCGCGGGAGAGGCCGCCGGCCAGCAGTGGACGACTTTCGGCTGACATGATGATGATGAGGTATAGTCGGGCCAGGGACGAGTGTTGTAAGTAACATTTATCTAGCTTAATATTTTTAGGGGTACTTTTTGTGGCTATGAATCATAATTATGGAAAGTTAGATTTTTCGCACTAGTGTTTTTTACTTTTCCAAGGTGCGGGTGCCGCGCGCCTGGCCTCACCGCAGACGCTGGTTCACTGCCTTTGGTTTTATTGTCATTTTTTTCACAAATGTATTACGACAGTCGGTTGGTTCATGTGCGCAAGTGTTTTATTTTCACTCGTCCCGAGTCTCAGCCCTCGCCACACGGTTCGGGCCTGGATACCTTGGCACTCGTGCAAAATTATGTATAAGCACTTATATCAAAAGGTACTATTCCTTTATAGAAGCTGACGGAAGCAGCGCTGCTGTTCGGAAACCAGACGTCCAAGTTGCTGTATGCTGTCAGCACTGATGTTGATCCAAGCCAGGAGAATGACGTAAGTCATCACTAGCCTATTTACGTCCTACTGCTGGGCCTCCTTCCCCAGTATGACAGGCTTGGGCTTTAGCTCCCACGGATTGGGAACTTCACACACTAAAACTAAAACTAAATACTAAATTACTACAAAAAATTAAAAAAAAAAAAAAAAAATTAAAATTATTATTAAAATTAGTACTAAATTGCTTCGCAGGAGTGTGTGTGCATTCCTGTTGATACTGTTACAACTGTAAATTCAAAGGTGCGCACCGGGATTTGAACCCACAATCTGTTTGAGAGGCCATAGGTGAAACCACTAGGCCATCACGGCATATCGACGGTATTAGACCGCGAACCTAAGGTCGTTATTCCAATTCCGACAAAGTTTATATACGAGGTTGGATCCGACTACCGACTGTGCCATGTATTGTTATTAAATAAAATATATTATTGTAATCTTCGGAGGTTTATTTTAGTACCTAATATTGTTAATATTATTTTACAAAATGTGAGGTGCTGCGTCCTGTTAGTTCGGGGTTCCCAAGGCAAGAGAACTGTCAAAAGTGACAGTTCATAGACAAAAGAACGGGGTACGTTTTTATACTACAAAATACAAGAGTACCGTCGATATAGCCTTTGATGGGTCCGAATACTCAAGTACCCGTTTCTTATGTGCTATACGCAATGTTTCTGTAGACGACCGAATAGCCTAGTGATTTAAAGACCCTGACTATGAAGCTTGAGGTCCCGGGTTCGAATCCCGGTCGGGGCAGATGTTTGTATGATGAATACGAATGTTTGATCTCGGGTCTTGGATGTTTAATATGTATATAAGTATGTATTTATCTATATAAGTATGTTTATTCGTTGTCTAGTACCCATAGTACAGGCTTTGCCTAGTTTGGGACTTGGTCAATTGGTGTCAATTTGTCCCATGATGATGATATTCTGTGTACCTAGGTGTTGTTGCGCGTGAAGGCAGTCGGCGACGTGGCGTGCCGCGTGACGGCGGTCGCGGACGGCGCAGAGGAGCAAGACGCGGCCGTGCAGTGTGCTGCGCATGCGACTGTGTTCATGTACACTGCTAAGGTATGTCACATCAATGAGCTTACTGAGCAATGGTCAACGTTTTCACTGCTCCCGGTCTTTTACAATCAGTACTTAGTCCTTCAAGAAGAACTCTTGTATATAATACAATCAGTGCATAGCCCTTTAAGAACTCTTGTTTATAATACAATCAGTGCATAGCCCTTTAAGAACTCTTGTTTATAATACAATCAGTGCTTAGTCTTTCAGGAAGAACTCTTGTTTATAATACAATCAGTGCTTAGTCTTTCAAGAAGAACTCTTGTTTATAATACAATCAGTGCTTACTTCTTCAAGAATAACTCTTGTTTATAGAACAATCAGTGCTTAGTCCTTCAAGAAGAAGTCCAGTTCACCTTAAGTCATTGCCGCCAGCCGTGCCTAAAATTCAATCTGTCTCTTGATGTGATCTACTGACTATATAAATATCAACCTATCTTCAATTTGACGTCTCAATAAACTTAATGTTGGTCATATGTTGGTAGGCAATCCAACCTCTGCTTGTTATCTGTTGATGGGAGTGTGGTGACAGCCCTGCCACAGAATGCATTGTGAGCACTTCATGCGGACCCGCGCCTGGTGACAGGCAGTTGTTACTTAACACCCGCTAAACAACTTGCGCGATCCCGACACCCGCCTGATAAGTTGCCTTGTCTTGTGAATTTATGTAAAGTTAATGCAATATACGAGAACAGACTTGACAACTACCTAATCTTTACTTCACGTCTTAACTCCAGAACCCCAGAGAACCCATAGAGGATGTTGGGTTATCTAGAGAAAGCAAATTGTTGGATTTTATATTTATTAATTTCGTTAGTAGATCAAAACGAGAGATATATAGAATATAGGGAACGGCTGTTGTCTTTAGGGTTTTCGTTCCAAGTTGCACCACCACCTTTGAAAAATACCAGTCTGAAATTAAAATCATAATCCCCTCTGTACAACGTACAACCAGATAATAAACCCATTCTTTATTTCTCTAACTTTGGCAATGTTCTTCGTTCCCTTACAGCTCGTAGCGCCCTCGATACAAGACCTGGAGTGTCAAGAATCCCTCATAACCGCCTCCAAGGAGCTCTCCACCCAGTTGAAGGTCATCCCAACTGCCAACCGGCCAGAGGTAGCCCAAGAGCTGTCCGAGTTGGAGAAACTTCTGGAAGCTCTCAGGAGAGATCTGGCTGAAGGAAAACTGGTTAAAAAACTGGAAACTTTGACCATTGAGGATACTCCTCTGAGGATGCTGACTGTGCAAGTTATTGAGGATGCCAAGGTAATTATTATCTAGACCCAGTAACTTGTCGAGAGTCACAGTTGACATAAGTTTTCGTAGGTAGGTATATTTGGTGGAGTATCTCTACAGACGTTGATATAGATTCTGATTTGAGAGAAAGCCTGTGCTCACCCAGCAGTGGGACGCAAAAACGGCTGGTGATGACAAGCAGTTGGAAGGAGTTTTCCACGTGTTATAACTTATAAGTTACAAGTCGATCATTAAGAAACAGGCATCAGGAAATGAGGGTATTTTTTGTATGATCTCAAAGGCATACGTATTTTTTTGTAGCATTTTTTTTTAATTTTTATTGTTATGGATGTCCCGTTAGAATATATTACTATATAAAAATATGATAATCCCGGGAACTGAACCCAGATCTTTGTCATTCCGTGTCACGTGCCGTACCATTACACCAAAATTTGTAATACTAAGTAGTAGCTTTGTTTTTTTATAAGCTTAGTACAGTCAGCAGCAGAAGTAGCTAAGCAACCGAAGTGGACATAAGAGCTTGTGTAGATCATCGTCACCGCTTCGGTTGCTTAGCTACTTCTGCTGTTGACTGTACGAGTTTTCGTGTGTATCTATTTATTAAGTGTGTGTGTTGTACACAGCAAAACGCCGAGAGCACGAGCCGGCCGGCGGAGGAGAGGCGCGCGATGGCCGACTTCGCGAATAAGCTGACCGTTGGCCTTGAGACCATGGACCTGGCTAACGCTAGGTGCAGAAACAAGCCGCGCGTGAGTCTTATACAAGCTTTTATTTACAACTAGCCGTGGCCCGCGACTTCGTCTGCGTAGATTTCGGTTACCGCTATCCCGCGGGAACTGTACAATTTTCACGAATAAAAAGTAGCCTATGTTATTCCTCAATATTCAAACATGAAGAAGATTCTTACCAAGTTTCATCTAGATTGGTATAGTGGTTTTCCTGTGAAGAGGTAACAAACAGACAGACAGAGAGACAGAAAGACAGAGAGACAGAGTTACTTTCGCACCGTTTCTTACCGTTTGGGTACGGAACCCTGAAAAGAATAACAGAAAACTTATAACACTTAAACAGGATATGAAGAGACGCGCAGACCTAGAAGACGCAGTACTGAACGTGCAACATCTCGTGCTGCAGTGCCGGCCGCGCCGGGGCGCGCCGACGCCTCAGACTAACATCGTTGATCTAGCGGTATGTATTAGTCTACGAATAATATCTTTGGAAGCGTAACTAAGCCCAAAAATGGCTCCACCGCATACGTACCGTGATAAGCGTGGAAAAGTGTATGAACAAAACAATGCGTCAGTCAGCCGTGCGGGCTTGTGTCACGGGAGTTTCGACTGTGAATATTATTATTATGTTTTGCGCCACTTAATTTTTTGCAAATATTCGTTGTGTGTCGTGAAGTTGTATAGAAACCATACGGATATGAAAAACGCTAGAATTACCTTTCATAAGTAAGCTAACATGCATTTAAAAACTGGTAAAAATGGTAACTTTCAAGTGTTGTTATTCTGTCCCGTCACCCAGGAGACCACAGTGATACAGTTGCTTAGAAGAATGGTTGTCGTGTATACTACTGGCATGCTTACGAGATAAGGCACGAAGGAATAGGCTTATAAATGTTACAACTGTTAACTTTTAGTGGTTTTGTAACCTAGAAAAATCATACTTTTAATGAGTGACCGAGGAGACGTCGCCATGGCAACGATTACGCTAGAGGTACAACCAGCTGCTCAAATTAAGACTACCTTCCCAGGTGTTCCTAAAGGACGTGTCGTCAGCGGCGCAGCAGCTGAGCCGCTCAGCCAGCGTCGCGGAGCAGGCGGGCGGGCCGCACGCGCGCGCCGCCGCCGCCGTCGCCGCGCAGAGCCGCGAGCTGGGCGCCGCGCTCAGTGAGCCCGGGGTCGATGTGGATCATGCTGCCAAGGTAATGTAGCGACCTAGCGATCTTAGTGCCATACGGGAGTGACGTCAGTACTGTCCTACATCGCGCTGACGAAGTTTCTCGAGTTGAATACATAAATACAACTCATACACAATTGCAGCTGGAAGAGATCGATCTGAACCGATAAGACCGCCTGTTGTTAACCTCCACTTTTAATCTTCTTTAATATCTTTTGTTCTGTAATGTTTCGATATAATATTGTTCTGTGTGTCGGAAGTCGATAAATGAGAAGTTCCTATTCCGGCGTCTGGTAATAATAATTCTTCTTTTTCAGGAGTGTGCGAGCAGAGTCCAGAAGATCAACACAGCGATCGAATGCTGCGCGGAAAGCCCGGTGAAGAGCGTGTTGAAGACAGAAGCGCGCCCTCTCAACGAAAGCAGCGCGCTTTTGCAGTATGTTACCTTGCCGTTTTTTTGTAGCGACCTTGGCGCTATCTGTGATCCAGTGGGAGAACTAATAGCTACTTTTAGCGCCATCTAGTTCGATCTCGCAGAAAATTGGCTTGGAGCAACAGCACTCCTGTTGAGTTTCGTTCGGTCAGTGAGAGTGCCGGAGGCCCGATCCCTCTCCCCCCCCCCCTTTCCTCTGTCCCTTTTCCCCCTTAAAGGCCGGCAACGGACTAGTGACTCTCTTGGGGTTGCTGGTTCTCATGGGTAGCGGTGATGGCTTACCATCAGGTGACCCGTTTGCTCGTTTGACTCCCTCTTTTAATAATAAAAAAATCTAGTTATCGAATATGTAAGTTCTAAATATAGCCAACATTACAGAGGGTCGAGCACGACTTTACGAATGCTGCGTCACGTAAAATCGAATAGTAAACGTTGTCGAGTTTGTATGGCGTTTGGAACAGCGTCCGCCCGTGAGCGTATTTGGAACTAAAATTTAGTATGAGGTTTCTCTATCTCGATACGATAACCGTAACGTTACGCAGCATTCGTAAAGTCGTGCTCGACCCTCAGGGCCGGCGCTGCTGCTGACTCCGCGGAATGCCTCAAGCGGCGCAAATATGCAGGCATTGGTAGAGTCTATATTTTTGAGCCGTTTGGGGTAAAAACCATGGGTCCGTGGGGCAGAGTGTCATTAGTATTTACAAATCACTGTTGGCCTAATTAATAGAAGCTTTGGGTGACCAGGGCTGGCTTTTACTTAGCACAGGTGCCAATGTTGCCAGCCTTCTAGGCACCTTATCGCCCGGCAGTGATTTGGGACAGCTTTTTTATTTATAGTTTTAGTTTCAGTATTATTTTAATTAGTTTATATTACTTATTATGTGCTTTACAATAAACAATACCCCGTTTGGTTTGTCAAGGTTCGCTTCACAGTCTTCGGTCGCTACGACTCAGTGCGCGGCGATCGACGAGGCACTCAACGATTTGACCGAGTTGGAGCATCGGATAGACGCCATGCTGCAGCCGAGGGAGGGAGAGGGAAGAACTACTGTGCAGGTGAGTGAGGGAGAGAGAGTAGTAAGTTAGCTAAGGCGCGATTTCTACCAGGGGATCGATTTTGAATCTCACTCGATGACTAAATTCAGTGATTTCGTATTTTCGAACCTCATCGGTGACTCAAATTCTGACGCCTATGATTTCAAATGCGAATGCCCCCACCCACTCGTAAACGAGATCACTGAGCGACTTCTTGACCACTGGCAGTGACAGCTAACCTCAATCCAATATTGACTCGCTTGTCTATGACAGAAACGCAAAAATTAGCCATGTGACCGAATTTTCAAAACTAAGTTCGGTTTCGCAAGTCACATCAGGGCCCGTCGTGACAGTAGCTCGGTTTGATTGAACATGTTAGGAGTCGCCGTCACCGGACACGGTGTGGACGACGATGATGATGATGACATTCAAAAATAAGACCTTTGGCAAATAGTGATATCAATGTCATGGGTGGGAATTTAGTCACCAAGTGAGATTCAAAAATGGATCCCCAGTTAAAGCAGTTACCGGAACCCTAGCCACTTCGATGGAATGACTTCATGAGACCATCTACCAGACCTATACCTTGAACCTTGGCCGTACACCGTGGGAATTAATATAAAATATAATTCATGATCTCAGTAGGAGTATCTTTTTGTATTTTTTCTCCCAATTTTTTATTTTTACGGTTTTCCCGTGAATATCAATTATATTTTTTTTATAAACTCACTGAAACATGAATACACAGAAAAAAACCAGAAAAATGCCAACCCCGGGAATCGAACCCGGAGTGTCGAGGATCCGGGATCGATTCCCGGGGTTGGCATTTTTCTGGTTTTTTTCTGTGTATTCATGTTTCAGCGAGCTTATAAAAATTATAATAAAATATAATGGCTAAAGTTTGCAAGTACAATATGTAATTAATAGCGTTTAGTGTAGTGGTGGTGGTTATAGTTGGGTATTAGAGTATTACCCATCTTAGAGTACTTATAATTGTGTGTAGATAAAGTAATGTATTCAACTTTACATAATTACGCTTAGGCCTTAAAACACTCATTATGTAACAGTTGCATAAACTACTATATCTGCACACTCTACCATTGACAATGTAATTTCATGTATTAATTCATAATACCGACCGAATAGCCTAGTGGTCAGAGACCTTGACTAAAAAGCTTAAAGTCCCGGGTTTGAATCCCGGTCGGGGTAGATGTTTGTACGATGAATACAAATATAATGTTCTCGGGTAATGGATGTTTAATCAAATGAAATCAAATCATATCATTTATTTGTGAACAATAGGTTAAACACGTAATATATTATGTTGGATGGTAAAAACAGATACAATAAGGTTCAGCTATGTTCTGCCTTACGGCGTACAAAAAGTTTACAAGGTTAGGTTTATTATGTATATAAGTATGTTTATCCGTTGTCTAGTACCCATAGTACAGGCTTTGCCTAGTTCGGGACTAGGTCAATTGGTGTAAATTTGTCCCATGGTATTTTTTTTTTTTATATGTGCTTAATTGTATTTTGATCGCGGTTTAATATTGCATGCCGCGCAGGCCCCCTCCCCCGCGCTGCTGTCGTCCCGCGCGCGTCTGGCGACGGCGGCGGCGGGTGCGCGCGGCGCTGCGCAGGAGTTGGCGCCCGCCTTCACGCGATACGTGGCCGACATGCGCGCGAGTGCCGATGTGGCTGACGAGAGTAAGAGGACGAGGTAAGTGGTACTGAGGGACGAGCACGACTTTACGAAGCTGCGTAACGTTACGGTTATCGTATCGAGATCGAGAAACCTCATACTAAATTTTAATTCCAAATACGCTCACGGGCGGGCGCTGTTCCAAACGTCATACAAACTTGACAACGTTTACTATTCGACTTTGCGTTACGCAGCATTCGTAAAGTCGTGCTCGACCCTCTGGTGACTTGGGGTCTCGCAGATGGATATAGTAGAGCTAAAGTTACCGACATAGCCCGAAGAATTGCGAAACTTAAGTGGCAGTGGGCGGGGCATATTGCTCGCAGAACTGACGGCCGATGGGGTCGGAAGGTTCTCGAATGGCGTCCACGGACCGAGAGACGAGCTGTTGGTAGGCCTCCAACAAGATGGAGCGACGACCTAGTAAGGATTTCGGGACCGCGGTGGATGCGGAAAGCACAAGACCGGTCCGAGTGGAGAGCCTTGGCGGAGGCCTATGTCCAGCAGTGGACGTCTTTCGGCTGACATGATGATGATGATGATGATGAGATGGATATCTGGTATAGGTGTATGGCCCGAAAACCAACGGCAGAACTGAAAGGTTTCATTAGGTCTTATAAATAATCAGATGAAGCAAATTTTACTCTGATGATAATTCCTGTTTTTGCCATAATGTTATTGTATTTTTTATACAAAGCCTCGATATTCATTAAAAATACCAATAGGTATATTTTAAGCTAGATACAAAAAGTGGAGATTGATAAATAGTCAGAGATTTTAATTTTTGTGGGAAAACATAAGATTGTCGCATATAAAGTTAAATAAGTCGTCCGTCTGTCTGTCAAGACCTATTTTCTCTGGAACGCATGAAGGTAGCATGCTGAAATTAATATCAAATATTCAAACCTGCGGTCCCTTGAAGCTGTGAAAAAATCAACCTTCTAAGTCAACGTAATCAAAAGATACAGTCGTTAAAAAGGCCATTTCCATACAAATTGCCGAAATCCGAAAACCTAAAGGGTACTTTCAGTTGTCCTAGAAACTTGAAATTTGGTATGAAGGTAGCTCTTATAGCACAACCACTCAAAAAAGTCTCAAAATCTAAATTTTTGTCTGTCTATAGATTTCGCAGACCAATAAGTTCACCCCACACTACGCACATTTTGCTTATTAGCAGGGCTTTTCTAACACTGGACTACTTAAAACACTGGGGAAAAGCGTTAAAATCTTTCTACGGAACCGTCTTGCGCGAGTCCGACTTACACTTGTCCGTTTTTTTGTACGTTTGTGAGTTTTTAGAGTTTTCTAAGTTTGTAATTCTGTGTATGTAGGCTGGCAGATCACCTGAAGAAGCTGCATGACCGTCTGAAGCTGCTGACCATGGAGACCGGCAGGCAGGTGGTCACGTGGACACCCGAACACAAGGGCGGGGTTTCAGCCATCACGGAAGACATACTCAGGGTAGGTTTTACTTGACTGGAAATGAAATGACTTATTCATGCATGTGGGAAATGGGTTAGGTACATTTCGCAGTTACAATTGCAGTTATTGTAGTGTCACCAAACCCTACCTTTTCAGGTGCACATACATTTATAATTGTTACATAGGTAATTTAAGATTTCGTAATTAATGTCAAAAACTTCGATAGGTAAATAAAACATTCAAAGGAATCATGCAAAAAATCATTAATATTATAATAACATCTAACCATGAGAAAATTCCTAACTAAACTCTTAAATATTTTTACATTCTGACTCTTAAAATTGTCAGGTATCCTAACTAATATTATAAATGCGAAAGTAACTCTGTCTCTCTGTCTGTCTGTTTGTTACCTCTTCACGGGAAAACCGCTGCACCAATCTAGATGAAATTTGGTAGGAAGATAGTTTGAATATTGGGGAATAACATAGGCTACTTTTTATTCGGGAAAATTAAATAGTTCCCGCGGGATAGCGATAACAGAAATATAAGCGGACGAATTCGCGGGCAACAGCTAGTCTTATTATAAATCTTTATGCACATAATATGAAAGTTTTTGGAGGTAAGGTGAAATTAACAATAATAGGCTTATGCAACCTGTTGTAATTCCAAAACTGGTTTTTATATTTATGAACAAATACAGAGGCCTCCAATAGAATAGCATGCTATCACCAGAGCTTTGAAAATAAGTATTTTTTTCGGGCGTATGTATGGATGTATGGCTTATATGTACGTATGGATGTATAGCTTATATGTATGTATGGATGTATGGCTTATATGTATGTCCAATTCTTTGGCACGCTTTACGATCTAAACCGTTTTATGGATTTCAATAGATTCGTCTGAATTGTGGGAGAGACGGGAGAGATATTGGTTTTCCTCCGGCTGCGCTAATTTTAATATTCAAGTACGGATAAATTACCTATTTATAATGCAGCTAGCTGTTGCCCGCGAATTCGTCCGCGTAGATTTCGGTTATCGCTATCCCGCGGGAACTATACAATTTTCCCGAATAAAAAGTAGCCTATGTTATTCCTCAATATTGAAACTACATTCTTACCAAATTTCATCTAAATTGGTGCAGCGGTTTTTCCGTGAAGAGGTAACAAACAAACAGACAGACAGAGAGACAGAGTTACTTTCGCATTTATAATATTAGTTAGGATTAATGAACTATACTATCTTTCTAGGGCAGGCGTAAAAAGGGACAATGACCTTTGTGCCTTCCGCAGTGATAACCATTTTTTTGTGGTGTTCAAAAATTATGATATTTCAGGAGCTGGACAATGCTGAAGCTGTGATCCAGTCGAAGCCCAGTTCGACCAGGAGCCGCGTCGCCTACGAAGACCTGAAGCAGCTGTTGCTGCCAGTCAACACTTACAAGGTGGAAGGCGATAAGAAGTGAGTTTAATTATTAAAGACTACTTAGCTGTTGACCGCGACTTCGTCTGCATTGGATTCGGTTATCGCTATCCAGCGGGAACTGTACAATTTTCAGCGATGAAAGGTACCCTATGTTTTAATCTAGGGTACAAGCTATCCCCATTAGCCGTTTGAGCGTGAAGAAGTAACAAACATATTCACTCACTCACAAACTTTCGCATTTATAATATTAGTTGGATAGGCCACGCACCTGTTCATGTTCAGCGTTGACAAAATGCGGCTCTCACGCATTAGCTGTCATGAGACTGACATAATGTCAAACATCAAGGGATACTAAGTCACCGAATCTCCTGATCTATACCTTTAAAACAGTACCGTGACTGACTGACTGACAACGCAGTCTAAACCACTGGACCTAGAGACTTGAAATTTGGAAAACATGTACCTTGAGTATCATAGAGGTGCACTACGGAGGGATTTTTCGAAATTCCCACGGGATAGGGAACTAGCCCATTTTGAAATATTTCACAGGGGCAAAGCCGCGGGTAATAAGCTAGTATAATAATATAAATGTTTGTGTTCAGTTTGACATTTCTTTGTGTCTGTAGTTTTTAGACAATGAAAGATAAATTTTATAGACATTGGAAGTCCTCTTGGCTTATCTTCCTTGAAGGGCTTCATCCCATCCAAGGACTTTTTTAAAGGACTCATACACGAAGATAGCATTATGTTCATTTATAGCACCATACATTACACTCACGATTCGTCGTTTCCATCAGTCTGAAACGACGAATCGTATCATAATAATATGGACCTCTTAATGCGACATAACACAACGCCACTTCCACAGACTAAGCTTGAAAAAAAGCTTTTTTAAAAATCGTAATTGAATACCAATCGATACTTTTACAAAGTTATTACAAAACCATCAGGCAATTGGAGGCCAAACTGGAATCGTCGGCCACGAAACTGAACTCTATGACTGAGACAATAACGCTCAGCGTGCGGAAAGCCGATTCGCTTTCGAGGACCGCCCACCTGACGGCGGAGACCGCCCTCCAATTATCCGCCATCGCGAAATCCCTGCAGTCTGACGAGGTAAGAGGCTATGTTATCTCTTTATTGCACAATAAACAACACAACACAACAACAACAATGCAACACAATAACAACAACAATGCAACACAACAACAACAATTGACGATGTCTTAGGCTGATCTGGATTTGACACTAGTTTGGGATTAGCTCGATATGTTTTGTACCATCTGACGTAAAATCAACACCAAGTTAGTAGTGTCAGCTGAAATTGGCGTAGAGACCGAAGCCTTAAGACTGATTGATAATGTTGTTTCTAATATCTAGTAGTTAAGTATACATGCGTGTCACTCGGACGACGTTATCTTGCATTATGTAGTCGCGGAGCACCAATATTATTGATTATACCTAGTTCACTAAAAAGTCTTCTTTTCCCTACCAGGACCCTACGAGGCACAGCAGAATAGAAGAAGCATCACAGGAGTTATGCTTCGTGACATACAACCTTTTGAAGACGGCAGAATCTGCCAGCCATGTAAGTCCAAACAAAAGTAAAAATTGATGACCCTATAAGCATAGTGGTTGAGAGCCTGACTGTGAAGCTTGAGGCCCTGGGTTCGATCCCCGGTCGGAGCAGGTATCCGTATAATGAATACGAATGTTTGTTCTCGAGTTTTTAATGACTAATAGATAGATTGTTTATTTCAATATAAAATTACATCATAAATTGCTCATTGTCAAAGTCAGACAATTTTTTTTATTGAACAATTACCCAAAAAACATGCTTTGTCTACTTTGGGACTATGTCAGTTTATTGGTGTCAATGTCCCATATTCATTTTATTTATTTCTTGTTACATGAAAAGTGAGACTCTAAATATGTGATTATGATTAGGTACACTTTTGGTTACTTTTTCTAGGAACCTAACAGTTTTGAGTCAAGAAGGAGATTGCAAGACGCTTGTCGTTCGCTGACCGATGCCATCAACAAATTGGTGAGTTATTTCTTTTAGTGATACCTACAAGAAGTCCTTAAAATATGTATTCTATTTTTAACATGAAACTACCGTGAGATTTAACCATAGTGAAATAAACGGATCACTTACGTATGTCAGTCGAGTATAAACCGACTGTTTCGGACTGATCCGTCTGGAAGCACACGCTACGCCGGTGGCGAGACGTAAACTGCGCTATACTTGACTGACATACGTGAGTGATCCGTTTATTTCACTATCGCTGTTGAGTGAAGTCTCTCTGGCATTCTCCACCAATGAGAGACAAGCAAGTATAGCCGTGATAGCCTAGTGGTTTGACCTATGGCTTCTCAAGCAGAGGGTCATGGGTTCAAACCCCGGCTCGCACCTCTGAGTTTTTCAGAATTTATGTGCGGAATTACATTGGTAATTTATGATGAGCTTTTCGGTGACCATGAGGAAACCTGCACACTCCAACGAAGCAATTCATTGATGTGTGTGAAGTTCCCAATCCGCACTGGGACCGCGTGGGAAGTACAGAGAGGCCGGTGCCCAGCAGTGGGACGTAAAAAGGGTAGTGATGATGAAAATTGTAATTAACCTCGGATCTTTTCTGATCCAGGAGTTCTCCATGGCTGTCCAACGCGGGAATGCTGCAGATTTTTCAGGCGTAGGCTCATTGAGGTTCCAATTATAGGTGAGAACAGCGTCGACTGCAGACAAGCTGCTGCGGGACTGCAACGAGCTGAGTCGCTCGCTGCAAACGCGGCAGAGCTGCCTGCAGGCGCGGCCGACCTGCGCGCTGCCTTACGCCGAGTGTGTGGCCGCCTTGCAGACACAGCACGGCGTCATAGGTGAATACTTACATCGTCACTGCAACGTGGCTGCGACGAGACTGCAACGAGCTGAGTCACTCGCTGTAACAAACTGTATTTTTTTCTCGCTATGTGTAAGGGCCAAAGTACTAGAGTGGTGTTTAGACGTAGTAGAAAAACCTTTCCCACAGGCGAGGCAATAATCAATTCATGATCTCAGTAGGAGTATCTTTTTGTATTTTTTATTTTTTCCTCCCAATTTTTTATTTTTATGTATTCAAATCTTAGCTCGTTTTTATCACTTTTTGCAGTGACTAGCGCCATCTATGCATTTACCTCGTAAACCGAGAACAACGCATTCCTTCGAAACTTATCAGCCTACCCGGACACGAAACACACTAAAGTGATAAAAACGAGCTAAGATTTGAATACATGGAAAAAATTCGGCTACTTCCTTTGCGTCAATTGTGGTGTAGGGGAACAGCACGCGACCCGGTGTGTCGAGGATCCGGGTTCGATTCCCGGGGTTGGCATTTTTCTGTTTTTTTTCTGTGTATTCATGTTTCAGTGAGTTTATAAAAAATATAATTGAGGCAACAATCAATCTCATGACATTGGCATAAACATTTTGACAGGGGAAAGTTTTTCTCACTTTAACTGTACTTTTTTTTAAGGATTTCACTTCTAGCTCCCCCTAGCCGACGGTAAGTGGCGACGTGAGCGGTTCTAAAGAGGAGCTCATTTTTATCTTCGGATTTATTTTCCTGATTTAACTACGAATACATACGAAATATAATAAAACAACTGAATCAGCTGCGGTTAATCACGTAACCACTTGTTTCCAGAAAACCTGAAGAGTGACAAGCCTATGTCTCGGCAAGAGTTTAGCACGTCCCTGGATCTGTTAGCTTCGGCTGTCAGCAACAACGCAGAGTACGCCGAACAGTGTGCTTACTTGGTGAGTATGTGTTGAGCTGATGTGAGGTCCGGTGGACGTGTCCTATGCCGTTGTGCACTTGCTGCAACTTGTGACCAAAGGGCTGGCAGTTTTCTCTCTCAAATAATCAGCATCGCTATTCAGCGAGGCAACGCTGCCAGCCTTTTGGGCACTATGCCACGGGGGGCTTATTTAGATTTAGTTTAGTTTTAAGTTTTAGTTTATTTAGTTTTAGCTTAGATTTAATGTCATTGTAAATTGCTTTTACTATGTAAATGAAGTCTACAGTACTGCAAGTACAGGTCAAGATTCCTTAAATAATTTGTAGTAAGTACAATATAAGGGCACTCGCGAGACACCATTCATGCGGAGAGGTTAGCACAGAGATCGATCGAAGGAAATCAATAGGAAAAGGATATAGACTAAACGTCATCTGTCAAAGATTGCGTTATGACATGCTTAGACTTGACAGTATGGTGGTGATGATGAATATGGAATTAGTAATAAGCTAGTAGCATTTTACACTTAATACTCAATTCATCTCAGACAGAGTATGAAATATATATTAGTTATATGAGTAGAGACAGGAGTGGTCCCTTACAGTGGGCCTCATAAGAAGGCTCAAATTTCGGTTTGTAATAACAATTTGATCTACATTTCAGTGTCAATATGAAGTGCGACCAAAAACTCTTTAAGTAAGTCGGCAACTTACACACCGAATCGTCATCGTAAACTGACACTTGCAATGTTGGTGAAATAGGGGGATTAATAAAAAAGTTTTTTTTTTATTAATGTTTTGTCACCAGCTGTCAATATCGGAGCAGCACCCGGCGCTAGCCAAGGAGGGCCTGTTCGACACGGCGCGCGTGCGCAGACTGATCGCCACCGCCGAGGAGACGTGCTTCCGGGTCATGCGCCCCGGGATCGAGCATCAGGTATTCGACAACCATTCATGTAGCCTTAACCTCTGGACCACACTACGAATGAAGTGTCGTGCTCTCGTGCTCTGTACGCCACGGAACTTTGTTGACGGTTTGCCGTCTAGTGATCAAATAGGGATCTTATCGTAAGTAGTAGAAGGATTTATTTCGAGTGGAGGTTGGTCATGTATTAATGATATTGGTGTGAGCCTTTTCATTGGTTGTGATGACTAGATGACTGTGGCGGTCAAAAGGATCTTCCCCGCGCTAAAGTCCTGACCCTGTATAGTGCAGGGATCACCAATTAATTTCTCGTTGGGTTCATGTATGAAAATAATTATACTTATGTAAATCCGCTGACAATACAATAACCTGGTAGTGAAATTCTTGTGGTGCGACTAGGTTCGTCTCCACAGGATGGAACTCTTCAACGGTTAGTGGCATCGACTTGAAATTTGATATTGATAATGTAAGATGACAATACAAGTACAGACAACATAAAGTACAGTCTACAAAAAAAGCTAGTTTATTTTTTACACAAGAAAACGTCTCGATCGCGCTGGCGTTAACGTCTGATTCGTCTGTATCTGTAAATTGGCAGCGCTTCTGGCGGCACATGTCGACATCAAACTATTCTCATAATACCCATTTGACACTTTCAAGACGTATTATTTGGTCGTCGATTACACTAGGCGCTCATACGAACTAAATTGGGGAGCCGTAGGAACTTGGGCGGAATGTTTCAGGAATTAACATGGAATTTGAAAAGTATCAACCAAGTTATTGTTCATTAATATGTTTTTCGGATAATATTGTTCCTGTTAATAATACCTCCTTTCCAGGCGAAAGAAGAATCAGTACTCCTCTCAAAACAACTGTCAGACCTCAAGCAAGCCATTCAAGACTGTTCAGGCAAAGTGGGCGATGCAGCAGCCAAGCAGCAACTGATAGACGCGAGTGGCAAAGTGGATGCAGCTGGAGTTGACCTACAAGCTGTGCTGAACACGAACGGAGTCTCGGTGGTGAGAGACATTGGTTTAAAGCTTAGATTAGGAAAGGAATGGATATGATAATGAGCGAATTTCCCTCTGCCAAAACTCTAACATTAAGTCTGACCAAAATGATCAGACCGAGACCGGGACACGACCTGTAGGTAGGCCTCCAACAAGATGGAGCGACGACCTGGTAAAGATTGCGGGACCGCGGTGGATGCGGAAAGCACAAGACCGGTCCGAGTGGAGAGCCGCGGGGGAGGCCGCCGGCCAGCAGTGGACGTCTTTCGGCTGACATGATGATGATGAAAATGATCAGGGTCATCAGGCGATTGTGTGCGTGTTTTTGGCATTTGTGTGAAAGTTTTGTTTTAGTGTGAGTTTGTAAGAACGTAACAACGTTGTGGTTACCTAGGAAGCCGGAGTCAAAAACCTCTGGACTCATTCTAATTTAAGCCAATTTGTAACTGAAATAAGGTGTGCTTTGCCATGTATTATACAAAAATTAAAAGCCAATTAAATAAACTACAAATATTAGAACGCCAAATACCCTATGGTTGTCGGTTAGGTAATTAAAAAATAATGGTTTGAAGTTGACAGTAAGCTCTCCAAGTGGCAAGTACGGATAATTTTGACAGGGTTTTAGTAGATTTTCCGTCATATTTGTTGGGTTTCCGAAGTCTTTCATGCTGGCTACCTGACAGCCACTAGGGGACTACTACGAAATTCAAAAATCGAAGTTCGTATCGTGTTGTCCCGCTCACTCTCGTATTAAATAATATTAACTGAGCGGAACGGCACTATACGAAGTTCGAATTTTGCACTTTGTAGTAGGGGGGCTGGGGTTCGAAAGGCTAAACTATAGCTTGATTCTGTGTCAGGACAAGCTGACCCCGCCCGCGCTTGCGGTGATCGACGCGCTCGCCCCCCTGCGCGCCGCCGCCGCGCACCCCGCCGCCGCGCCGCGCGCCGCGCCCTCCGCGCCCGCGCAGCAGCGGGCTGACGAACTCATCAACCAGACCAGGTATGTGCTACACTACAGCCTGTGTGTGTGTGTGTATATTACAAGCTGTAACCCGGGAACGAATATTTGCATCTTAAGCAACGTTATTGAATCGCCATCGAGAAAATTCATGTCAAATTTTAGTACCAAATATACTCGGGGTTGCGGGTGTCTATGGGCAGTGGTGATCACTTACCTTCAGGTGACCCATTTGTTCGTTTGCCTTCCTTGTCGTACCTATAAGAAAAATGCTCACAAATAATGCACAAATTTTCTCCATAACGTTGCCACTCGATTACGTTACGTAGGATTCGAATATCGTGCTCGGGGCACTGTTAGTTGTGGTCGTTTGTCTAACCGGGGCACGCCTAAATCAGTGATTGCTTGTGCTTCTTCGTTTTGCTTGGTTTATCTATACAAACTTTTAATAAATAAAAGCACTAATAATTACAAATTTAATTTCCAATTAAATATTGTACATAGCCATTTCTAAGATCGCCGGGCGCGAGAAAGCCCCGCTGGGGTATTTATTCTTAACCACAGACTACGATAGTAGCGGGTAAAGGGAATGCTCCATAAAACCAGCAAACAATACCATGTACCTATAGTAATCTCTGGAACTACTGATCCGATTTAAAAAAAAACCTTTTGCGTGGCTACTTTTTCTCGGGATATTAGCACATGATGTGGCACGCGCGCCATTTTGTCGCTTGTCGCGCAGTGCGTCCCTTTCATAGTGATGGAATCAGTGAAGGACGCAAGCGACAAGCGACAAAATGGCGCGTGCTAGCCCCCCAGTAGTTGAACTTTAATGTGTGTCAAGTCTACACTTCCCTGTCATCTGGGAGTGCTAGGAAATATCCAATCCCTAACCAATACATTAATCATGCATTGTAAAGTTTTTTTTTTGTTACCAGGGAGTTGCTGACCCGCTCCACAGGTCTGATGCGAGTGGTGAGAGCCGCCGAGAGCCAGGAAGCCATGACGTGGGTGATGTTCAACACGTACACCAAGGGAGTCATTGAGAGCTCCGAACAGCTGGTCACTTGCATCAGGTAGCGTAGGAGAGACCAATTATGACAGACCCGTATAAATAAAAATATGAAAATGATAGGACAATGAGGGCTGCTGCGAGTCAAAAATCAGGATCGCTATAGTGTCGAGCAGGGACGATAAAACCAAGAGGACTGCCAATGGCTATACAATGTCGTATTCCTGTAAAATAATAAGCCTGCTGTAGCTAGTTTCACTATAGAGACGTCTCTGTACCATTAATTTTGTATGACACTTAGACCTCTGGCTAACACAATAGCGCCATCTATGAACTGAAAGAAAAAACCTATTTAGATGGCGCTATTGTGTTAGCTAGAGGTCTAAATATCATACCAAATGAATGGTACAGAGACCCCTCCGTAGTAAAACTAGCTACAGCAGGCTTATTATTTCAAAGGAACGCGACATCGTATAGACACTGGCAGTCCTCTTGGTTTTATGGTCCTTGGTGTCGAGTGAGGTCTCTCTGTCAATTTCCACCAATCATAGGCACTGGCAATTGTCTCTCATTGGTGGAGGATGACAGATAGACTTACTAGCAATCCTAGCGGATTTTTGACACGATAGTCATCATTGCTCTAGTCCCAAACAAGAGGCATTTCATTTTAGCTCTCTATGTTGGCATCTGCGCACACTCCGGGGTTGCGGGTGTCTATGGGCAGTGGTGATCACTTACCATCAGGTGACCCCTTGCTCGTTGGCCTTCATCGACGTATATAAAAAAATAACTAGGCAAAGCCTGTATTATGGGTACGGGGCAACGGATAAACATACTTATATAAAAAAATAAATAAATATCATGGGACAAGTGACACCAATTGACCTAGTCCCAAATTAAGCAGAGCTTGTGTTATGGATACTAGACAACGGATAAACATACTTATATAGATAAATACATACTTAAATACATATTAAACATCCAAGACCCAAGAACAAACATTCGTATTCATCATACAAACATCTGCCCCGACCGGGATTCGAACCCGGGACCTCAAGCTTCGTAGTCAGGGTCTCTAACCACTGGGCTATCCGGCCGTCAATACATACAAATACATACAAATTTATCCGGCCGTATATAGATGAATACATACAAATTTAACATGCAAGATCCGAGAAAAAGCATTCGTACGTATTCATCATAGGTACAAGTATATCTGCCCCGACCTGGGATCGATCCAGGGACCTCAAGCTTCATAGTCAGGCCTTTATTTGGCATGGCAGCAAAAAATTATAATACCATACCGAAGGTAATTAGGAACACTAGTATGAATGGATTTAAGCGAGAGCTGTTGAAATTATTACACAAGAAATGTTATTACAATATTAATGAATTCTTAAATGACATGGATAATCAATTGTGATAGTGATAGTATTTACCTGCCTAATTGCTGTAGTTATTTTCTAATGTGTACCTATATTGTATTTTATAATGTGTACGCCGAAAGGCAAAACATGACGGACTCTCCTATAACAACTAGAACAACTTTGTAATGTAATATTAACTCATGTTTATGCAAATAAATTATCTTATCTTATCTTATCTTTAACTACTAGGCTATCCGGTCGTCACCCGTACCGTAGATAGTAGTATCTGGTAGAGTTAACTGTAGCTTAAATGGTTGGAGCGAAGTATGATGATGCATAACCGTTGATATATGTTTTTGTATATGTTTTTGTTAGCTAATGCATCTCTGTCCTTGCAGAAACAATGGACAAAACGCTGGATTAATAGAAGGCGCTATAGAAGTTGACGAGGTAAGATTTTTATTCGAAATTTAATTTAGGATTTATTTTCAATGTAGCTTATCGTTTTTATAATACGTGTTTTTTTTTATTACATAGGAAGCGGACCTGACTACTAAGAGCTACGTGCAAACACAGTAAGTTTTTACGAAATAAATATCCTCTCTGATCCTCGGCACAATTACACTGCTCAGTTGAGCAGTCAAGTCATTGAGTCTTAGTTGCTCCGCTTCGGTTCGCGAAGCTCCTATTCCTTGTAGTCTAACCTAACATAGTAAGTAGACTCATAAGTAGTCGTCGAAATACTATAAATATACGTAATTGTGTATTTAGTTGTTCAATTGGCTGTTTTATTCGGCCAATGTTTTTTTTTTACTTTTTTGGTCCGCAGTTTTCAAAATACATCATAATGTTGTAGGTGCCTAAATGATTAATGATAGTGTTATTTTAGTGACTCTGGTGACCAAGTTATTCATTTGCAGAGTCCTCGTTGCCAACAAGTGGCTGCACATGCCATCTTTCAAGGCCCAGATCAAGACGGACGGTGAATCGGCCGCCAAGAACGTTTTTGAAGTTGGAAAGAAGGTGAGCTAAAATTTTTAATTAAAAAAAACCTGTAAAAAGTAAAAAAAAAATTCTGGGCCCGGTCCTTTAATTAGGAGCTATGTTAATCTTTGCGCAGTCGGGTGCGGTCTTTTTGTGTTTGTAGTCCCTCCGTGTAATTTTTTTTTGTCACTTTTTACATAAGTAACAAAGATATCAACGGGCACCTGGATTCTGGTTCCCGAACTTATACAGGCTCTCTCACGTTTTTGATTTGAACTTGACAAAATCCCCCCCTTTCAGATGACCGAGCACCTTAAGGGAGCGGAGCGCGACGAGATGCGCCATCTGGTGGAGGAGTGTGAACAACTGCTAAAGCAGTGCAGCGCCAAATACGACCTGGAGACTGGCAGGTACAAAGACCTTCAAAAACAAATTAGAAAAGTCCGAAAATCTTCGAAATTATACATTTCACAATCGGTGAAAACAAATTTTATAAAATTTTATTAAGATCCATTTCAATTGTACTTTTAAAATACTGACTGAGACATAAACACATTGAAAAAAAAAAACCAGAAAAACGCCAACTCCGGGAATCGAACCCGGATCCTCGACATTAGCATGATCAAAAAGATACTCCAATAGAGATCATGAAGAACCATTTTGATAAAAGTGACTTGAATAAAAAACCACATCCACCTGGACCCGAGCTACATTAAAAAGAGAAAAAAAAATGTTAAATAGGTAAATTCGTAGCAGTTTATAATTGTATTTGCCAGCCCAAGTTAGCCTGACAATTTTATGTTTAAAACTTAAGTTCGTTAAAATCTATTTAAACTTCATAATAAAAGACTGTCAAGTTTTTTCGTTTTACGTACCAGAGTGGGCGAAGATCTGTTCTTACCTGCGCCACTTCTCCTCCCATTCCAAATACCACAATCCATAAAGCAGACATACGGGAGGCGCCCTTGGCTTATCTATGCACTACAATTTTTCTGCCACTTTTTGAGGGGGACGAGGAACACATACGTAGAGCACTAGTCTACTCTCCTGTCAAAATTTGTTACGTTCCTACAAACGCACAGTAAAACAAAACTGTCACACAAATGCCAAAAACACGCACACAATCAACAGTCCCTGATCATTTCGATCAGACTTAATGTTAGAGATTAGGCAGAGGGCAAATCGCGCGTTAACATCTCCATTCCTTTCCTGCACTAAGCCACCATCTTATTTTTAGTCAGCGTCTGTTCCTTTGGCCATCTCCCAAGAAATTTTTGGTATGCTATGTCTTTTGACCCTGTGACAATATTTTGATCAAAAACTTTCCCCTGTAGTGTCCTGATGGACCGTCTAAAAGACCTGGCCAAGTCGATCGACCGCTGCGTGGTCACCATGGTCGTGGAAGACCTCGAGGACGAGGAGCCGATGGCTGACCTGGAGATCCTGATCGACGCTGAGAGAGGTATGTTTAGTGTTATTAGCTGGGCGCAGTGACCCGAAGTGGATCTTGGCCTCATGTTTTTAATAACTCTTATCTTTCTTCATGGTCTTCGTCCTCGTTTTATCTTGATAATTAACGCCATCCTTTTCTTCATCCTCATTTTTATCTTTATCATCTTCATTTTCATTGTTGTGCTCATCCTAACTTCCGTCTTAAATTTTTCTTTATATTCATTTTTATGTTCATCTTCATGTTCACCGTCGTCTTCAAAGTCACCTTCATCTGCATCTTGTTCTTCACCTGCATCTTCCTTTTCCTCTTCAGTTTTATCTTCATCATTATCTTTATCACCACTTTCATCCTCATCCTCATTTTGTATCTTGATACTTGCTAGTTTTCAACCACTCACAGCGTTTTCTTATTTTTTTATCTTATTTTGCATTGTACTACGTTTTGAATTTGTTGTATGAACTGTAAGATGTTGTTTTGTGGCAATAAACATTTGTTTCATTATTTCCTGATTCTTTTTTCTTTGCAGACGAAACGAAACGCAAGTTCGTGCTCGAGCGCAAGATAAAGGACCTCCTGGCCCACCTCGGGCGCGTCACGAAGACGGCCCGAGTGGTCGCCGACGGGCACGCGGGAGGAGACGCCGACGAGCTGCGGCGGTGCACCGAACAGGTAAGGAGGTCGCTGCTTGTTTGTCTATGGTGGCAATCAACGAATAGATAGTTCGTTATTTGAATTTGAAAGAGCAAACAAACAAATGAGACTCTCTGACGTACGGCTTTGATAGAGAGCTTGATTGTTAATCGAAGGAGTGTTCATGTTATTAGGATTACCTACTCGCCTTGCAGCCAAGCAGTAGCTACTACCTCAACACTTGTTAGAATAGCAGCGCAGTGTCTACATAGGGCAATAGAGACTTAAAAGATTTAAAAGAAATTGAGTACGGTATTTTTTGCTTTATGAAATCAATAAAAAATTACAATGATGAAGCACGTCAAAATTCGACTGTTAGATTTTACTTTTTTTTTAATTTCACCCCTAAGTGAGTGAAAAAGGGGGTGACAGTTGGTAAAACTTAGTGAATATACTTGTCATTATAAATTATAAGGACACCATGTTTCATCAGTTTTAGAAGTTGCTATCCCTAAGGGGTGAAAAAGGCGTGCTAGAAGTTTGTAAGGGAAAACGTTATTTTTAAAGTCTTTGCTAAATACCCACGGGATAGGGAATTCTGCCACAGGAGCGGCCCCGCGGACGAAAGCTAGTGCAGAATAAGTTAATGTCAAATGTAAAAATTGAACTTTTTTTTCAGGCTTCGTTACTGGCTCCAATGTTGGTGAAAGCTGCTGAAAAGAGAGTTATCCAGCCAACGGAAAAGGTAACAGAGACATAAATGAAAATAATCGATTTATTGATTATTTTTGTGTTTACTTTTATGAAACATTCATAGAATGAAATTCAACATACAATGACAATGCAAAGAAAAATCCGTTAAGCAGCTGGACTTGAACCAGCAACCTCGGTACCTCGGGTCAGCAGGCTCGGTTGGTACGGATTACCGAGGTTGCTGGTTCAAGTCCAGCTGCTTAACGGATTTTTCTTTGCATTGTCATTGTATGTTGAACAGAGACATACTTTTTATTTAGGATATTCTCTATTAAACTTCTGTTTTCTGTCTTCTTGGTAAAACACGGGGCCCTATTACTAAGACTCCGCTGTCGGTCCGTCTGTCTGTCTGTACGTCTGTCGCCAGGCTGTATCTCGTGAACCGTGATAGTTAGACATTTGAAATTTTCACAGATGATGTATTTCTGTTGCCGCTATAACAAGTACTAAAAACAGAATAAAATAAATATTTAAGTGGGGCTCCCATACAACCGGACATGATTTTTTTTGCCGTTTTTAGGGTTCCGTATATCAAAAGGAAAAAACGGAATCCTTATAGGATCACTTTGTTGTCCGTCTGTCTGTCTGTATGTCAAGACCCTTTTTCTCTGCAACGCGTGGAGGTAGCATACTGAAATTAATATCAAATACTCAAGCCTGCGGTTCCTTAAAGCTGTGAAAAAATCAACCTTCTAAGTCAACGCAATCAAAAGATACAGTCATTAAAAAGGCATTCCATACAAATTGCCGAAATCCGAAAACTTAAAGGGTACTTCCAGTTGTCCTAGAAACTTGAAATTTGGTATGAAGGTAGCTCTTATAGCACAACCACTCAGAAAATTCTCAAAATCTGTTTTTTTTTGTCTGTCTGTAGATTTCAGAGACCAATATAAGATGACCCCACACTGCGTACATTTTGCTTAGGAGCAGAGCTCTGCTAACACTGGACTTAGTAAAACACTGGGGAAAAGCGTTAAAATGTTTCTACGGAACCCTCGTGCGCGAGTCCGACTCGCACTTAGCCGGCTTTTATAGATAGTGGCCGGTTTGTTTATAATGTAGTGTTCAGCAGAGTGTCATCATCATCATCATAATGTTTCTTATCCCCAGGCCGTGGTAGAAGAGTACCACACTCAGCTAGCGCAGTATTCGCAGTCCCTCTCGCTCGTGCGAGACCTCTGCGACCGTGCCGTTGACCCCATGCAGTTCGTGCAGACAGCCGGTGAGTACTTGAAAGAAGAGCAGTTCGCAGATGCGTTGCCAACCTAGAGAGCTAATAAGAAATGCCTATTGTGCCCGTAATTACACCGGCTGTCTTACTTTCCACACCGGAACACAGCGCAAACACTGCTGTTTAGCGGTAGGATTAGCGAGTGAGATGGTGGTAGTGATCCGGACGGACTTCACACAAGGTCCTACCATCCGCGGTTACAATATTCCTTTTCACTGCGCTTTTATTCCGGGCAAGTTTAGTGAAATAGCAGCTAGAAAGGTGGACAGGATTTCACTCCCTTATTTTCTATCTATATCTATAAAACAGTACCGTGACTGACTGACTGACTGACTGACTGGCTGGCTGACTGACTGACAAACAACGCTCAGCCTAAACCGCTGGACGTAGAGACTTGAAATTTAACAAACATGTACCTTGAGTATCCTAGAGGTGCACTAAGAAGGTATTATTCGAAATTCCCACGAGATAGGGAACTAGCCTATTTCGAAATATTTCACGGGGGCAAAGCCGCGGGGCACAAGCCAGTTACAATAATAAAACTATGTTGTTTTTGCAGAGGAGACCATGCAGCGTATGAGGGAGGAGTCGGCCGGCGATCAGAACGACCTGCTGAAGTTCTCCAACACTTCCGTCGCCATCAGGAAGTGAGACCAACTTTTTGACCGTTTTGCCTATACAGGGTGGAAAGTTGAGATGGGGCAGTAAGGGCAGAAAATGCTCTTAGGAGACCTTTACTAACTTTTTAAGTGATCACAATCGACATTCACAGATTTTTGATAAAATGTACAGCGAGCGAGAAAATCGACAGATTTGACTTTGTTTTTTAATGCCAATCGGTCCCATTTCTATCAAGGATTAAAATACTGTTCGAGACCAACTAAGGTTAGAGAAGTTCTAAGAATGATTGCTGTTTTATTAAAATGCCTTGAAAAAAAATTTCACTCTATGTAGTCACGAGACTTTCGAAGCTGATCCTCGCGACCCTTCTGTATAAGTGCCGCTACCCCCTGGGGGTCACGACTCACACTTTGAAAAACACTGAGCTAGAGTACTAGAGCACCCACAAATCAAAGAAAACATCTTCCAAAGAGTTCCATACAGGATGGTTATTTGCTTCCCCAGACTGGCGCACCGCGTCATCAACGTCAGCATGTCGTCCAGCACCGCGCAGCGCGACCCCGAGCAGATGCGCGCGCTGACGGCCGCCCAGCAGCGGCTGCGCGACTCGGAGCCGGCGCGGGTGCTGCGGGCCAGCAAGCTGCCGGACTTGAGGAACAGCATCGCCGAGGTACCGGCCACCGACGATCATCCAGGCCTCTATTATCATAATAAATATACAGAAATAATAATAATAATAATTCATTTATTTCAGACAATGTCCATAATTATTGATACTGTTAGTATTTACAAAGGCTTACAATTTACGTTAGTCCATTCCAGTCCAGTGCCTTAACATAATATTACCCGGATTATCCAACACCGCGGTCAGGAGACTGTTGGGACTACCGCGCACCCGGCACATCATCCCGGCAGTCCTCTTGCGCACTATGGCCGTGAAACCGTCTATGCGAGCTTCTGCGAACATCCCTGATGCGCTACAGAAACGCGTCAACCCCATCAGCACCCTAAAGCCGTTGTTGTACTGAACGCGCAGGGCACTGAGTGCCTTCCGCGTGTACGTAACCATGTGTGACCAAAAGGGGGGTCACATCAACGTGAGAGATGAGGATTAGGGAACTTACTTGTCGGAGATGTTTCCGTAGGTGCACGCAAAGGGCTGATGAGAAAGCTTCTCTTTCTCTCGAGATGAGCGGATTTGTTACTATTGTCCATAACTGGCCAGTCTGCTGTCACTAGTTTCACTTCGTAACGTTTCTGCGAGCGCGGGTGTACAAGGGCGCGTGCACACTCCGTGAGGTCAAAAGAGTAACTGGTGAGAGTCGCCGGCGCCAGTGTCGGCGATCGAAAAGACCGGTGAATGAATGTCATTGAACGAGTATCGTCGCGCTAGATGGCGCGAACACTATATCATGCTGATCATCATCCGAAATACGTGCAGGAACTATTATATAGCCCAAGCCCTTCCCATTCTAAATGGCACCACCTGATCTTACCGTTATTTTACGACCGGATAGCCTAGTGGTTAGTGACCCTGACTATGAAGCTTGAAGTCCCAGGTTCGATTCCCGGTCGAGGCAGATGTTTGTATGATGAATACGAGTGTTTCCTTTCGGGTCTTGGATGTTTAATATGTATTTAAGTATGTATTTATCTATGTAAGTATGTTTATCCGTTGTCTAGTACCCATAGTACAGGGTTTGCCTAGTTCAATCTAGGTGCCTAGGTCAATTGGTGTCAATATTGTCCCATGATATTTGTTTATTATTTATTTCGTTAGGGTTGCCTGGTAGAGATCGCTATGTAGCGATAAGCCGGTACCTTTTTTCTGTTTTGTTTGTTATGTGATTTTCAATACGGAGTTCCAATATTTTATTGTGAGGGGCCTGTGCCTAACAGTGGAATGTAAAAAAAGGCTGGTGTTGATGATTGGCTGGTGCTAAGGTTACCGACATAGCCCAAATAATTGCGAATCTTTAGTGGCAGTGGGCGGGGCACTTTGCTCGCAGGACTGATGGCCGATGGGGTCAGAAGGTTCTCGAATGGCGTCCGCGGACCGGGAGACGAGCTGTTGGTAGGCCTCCAACAAGATGGAGCGACGACCTGGTAAAGATCGCGGGACCGCGGTGGATGCGGACAGCACAAGACCGGTCTGAGTGGAGAGCCGCGGGGGAGGCCGCCGTCCGGCAGTGGACGTCTTTCGGCTGACATGACGATGATGTGATGAATATGATAATGTATGTTTTGGTTGTAGATCCTGCGCGCGACGGGCGAGGTGGAGTCAGTGCTGGGTGGAGAGATGATATTTAAGAAGCTTCCGGAACCCGACCAGCCTATATACGTAAGTTAATTTTGTACGCCTCCTAGTCTACTGTATTTTTGGTTTATGTATCTGTTTTTGTACCTATGTTTTTCAGATACGTCCCTTTGTAATTCTGAAATTCGTAGATATTTGACCTGGAGACCCTATACATCTCCTACTCAATTAAATCGTGCCAGTAAAGTGTTCTGGTTTTGCTGTTCTATTAGAGTTATTTTTAACCGACTTGTGGGATACGTTCAAAGTAATATAAACAAAACACTCACACACTATATACACTATTTATTTACAGTAAAATTATGTACAAAATAAACATTCACCGGAGCGCCTAATAACAGTAACATACAGCTCGAGAGCCAACGACGAAGAGGGCTCGCGCATGCGCGGTTTCTGTCAGCTCCAGCGGAAACCAGAAGCCAACCTAATAATAACTAATACTACTATACACATAATATTTACAAATTAAAGGTGTCGCCACATGTTCATCGATTACTCCGTCAATTGTAGACCGATTTTCAAAATGGCCTAGCACTAAGCAGCAGAAGTATGAAGTCGGTGCTTCATTCATAGAATATTCCTCTCGCACCGCACCGACTTCATATTTCTGCTGCTTAGTGCTAGGCCATAAAACTTTAGGCTTTAGTTTCTGTTGTCCGAAATAAACGCATTTTATTTTATTTTATTTATTTATCATTATTTTAGAGGATTACTTTACGTTTTTTTTCTAAGGTTTTTTTTTGAAGGCGGTTTTTTTACTTTGTATTTATAATACTGTAATTTTTTTTCTTTCGTTTCTAATGACACAGTGAGTTTTTTTGTATAATTCATATACGGTTATGATTGTATTGTATAAGCTATTGTAGCTTGTTTTTAAAAAAAAAGGTAAATTCATTAAAATCGGTCCCAGCGCAGCGTTCTTGCGATATGAAATTTTTAAAGCGAAACTTCGGTGGTTTTTAACCGACTTCAAAAAGGGACTAGATTCTACATTCCAGTGCAGGTATGTATTGTTTTATGCATGTACACCGATTACTCTGTCAATTGTGGACATTTTTTTTTTATTCGTTCTAAGTTATGGTTTGATAAATCTTGTTGGCAACAGAACGCAGCGCGCAATCTCCACGCGGCGGTGCGCGAGTGGTCTGCGCGGGACAACGAGATCGTGGCCGTCGCCAAGCGCAGCGCCGTGCTCATGGCCAAGCTGTCAGACCACATGCATGCAGGTGGGTAAATTATATCTTAGCCAGCTTCATCATGATATTATACATACAAATAGCATAACGGGGCGTGGGGGGAGGCAGGGGGGCAGGGGGGGGGGGGGCAGACCCCCTGGACCCCTTGATCTTTACAATCAAACTTCATAAAAATACTATCCCGGCTTAAGAAAATTTTGATCCCCCCCCCCCTGGGCCAAAAGCTGGTTAATTTGCTCCCCCCCCCTGAACCAAAAACTGATTACGCCCTTGTATAATAGGTATAATTCCTTTGTGAATAGGTGCGGTCCATTTGCATGTTGGATTCATTGTTGTGTTTTTGATCTCATTATGTTTAGTTAGGTAAGTTTTGATCACGCACATGTAGAGTTTATTCGATGTTTGAAGTCGGCTTGCGAAATGTTTTGAGAGGGGTTCGATTTGTCATAGTGGGGAGCGTTTAGTGGAGTCAGTTTCACGTGCAGCTGTGAGTAGTTTCGGCGTAGAGCCTTTAAATGATAAATGAGGTTCGGTGATAGAAGAGCGGTGGCTGGCCGCGCGAGTGCCAACAGAATACTGAGCCGCCGCCGCGCCGCCGCCGTCGCCGCGCCGCAACGCGCCGCGCAGACAGCGCGCTACGTTTTTACTTGAATTTTTCCCGTCTTTTCCAAGCTATCAAATATCATAAAAGTTATATTCAGCCGTTCTTCGGTTATAAACGGTGTGACTAACATTGGGTTTCTTAAATATTATGGTGGTTATCGTATAAATAAATAAAGCAAAATTAAGCTGCAGGGAACCTAGTGGGATCTAATGTTTAACTTTGCGTTTTGACCAGATCTTGACGCCAAATGCGAGAACGGTCGTGCAACATTCGACACGGGTACGAATTACAACTTACAGACCAGAAATTCTAGTCTGATGCCTGCTAGCATAACATGCTCCCCGTTGCTAGTGACATTTTGACCGTCATCATCATCTACACATTTTATCGCGCTTGTTTTGCCTGTATGACTTCTGTGGAATGTATTGAATAGGAATAAGCGGAAAAAGCACTATTTAGCATGTGAATATTGCACTGATTTCAAATTGTGTTTATTACAAGTCTACAGCGAACTATAACGATATGAAAGTATAACGCCTATGCATCGGCGCACGAAAATATGACAATATAACATACACAACTACGATGCACGTACGCATGACACTCGCACATTAAAAATTGCTGCTCGCCAATCAGCGGCGACAGGCATCGACTGCGCTCGGCATTTTTCGACAATGCTCGGGCGAGCTATACAACCATCCCACTCAGCGAAAACAGTGTCTTGCATATTGGTCATGTAGGTAATACATAAATTCATTAGTTATGGTAATTCTAGGCTTTTCAGCATATCCGTATGGTTTCTACACCACTTACCGACACACGAAAAGCATTAAATTGCGCAAAACATACTAACATATTATCCACAATCGAAACCCCCGTGACACAAAGCCCTCACGTCACAAATGACATGGCTGACTGACGCACTGGTTTGTTCATATATTTTTCCCCGCCCACGGCGGAACCTATGTGGTGGAGCCATTTTTGGGCTTAGTTACGCTTAGTACACAGTCTAGCACTCAATTTTTGTAATCTCAATGAGGTGTATTTTTGTGATGTCAATGGAGCATCTTGAGGCTCCTCTTGAGGCTTGGTTTATTGGTCCTGTGATGTTTGTGCAGACAAGAAGCGCGAGGTGCTGTCTACGTCGAAGGCGATCGTGGCGGCCTCCCACGAGGTGGCGCGGCTGGCGCGGAAGCTCGCGCTGGAGTGCACCGACATGAGGATACGAACCGTAAGACTTAGTACTTCGACGACCGAATAGCCTAGTGGTTAGAGACCCTGACTATGAAGTTTGAGGTCCCGGGTTCGATCCCTGGTCGGGGCAGATGTTTGTATGATGAATACGAATGTTTGTTCTCGGGTCTTGGATGTTTAATATGTGTTTATCTATATATTTATGTTTATTCGTTGTCTAGTACTCATAGTATACAGGCTTTGCCTAGTTTGGGACTAGGTCAGTTGGTGTCAATTGTCCCATGATATTTATTTATTTATTATTTTATATTTACTTAGTACTTCATCACGAGATGTTCCACTGTAGTATCCTATAGGATCGCCTTTTTTGATCCACCCCAGTACAAATTTTGTATGGGGGATCAAAATAAGTGATCCTAGTGGACATGTGATCCTAGTGGACATGCCTCATCGTCACTTCATCAGCCCTATTTTGCTGGTGGTAGGGTCTTGCCGAAGGTCTATCTGTTGTTTCAAAATACTGTATTTTTTTCTCTCTTAATCTTTTAATGACAGAGTGAGGTTTCTTTGTGTAATTTATCTGTGGTTACGTATTGTAAGAGCTATTGTAACTTGTTTTTAGAAAAAATGACTTTGTGCCAAGTTTCTTGCGGCGCATTCTTCTTGGCAATCATGGTCTTTCCGGAAGCGCTGGTAGGCTAAAAAAAAAATGACTTGTAAAAGAGCATTCAACTGCCTATTTGCTGAATAAAAATTTTAATTTTGAATTTGAATTTTTGAATTTTATCTGGATCGCCACCACCATCTTACTGGCTATATCCCGTCGCTAAACTCTTCTTTCGTAGGTCCGTCTTTCTGGATGTTCTTCTCTACAGCTGGAATTTTTCAACCAGCACCACAGAGGGTCGTGGGCTCAAACCCGTCTTGCACCTCTGAGTTTTTCTGAACTTATGTGCGTAATTACATTTGTAATTTATCATGAGCTTTTCGGTGAAAGAAGACATCGCGAGGAAACCTCATGCGAGGCAATTCAATGATGTGTGTGAAGTTCCCAATCCGCACTGGGCCCGCGTGGGAACTATAGCATAAGCCCTCTCATTCTGAGAGGAGTGCCCAGCAGTGGGAAGTAAACAAGGATAATGACGTTTTTGCAAATAAAAAAAATGTGATAATGTACTCTCGAGGTCTGCAGCTTACGAGCTACTAGTATATATATATGTTTGTCATTTTCAGAACCTATTACAAGTTTGTGATCAAATACCGACAATCAGCGGACAACTTAAGATGCTGACAACTGTCAAGGGGTCGTCATTGGGACGACAAGGTAATTTTACAAAGTAAGATAGTTAAGTGTGTGTAATAGTACATTGTGTACCAAGAGCGGTATTGAAGGAATTGCGAACGTGGCTCTAGTAGCTGAGCCGATAGCTACGTAATTTCCGTACGGCTCGTGAAATATATTACATAGTAGGTAAGATTATGCTCATTACATTAGCTCTTACAATACGTAACCACAGACAAATTACACAAAGAAACCTCACTCTGTCATTAAAAGATTAAGAGTGAGAAAAAAATACCGCGTTTTAGAAACAAGTGTAAAAAGTAATTTGCTGTTCTAATAATTACTTTTTACACTTGTTTCTAAAATGCGGTATTTTGTTTTCTCTCTTAATCTTTTAATGACAGAGTGAGGTTTCTTTGTGTAGTTTGTCTGTGGTTGCGTATTGTAAGAGCTAATGTAACTTGTTTTTAGAAAAAATGACTTTGTGCCAAGTTTCTTGCGGCGCATTCTTCTTGGCAATCATGGTCTTTCCGAAAGCGCTGGTAGACTCGAAAAAAAAAGACGCGTAAAAGAGCATTCAACTGCCTATTTGCTGAATAAAATTTTGAATTTGAATTTGAATATGCAACTGTTAATTATGTAGAGTTGCATACATTACTTTATCTCCACACATTATTATAAGTACTTTGAGATAGGTTCAGAAGTCGAAGGCATAATAATCATACCAGTCACGAATTTGTCTGTTTTTTAGGGTTCCGTACCTCAAAAGGAAAAAAACGGAACCCTTATAGAATCACTTTGTTGTCCGTCTGTCTGTCTGTCTGTCAAGACCCTTTTTCTCTGGAACGCGTGGAGGTAGCATGCTGAAATTAATCAAATTAATATCAAATACTCATGCCTGCGGTCCCATGAAGCTGTGAAAAATCAAACTTCTAAGTCAACGCAATCAAAAGACACAGTCATTAAAATGGCTATTTCCATACAAATTGCCGAAATCCTAAAACCTAAAGGGTACTTCCAGGTGTCCTAGAAACTTGAAATTTGGTATGAAGGTAGCTCTTATAGCACAACCACGCCAAAAAGTTTCAAAATCCTAAATTTGTATGTCTGTCTGTAGATTTCGCAGACCAATATAAGTTGACCCCACACTGCGTACATTTTGCTTAGGAGCAAGGCTCAGCTTACACTGGACTTCGTAAAACACTAGGGAAAAGCGTTAAAATCTTTCTATGGAACCCTCGTGCGCGAGTCCGACTCGCACTTGGCCGGTTTTTTATAATTATCATAGGCAGACAAACATACTTACTGAGGTGACGTTTCGTACCTATAGACTACTATTTTTTATTGTAAATTGTGTTAGTTTTTGAAGATGTTAGAAATTTTAAACTCATAACAACATCGAATTCGATATGTGTAACGTGTAGTAGGAATTCTGATTCCAGTTTCCAGTACTAGCTGAAATCCAAGTTTATGTACTAATTTAAAATATGACTTTGATTTTTTATTAGGTACCGAAGAGGACATAGAAGCGATGAACATGCTTGTTGGAAACGCACAGAACTTGATGATGAGCGTAAGTTTTAAAAATTATTTTGTACAGTCAGCAGCCTGAAGTATAATTTGTCAGCGCACGCTCTTATGTCTAATAGCAATAGAGCCGTGTTTAGATAATTGTGACCGCTTCGGTTGCTTAGCAACTTCTGCTGCTGACTGTACCAATAAAATAGTTAATTAATCTCAGCTCGTTTATCACTTTTTGCAGTTACTAGCGCCATCTATGTATTACTCCTTCGAAACTTATCAGTTTACCCGGACTAAGAGATGGCGCTACTAAAGCAATCAATTTATGATCTCAAATGGAGTATCTTTTTGTATTTTTCCCACGTTTTTTTTATTTTTGTGTATTCTTGTTTCAGTGAGTATTAAAAAAGCATAATTAATATTCACGGGAAAACCGTAAAAAAATTGGGGCAAATAATACAAAATATACTCTATTTGAGATCATGACTATTAAGAGTATTTCATATTAAGCATCATAATGTTAGAACGTGTTGTAACTTTAACCTTTTTTACATTTTCAGATTCAAGACGTAGTAAACGCCGCCGCGGGCGCATCTGTCAAGATCCGCTCTCAGCGGGGCGGGCCGAGCATGCGTTGGGTGCGCAAGAACTATCAGTGAAACTTACCATCTCTCCCTCTCTATCATTAGGTGACATATAAATAGAGACGAATCTGTTTGCATACTCGATAGCAGAGACAAATAATATAAAGACTGCCAATCTCCATACTAACTTGCGTAGCTCCGAAATATAAGGTTCACTAGATGGCGTTGTTTATAATATTCCGTACATGCTAAACAACGCCATCTAGTGAACAAGATTGGCAGTCTTTGTATTACTTGATGTCGATAGTGATAAAAGAAATGCTATATTAATTAGGAATTAAATCAGAATAAATCTTATTAATTATTAAGCAAAATGATAATAACTACAACTTTACTGATGTACGGTAGACGGGACCAGTGTCGCCGTTTTATCATAGTATGTTTCAAGTATGGCTCGGTATGCCTGATTAGTAGGTAATAATAAGATATTATCTTATTAAAAAAAATATTTTTTCTAAGGTTGTGTACATAATGTTATGATAGATAAACGTGATTATTTTTAACAAAAAATTACAGACTGTATCATAATGAAATAAAAAGATCACGCCCACATAATAATACATTATAAAAAAAATACTGTGCCACGGGTTATTGAACGAAATTTTACAGTGATGTGACCAGTGTGATAAAACAAAATAATTATGATGATAACGAGGGTAGATGTGCGCCACCGTAGTATTCGGGGTCGTACGCTCCTAGGGTTACGAATGAACTAGTAGTCTCACCTGTAGTTTCATGTTAAAAATATCATGTCGATATCTATTTACATTTAAATCTCAACTAATATTATAAATGCGAAAGTAACTCTGTCTCTCTGTCTGTCTGTTTGTTACCTCTTCACGGAAAAACCACTACACCAATCTAGATGAAACTTGGTAAGGAGATAGTTTGAATATTGAGGAATAACATAGGCTACTTTTTATTCGGGAAAATTGTATAGTTCCCGCGGGATAGCGATAACCGAAATCAACGCGGAGGAAGTCGCGGGCAACAGCTAGTCATTAATAAAAGTAATAAATAATTTTTGATCTTCTACTCGAAATGCTCCAATCAAAAACGAAACGATCAGTAATGTACATAAAAGTGTTTAGCTGAAAGAAGACTTTTGTTAAGCATTTTGCTAAATAAATGACATGATTTAATTGACAAGACGTCGATTCTAATGTTAGATTGTACAGTCGGCAGCAGAAGTAGCTAAGCTACCGAGGCGGTCGCAAGCTCTTATGTCTGTAACAATAGAGCCGTGCTTAGATTATTGTTGACGCGTGGGTTGCTTAGCTACCTCTCTTGCTGACTGTATGATAAATTGAATATGTAAAAGCTATGGAATGTCAAAAGATAGATCTCGATGACCACCAGAATTGGACGCATGTCAAAGTGCATGTCATTGTCAGTGTTGTATAGTTATTCAGAAAAACTTCACTCTCTTGACAAACCTCACATTATTTTGATCCGGCTGTAAATATATCTGTCAGTACTATCGATATATAAAATCTTTAATAGACCACGCATCTGTTCAGCGCTGAGAAAACGCGGTCGTCGCTCATTAGCTGTCATTCGACTGGCATAATGTCAAACATCAAGGGATACTAAGACACCGAATCACCTATAACAGCTTGTCCGCGCGCGGTGAAGCGGTGGCGTATCTATCTATTTTTGTATATCAATGGTCAGTACACATGCTCCAAAAATTATTTACATAATGTTCTTGTATGCTGATATAATCAGCTGTCTTCCAAAAAGGTATATATTTGTGTTGTTACATTTAAATCTTGTCATAAGATAGCAACAACCTTCTGGCTGCTGTACCTGTTGCTGTATACGACCTCACAGCACTGCTCAGTCGTTCGATCTTCATAATGTAGATAGAATTAGTGTTTGAACGACTGACTAAAATGCCATACGAATAATAATAATAAGATAGTTGGGTAACAGAGACGTCCTTGTAAGATTGTGAAAGACCAAAGAGATAATATACCTACATGTGCCATGAAGTAATAGATTTTAATAAAGATTGTATATTTTAATGTGCACTTCATTTTTTTCCTAACAATCTTTGTATTAAAAACAGTTTTTCAATACAGTTGCTCAAAAAGTGGTATTTTTTGTAGCTACGTATCATGCGGAAAGTCGGATTTTTCGTATCAATGCTTTTTAGTTTTCCAAGGAACCTTACGGCAAAGTCCATCCCTCCTATAAACTTACCATCAAGCGACCCAAGCAACTTAGAACCAGAGTCGTAGATTCATAGAATAGCCTATTGACCACTCTTTCTCACACTTCACTTCAAACAACTCTACGAAAGTGACGTGACGACCAGCTACCTATGCAACCGCGACTAATACTTCGTTTAATTAGCATTAGAAAGAAGGTAAACAATATTGACACGTCTTTATTGAAAAATGCTTTTTATAAATAAGCCACAGGAAGTAACAATGAAATAACAATGAGATACAATTACTATATCGTTGTGATTTTATACGTAATGGTTACTTATTTTTAAAAAGCGTTTTTCAATAAAAATACATGTCAAGATGGTTTACCTTCTTTCTAATGCTAAAAAAAACGAAGTATCATATATCAAACGCAATTTAATATAAAATGTAAATAATCTTTAATCTCATTGTTTACCGTACATACATTTTAATTCTAAGCACGTTTTGAAAACTGATCTATGCCAATGTTTTCAAGGTTAGAGTTAGGAATAATTAAACGGGGAATAATTAAAATAATTAAAGAAAAAAAGACTCGTAATAACATATTTTTTTATTCTAATACAGTGTCGAGCATGGTGGTTAATCACTTTACAATTAATACCTTGAAAGGGTACGACAATTTATAAATAAGGTACTTCCAGAACGACATGTCACGGGGTGGAGAAAAAGTGATCACAGCAAAACCTACAATTAATTTTAACTCCTATACAAAATGAACTAAAGTCTTGTCTATTCTTTCTCTACTCCGTGATGTAGCCCCTACGAACTCGTGGCGAGAAAATCCGGAAGTCGGTAGTATGATCACTTTTTGTTTTCTAGTTATTGAATCCGTACCGGTCTTTTGCACAGAACTAATGAAAAGAGGGTCGAAGTGTCACGTTCGCGTGAACTTTACTTGCGATGCGTAAGACCAGCCCCCATACTACGAAATTCGAAAATCGAAGTTCGTATCGTATCGTCCCGCTCATTCTCGTGTTAAATAATATTAGCTTGAGAGGGACGGCACGATACGAAGTTCGAATTTTGCACTTCCTAGTCGGAGGGCAGAGACAAGTAACATAAAGACTGCCTATCTCCATACTAACATGCGTAGCTCCGACATATATACGGTTCACTAGATGGCGTTGTTTAGCCGAGGTATTACTCCCACACACGCTAAACAACGCCATCTAGTGAACCTTATATTTCGGAGCTACGCAAGTTAGTATGGAGATTGTGAGTCTTTATGTTACTTGTCTCTGTGTAAGACACAAACAAGTGCGCGAATTTTATTGTGACTCAGTATTGGTCGAGATACAATGTCGTTTTGCAGCATTTGTAATTGCGGAAAGTTCTGTAGTCTTTTGCCTGTTTTAAGGGGATTTCTCTAGCGACGAAAACTGCGACTGTAACATTTCACTGTGTTCGCAGAATCTTACCAGACCTTCTCGCCGTGAGTCAATAGGGCCTGTGACTAATCATTTTATAAGTATTAAATCTAATGGAATGACTGAATGTACATTTAGGTCTAGTATTTGGTGGCAGCACTAGATTTTAGAGTATATGGCACGATGGATCACAGATACGCCGGCTACTGGTCTACTTCCTTCTGCGAGCCTGCGGGCAAAGAGGTGAAAAGTTAAAACCACAAAATATTAAGTTAACAAACGTGAGGAATTGATCACAATTGTTATGACCCTTATGACAACGTTACACTTTAACTCTTTTTACCGTTGCTTCTCATATACCACCAAACGAGAGCTACTTTTGACGCTTGGTCATCAAATTCTTTTTTTTTTCGTGTGACAATTGACACCAATTGACCTAATCCCAAATTAAGCAGAGCTTGTGTTATGTGTACTAGACTACGGGTAAACATACTTAAAGTAGAGATAAGTACATACTCAAATCTTAAACATCCAAAACTAGAGGGGAACTATTTGTATTCATCATACAAATATCTGAACTAGGCTATCCTGTCGTTGAAACTAGTTCTCAAGCAAAGTTATCGAGCTAGCAAGTTACTAATATTTGCTCTTGATTTTACGGCAGTCAGAGTTTGATGTGTTGTCGCCAAGATTTTGCAAAAGACAGTCTGTGTTCACATAAATAATTCAGTCTGTTGTACTAATTGACACAGTATAATAAGTGAGATCAAAACAAGTTTTTCTCCGATGCTCATTAATCAATATAAATATAAACATCAGGACATATACTACTAAGGGCATACCCTTTGGAATATTTTGAAATAGGAAAGGTGCCCGTGCTAGGGTTGTGGACTGATGTCAAAATAAAATCATTTTACATTTTTCACTTATCAAACTTTCGAAAATGCTCATAAAAAACCGATGCTTCACTTATTAGTGCAATTAAAACGATTTAATTTAACAAAAACTAATAAAAGGAGGCAGTTCGATCACTGAAAATGATGACGTCATAGTTCTGTAAATCAATACAAACTTCATACTGAAGGATCGGATCAAATCATTTTAGCATTAAAAAAAAAATTGCTGATTACCAAGAGGTAACATCCCTATTATCGCTGGCACAAAATTGGCAACAGAAACGAAGTACCAAAAGGCCCGTCCATACGCTATAACATATATATGTCTATACTGAAGCCACAGAAAGTGTCAACTTACCGCCTCCTTCCTGCTCTTGTTGACGCACACAGAGCGAGCGCGGAAGGGATCCACGTAGAGGCAAGTGCAGTCCTGCACCAGCTGCGAGGAGAAGATCTTGTGGCTGATGGCTGCTGAGGCCGTCTGTAGGAACTGCTTCTGTTTCGCCGCGTCCAGCGCCACGAAGTTCGTGGTGGACAGGGTGAGGCCGTCAGTCTGGAGAAGGAGGTATGACGAGAATATTATTTCAAGGTTTTTGGTTGCGCTAGCCGAGGTTTGATATTGCATGTCATGACTTGATACAAGCCGTTTTACAAGGTTAACGTTTCAATTATCGACACGTTAATTGCAATAGGTAATTGACGATTACAATTTAGGTAATAGATACCCTGCCTGTCACTTTTATGTTATGTTGTCACAATACGCAAGCTATTGGACATTAAAAAGTTCCGCCATAATCCGCTAGATGGCGCTTTTCCGCACTTAGGCGAATAATATTAATTTAAGTAGAATTAAAATTGCATCGGTTGTAAATAAATTAATTAACAACCGCTACTTGCACTTAGCCAACATAAAACACATAAAAAACTACATTACACACTACACAGAAACAATACGTTGGTATTCAAAATGAGAAGCACGGACACGCCCATGGGCGTCGCCCAATTCAAAATCTTTTGGTTGTCCGTATCCGGTCCCACTCAACCATAAAACCGCTTGTACGGCTGGGAGACCCCACATTTCTCTACAACTCCTGAGTGGAACCAGCCAGCCCAGAACTTGGTAAGAATACTGATCGTTTCTGTACTTTATCATTGTGTTACACTACTTGTGTCTTTTATTGTAATTTATTTAATTCTATAGGGTTTCCACTCTGTTACTCTGTCCGAAGCATTACTGTACCTTAATAGCGCTCCGGACAGTTAATTATAATTTAATCTTTCCCTATTTCACTGCTCTACGGTTATAGACGTAGCGCTTATTTTAAAACCTAACGTCTTCCTAGAACGGTTGGAATTTAAAGTTCCAACGGTCACTTTGTGTAAATCTGTTATCCACTCTCACTAGAAACCTGTAAAAGCTTACTCTCTGACTCTAGCTAAATTGTAAATCCGTATGACCCTCCGTATTGCCATGCACTGCCAATCTGGTTCCCACTCCCTCGGGAATGGTCGGACTGGAAAGCGGAATATGGCAGTGCGAGCATACCATGGACGTTTGGCTCACACCAGCTTATTTACAGGGCAACTACGCTACCCGTGGAAATCTCTCCACCCACTACTGGTTCCTAACGGAACCCTGCCGACCTCTCGCAGCCTACTCAGAGGCTAGCCGTTGGCACGCTACGGTCCCCTTCACACCATCTCAACACCACGTCATCACACGAGCCCCCTGGTCACTCCTGGTTGCTCTACGACGCCTGCGCCCTATTTCCGCCGTCGCCGGAGGATCCAGACACCCGAGGGAAGTGTAGGCCACATTAGCGTGTAATCGAACCCAGTATCTTCAAAAGTGTCTTCGAACTCAATCCCCTGAGATTCTCTATTCTAATTGTCAATTTAGCCTACCGATTTTGTTGAAATAAATGTATTAAACTTGTAATTTGTTTCCTTCACAAAACCCTAGGTAGGCTACCTTAAAACAGACTGTTTCCCCTCATGAAAGCGGCCTGTGACAATGTATTAAGATTGAAGGTGCGAACTGTTGGGACACGTCAAGCACACGGCCATTTACACGGTTTAATTTTGCGAGTTAATTCTTTCCTTGACCCAAATTGGTTTAAAATTTAGTGTGCGATAAAGAGTATAAGATTTGGATCGTAGGTCCAGTCAAACCATGCGATTCCGTAGAACGTTCTCACAATAACTGTCATAGCAATTTTCCTTGTCAGGGTTGTCAGGCAATGCGATGTCACCATAGAATTTTTTAAGAGAAGGTTAGGTATACAGTGGGGTCACGATTCAGTTGGTTCGATCAATTGTATTATAAGTAAAGATACGTCATATGCTCACAAGACAATCGAAAAACATGTTAACCTTTTGACATTTGCGCGCAAGTTTGGACCTTATTCGAGAGCCAAAGAGGCTACAAATTGTAGCCTATTCTGCGCTTCATTTTATATGTAATATCATTGGGTTCGGCAGTATCCCCATCCTCACTAATATTATAAATGTGAAAGTAACTCTGTCTCTCTGTTTCTCTGTCTGTTTGTTACCTCTTCACGGGAAAACTGCTGCATCAATCTAGATGAAATTTGGTAAGAAGATAGTTTGAATATTAAGGAATAACATAGGCTACTTTTTATTCGGCAAAATTGTATAGTTCCCGCGGGATAGCGATAACCGAAATCTACGCTGACGAAGTCGCGGGCAACAGCTAGTTATCCATAAAGCAATAATATAGCAAGCAAGTACATATTAGCTTGGAGAGCAAGTGTACGTGACTGACGCACTGTTCTAACAATTGTATTACTGTGCACATATCTCGGTATTCCTAGAAACCATCTAATGATTTTTAGAGAGATAATGTTAATGAGAATTGTACTTATGTTTTCCTTATTCGGCTTAGAGATAATATGGTGCTCAGAGAGATCGTACGATTTTGAAAAGGGTATGGCGTATGGTAAGGGTGGATGGGTGGTGACAGGTTGACAGTAACTTTTAGATACTTTGGTTTAGATAAGTTTAAGCGTAACTAAGTGTACGATAGTTAACTTTGCAATCGCTTTGCTGTTACATTGTCATAAAGACTACATTTTAGCTTAGGTACGTATAGGTACTACTTACTAAAAATGCACTGAAATATGTCTTACGTATAGTAAAACGACAATTTTATAAGTGCTTATTACGAAAAAAAATATAAATGTGTTTGCTGTGCTAGGTACAGTTACTTTTCCCGATAGGTAGATATATCTCTATTCTCGCGGGATAGCGATATCCGAAATCTACGCGGACGAAGTCGCGGGTAACAGCTAGCTTATAGTAAGTGGTAGGTACTTACGGATTCAGTGAAGTCAATGCAGGAGCTAGGGCGCACAGACAGGCTCGGGCGGAGCTGGTCGGACTCGCGGGATGCCTTCTTGTCTCCAAGCAACAAGACGGAGTCCTCGGTCCAGCCTGGAACACGGTAACTGGGTTAGGATCTGGTTTCATACCACTTATCATTAGGGTCACAGATAATACACCACGAAGTCCCATTGTTTCTTTCAGACCTTCGCGGCAAAAAAGTTGATGTGTAGGTATTCAACTTTTCATGCCGGATATAGTTTTACCTTGACGGTACGTAGCGTGTGCTCCAACAGGAAGGACTACGGATTAGCCCGAAACATGTTGGACTACACTCCACTGACATACGTGAGTGATCCGTTCATTTCACTATGGTACATAATAAAGTCTTTCAAAAGTTGGCTGGCAACACAGTGGAATATAGAAACTCTTCCTTTTCTGAAGTTTGTTAATAAGCTGAAAATGGAAACGCGAGAAGTTTAAGGGTACTCACCGACAACTTGGTCAGGGCTCTTGCCGCCGCCGATATTCAGGTCTTCAGTGACTGTGATCAACGTGTGCGTATACGCATTTTCTTCGAAGATCTCGTTGAACGCCTGGTTCCTCAGGTACTCCAGCTGAAGAAGGATAATAGGTTAGACCAAATATCAACATAACTTTTAATCTCTATAGGTACCTAACAGTACCGTGACTGATTGACTGACTGACAGACAACGCATAACCTGAACCACTGGACCTAGAGACTTGAAATTTGGCAAACATGTACCTTGAGTATCCTAGAGGTGCACTTACAAGGGATTTTTCGTAATTCCCACGGCATAGGGAACTAGTCCATTTTGAAATATTTCACGACGGCAAAGCCGCAAGGCATAAGCTATGTATAACATAAATACAATGGTAGTGCAGGCCCTTATACGAGCATCACATTATGATCACCATTTGTGTGTCACATCACAACGAGATGCTAGCCACACTTCATCAGAACTAATCGCAGAGCTTTCACGGACAGAAGGACACATAACAGAGAGTAATAGCAGTAGAAACAGATCGATGCTGACGAATTGCCCAGGGCTTAAATTACAAATAGGTATTAAGAAACAAAGAATCCAAAATACTAGAAACTATAAGTACTTGCATTACTAAGAAGATGATCCCTGTAACACTTTAGGTCGACTTGCGGCAACCTAGGTTAGACGCTAATCCGATGTTAACTTGACGTTTTTGTATCGTCTGACGTTCAGTTTTATTTGTTACACAACGTGGAAGGTAAACGAGCAAGTGGGTCACCTGATGGTAAGTGATCACCACTTCCCATAGACACCCGTAACCCCGGAGGTTTTGCAGATGCGTTGCCAACCTGAAGAGAATGTAAGAACCTAAGAACCTACCTACTACTACTACTACCTAGAACCTGAGATGAAACGCCTTTTATGCCCGTAATTAAACCGGCTGTCTTACTCTCCACACCGGAACACAAAAGTGCAAGCACTGCTGCTTAGCGGCAGGATTAGCGAGTAAAATGGTGGTAGCGATCCGGACGGACCTCGCACAAGGTCCTACCACCAGCAGTAAGATGGTGGTAGCGATCCGGATAACCTAATTTCACGTATATATTTTGAACTTGCAGCGTTTAACCAACAAGTTATGGGTCACCTTACCACTTGTTTGCTATTGTCACACTCACCAGGAAGAATTGCGGGGTGCAGCGCTCTCCAACGACGTTGATGGCGTGCTTAACAGCGCCAGGTCTCAGAGGCAACTCCAGCACCGAGTGGTAACCAGCGACTACGTTCGTCAGACCTGAAGAATGTCACAATTTCAGCATTAGTACGTAAGAAGCAGTACCTACTCAGAATAAGTGTTGACGCTACTGAAGGTGATCTTACTCAATGTGTTAGCACATTAGCAAGTTTAAGAGTGTAATTAGTGGACACTGAAAATATCGCACAGAATTGAAGCTCAAAACCTAACATAATTCAAGTAGAAAATTTGTGTATTTCTGAACCACAACAATTATATTGATTTATAGGAAAAGCCCTTCTTTTTCTATAAATCAATATAATTGTTGTGGTGGTGGAAGATTATTAGTTTGGTATTTTTTCTTAAATTCAAAAGCCCAAAGCACCTGGGGTCCAAACAAAGTAACGGATCAACACAATGTTTACGGTTCTTAACCCCAGACGCAAAAAAGGGTATTATAAGTTTGACCTGTTAATCTTTTGTGGCAGTATAATGCCAAACTCTTAAACGAATGAACCGATTTAGATGCAACTTTTTAAAATCGACAGGTAGCTGAGGTAACTAGTTGAATCGAGATAGTCCTTAGCTAAGTTTCATCAAAATGTAAATTTATAAGTTGGTTAGGTTAATCTTATAATAATATGTGTATAGTGTTGCATAGAGTGGTTCATACCGAAATAACGAAGTACGTGTTTGATTTCGCTGATGAAAGCGATAGCTTGGTCGGCCTTCTCGCAGTCTGTCTTTAGAGTGAACTGGGATCCAATGCGGCTCTCGTCAGGGAACTGCACCTTCGGATTCTTCAGCTTTACTGTAAATATCATCGTCATTTAGATCATAATCATCCATGGTTATAGGTTTTGTGATAAAAAATACACATCCTTCTTCTGGTACTGGATTATTAAAACCATTACATCAGCTTCACCTGTTACAGACAAACAATCAAATGCGATCCCATTTTAGAAGTTGATATTCTGGTATTTGAAATTTGGTAGGCCTATTTAGCCCCGACGACAATGCAATAATACAGTTCCCTCAATATGGTGTATTCAAAAAATATTTAGCACAAAAACCACCATCTCATACTCACGGTCAGTGTCATAGATGATGGGGTAAGGTATCTTCGGTGTGATGCCGACCAGGTAGACCTTGATGTCATCAATGTGTTTGCTCTTGAGGGTGTCCACCAGCTGGGAGACCAGCGGTACCGCCAGCTTCTTGTAGCCTTCTTCGGTAGACTGTTGAGAATGTTGATAACGTCAGTTTTATTTTTGAGGGGCGATTGTGACGGTTTGTGATTTTTTTGCGAGTCCACTAGTAAAAACTTTCTCGTCGTATAAAAACAAAAAGAAAATGAACCAGAGTCAAACAAAACTTCTATTACTTCATGTTAACCGCCTCAAGGGTGGAATAAACCTTCGTTGACGTCCATTATTTACGCACGCGCTTTTGTCTACGGACACTTACTATAGTTATTTGAGACTAGTTTATTCTTAGTATTGTATAAGGTCGAGTCTTTTCAGGCACGAGTTAAAAATTATGGGACATTATGGGGAATTATGGGATTAATGTTCAACAGACTATTTCATTAAGCTTCTGTTATTAAACATGCCAATGCCAACCATCTCAAAATGAAATGAATGGTGAACTTACAGCAAAGAAAACATTATAATTCTAAAGCAAGTCCAACTCATCCAACGTCCAACTGACCTTAGTAGTTTCAAATGTGACAATAATATCAGCCTGTTTCTTCGGCAGCTTCAGCTCGTAGGACTCTCCAATACTCTTAGGTTTATCAGTGTCCGTGCATTGGACGCAGGCAGGGGGGAGGACCGCTGGCAAGAGGCCAGTGACGGCCAGGGCTGCGTAGCCGCGGGCCAGGTCGCAGGCTTGCTGGAGGGCGTTAGCGGAGTCGCCGGTGACGGCATGGATGCAGGCTTGTCTGTGGACGAAATGTTACTTTTAGGGATACAGTTTTTAAGATCCTTTGATAAGACACAAGGTTTTGTAACTGCACAATTCTGGCAGACAGGTGATTGAAACAGCCAATAATGCTTCTGTTATAGAATTCAATTTGGTGCGGATTGTTTTTTTTTATGGTAGAGATGGAAGATCACCAGGAGTCAACAAAAAAACCTTACCTCATTATGCCAATGTCATAAGAATCTGTTCGTTCCTGGAACATTTCACGCTCCGTGTTTTTCACAGTCAGACTCAATACAACCATTTTGAACCTACTTACGCGTAGTACTTACATATGTCTCGTCGAACGACTCTTTCAAACAGCTGAAGAACTTGAAGGTATACACCAACATAACATACCTGAACGGCGCGACATCCAATACAAGGCTCAGAGGGCGCAGCGGGGAAGCTCCCCCGAAGACGGTCTCGCAAGCAGCGGGTAAGGAGGCGTGGTGCTGATGAGCGGAGTGCTCAGGAGTCTTGGCTGCTGGACAGCTGCCTGACAGTTTGTAGGCGTTGCCAAACTCGCTCTCGGAAGATGAGATCTGGTGAAAGATGGTCATGAGAATCATCACATAAGAAGAGTTTTCGTGTAGTCTCTTTTTGGATTATTGTCGTAGATTTAGCGTAGAACGAGTTTAATGACAATAAATTCAAGTGTTTTTAATAAGAATGCCATTTTTAATAATTGGCTGTGGAAAAAGATGAAGCTCAAAATATAGTTTCATTTGTGATCATCGGCAGTGAGTCATGTTTTCATTCTTACTTAGTCCATAGATCATTTAATTTGTAAAGTTGTAAATTTGTAAAGTTGTAAAGTGTAGTTTTATAAAGTGACTTGCTCACTATAGTGACCGAATTTATAAAATAAAGATAAAAATGCCAGTGCGAAACTGATTTATTTGTGGTCCTTCTAACCGGATATTGCAGATTAGTGTAGGTGCTCACCTTTCCGTTGGGTAGTCTGAAGTCGTCGTAGGGCTCATTGTTGCCATCACCGAGGAGGCCGCGCAGTTTGCCCAGGTAGAAGCCGGATACCTCGAAGTAGCACACCTGTGAAAAAAAATGCTTTCTTAATACAATTGCTCAAAAAGTGGTAGGTACTGGTGGTGGTGGTGGTGCGGAAAGTTGTATTTTTTGTACTAGTGCTTTTTACTTTTCCCAGGCACTGGTGGAGGAAGGCGGAGGAGTGCCGCCTTCTCTTTTCATCTCCTCTGCGATAGGGAAGCTTCCGCCGGCTCACCGCCTTTGGTTTCATTGTAATTTTCTCGAAAATGTATTAAAAACGTCATTTGGTACACGTGCGGAAGTGTCACCTTCACTCGTCCCGAGTCGACCCTCGCCTACGGCCGGACCTAGAAACCTCAGGACTCGTGCATAATGACATACTTTCCGCACTTGTATCAAAAGTACTATTGTAGGTGTGGTCCTAGTAAAACATTTTTGGGTTTTCTTTCTCTCCAGTATTTGGGTACGCACGGAGCTGATAGCCAACCTTCTCTTTTTGGTGGGGCACCGAAAAAAAGGAGGTTCTATTTATTACAAGAGAATATAGGTAACACTACCATTTTAAATGAAAATAATCGATTTATTGATTATTTTTGTTTTTATTTTTATGAAACATTCATAGAATGAAATTCAACATACAATGACAATGCAAAGAAAAATCCGTTAAGCAGCTGGACTTGAACCAGCAACCTCGGTAATCCGTACCATTGCGTCTTTGCATTGTCATTGTATGTTGGACTACCATTTTTCCATAGGTTTTGAAAGATATTGAGTACCTACATTTGGCAGTAGCATTGAGAAAATAATACATGATAAATTTAATAGTGATGTAGTTTGTTGTGGTAATGAGGAGGTTTACCTGAAGTTTGCTGGTGCAGACAGCCAAGGCGCCATATTTGGAGCCGACGCCGATGCGGCCATTGGCTTGTCTGTAGGCAAACACGTCCTTCTCCCACACTGGGAAGCCGTGAGCTTGACCATTCAGGATCACCTTCAAAATAGAAATAAAGAGATAAATATGAATCTTATGTAGCACAATATTACGAAATTTTTAGGTACTTAAGGATTAACATTTTAGGTAATCTTTTAAACAGACTATTGTAGTGTCAACAAAAATGACAATTACCTGTCCATTCTCCTTAAGTTCAACGGTATTTCCGTCTTTGCTCTCCAAGATCAAGGCTTTCGGGTTTCCGTTCTGCAGCTGCAGGATCAGGGTAAAGTTTCTGTCCACGTGATCATGCGCCAGGACGTAGCGGCAGGTTCCGGGGAAGGTGAGGTGGCGACCGTCAAATGTGAAGATGTGCTGGCCGTTCACAACCACAGCGCGGACTGTGGAGAAGATGGATATGATGAGAAGACGTTAAGAAATGAGGTGATAGTACTTGGTGTGTGTGCTTAGAAGTTAAAAGAGGCAATATTTGTAGTTTAGTGCGTTTTCGCGTTTGGAGGTACGTGACTTGTAAATATGTATGCAAAGCAAAGCGTAGTTGAAGTAGCACATAGCCATAGAGTGGAGTAGTTATATCAGCAACTTTATGTCTAAACAGACCACGTCATTAAAATTTCACTAATTGAGACGCGGAAGCAATCGTAGCCGAAATATACGTGGATGACATTATCACCTTTAAAGTCGAAATCATCTCGCCCGTGGCTTTCTCTTGGTAGTCTCGTCTGCATTAACAAGTGTAAAATGATACAGATTTATTTTTTTCATTTGTATTTTTGGTCCTTCCATCAAATTTCGTCTTCTTAAGGCTGCAATGAAAAGAGTTTCTCCACCCTAAGTGTAAAGCTTGTAAGTGAATTAAATTTTATTGTGCCTTACGTTTAGCGGGTACTTCGTCGAGTGGGTTCAGGCTGCGTGGGCGGTAGGCGCGGAGCAGGCCGAGCACGTCAGGGACGTCGCCCTTCAGCAGCTGGTTGACGAGGCTGAAGGAGGCCGCGCCGCCGAGGGAGGGGCTGGACCAGCGGCCGGGCCCGCTCAGGAAGGCCGTCTGGAGAGAACAGATGTGGTTGGTATGGATAAAGCCGTTTGATAGACGTGTTGGAACATTTGAGCGAGAATTGCTATGTAACAGGTTGAAGCCTGGAGTGTAAGACTTCTAGAACCAGGCCCCTATTTCACCAACTTTACAATTGCCAGATTACATTGACAATTCGAAGTACGTTTCTCGAAGCGCGCTAAAAGAAAAGCTCTTCAAGTTAGCAATTGACAATGAATTGTTATTGATAATTGACAATTGTAAAGTTGGTGAAATAGTGGCCAGAAGGTGACATCATGAATGTGCAAATTAAGTCTCAAAGTTTTTTGAGCATTGAAAGTGTCACAATATCGATTAGCTAATTGAGAGGTACATCTCAAATTCTAGGAATAAGTACTTTCCATATAATGGAAGCAATACCTTAGAGATTAATAAATAGACATAAGTAAGTGATCGATCCGATATCTGAAACTCAGATACGTGTTTAGCAGCAAAGACTTGGTCATAGAGACGGTCAACAACAGCAACCGACAGGTTACTAACCGGGTTGATATTAGCGATGCCAGGCACTCCAAGCTCGTTGATCTGCGCTCGCACAAACTGCACGAGTGATGTCAGCGCCACAGCGAACTTCTCGTAGATGTTGCGAAGCTCCTTGGCATCGTCGCACTTTTCTTGTTTCAGTTTCTGGAAGATATATGGCGTTAGATGGAAGTCGGGAGTAAGTTGCTGGTGAAGTCAAGGAGATTTTGTAGAGTCTAGATCCTACGGTAGTTACTTATCTATTATAAGTTATGTATGGCTGTATTTGTCATTAATATTTATTGATATTAGGTATATGTATCCGAACTCATAGAAAAACATTGTGCTTCTTTCCGAAAGTACGGACTTGACATTCTGTCAACGACAAGAGGCGGGATTATTTTCTTACGTAGATGATAGCACATGATGTGCCCTTTTCTCCAGTTTGTATTTAACAATAAAGAATCTAATAACAAGTTGCAATTATAATTTCACAGTGTCCTAAAGGGTCATCACAAATATCATAACCGTTTGTTGTAGTATTTCCGTCTTCTAGGTCAGTTTGAGAGGGTTCACTAAATAAAGATCTAACCAGTGCCAGTATTGTGGTTATTGCAATCTTACTATCTGGTAGTAGGATAGATGACCAAGGGTAGGAGTTTATTCAACTTGGCGTGTCATTTCTTAGTGGACTAGCTTTCTCTATGAAAATAATCGATTTATTGATTATTTTTGTTTTTATTTTTATGAAACATTCATAGAATGAAATTCAACATACAATGACAATGCAAAGAAAAATTCGTTAAGCAGCTGGTCCAGCTGCTTAACGAATTTTTCTTTGCATTGTCATTGTATGTTAGCTTTCTCTATCTAAATAATGTTTTAATGTTATCAAAACTACCTTGGTGACGTAGTTGTGTAGCGCCTCGACGAAGGCCTTGGCCTCACGTGTCGGGATGATATCTTGGAAGGCTTGATGGACGTTGTTCAGGAGACCAATCACCTGGTCAGGTACTGCCAGCTCTTGCCACTGCAAATACACGATTATGATAAAAAAGTTGACGAGGGTGATGCAACAATATTTATTTAGATTTAGCAGTCGCATGCTACAGTACAGAGATGCTTTTTACTTGTTGACTTTTAAAAGTCAAGACTCTTGTATGCATTTGCAAAACGTTCTTTTCTACTTTTTTTATTTGTCTTTTTGGACAGGCTAAAATCGAAGACCATAATAATATGGCTTTCTAATAAAGTTCCAGTATTTTTTAAAAACATTTTGACTTCTGCAGCGCATTTTGTTTCTATGTTGTCTCATCCTATTAGAAGGTTTTCTTTTAGTAATATTTTGTTTCTAGCTAAAGGCTATATTTATTTTTAATTAATGGACTTCTCTATGTTTTTGGTGGTTCACCAAATCATTTAGGATATGAAGTATTCAATTGGATTTCGAATAGATTAAGACTGCTTGAAGTATTGTTAGTGTATATAGAAGTACCTTTTCTTTGATGACCTGGACAAACGGCAGCTCCTTGATTTGCTCGGTGACGTCGGCGAAGATCTGGCCGACCTTCACACGGAACTCCTTCAGTTGGGCCACAATCAGGCGGGTCAGGTCTGCAAAAAAAAATTTTTTCATCTTCACTAGAGATACCTAATCAATGAATTATTTGGTAAAATCAGTGTTTTTTGCATTTTAATTTCTAAAACAAGACGTCAAAATGCTTTTGAAGTAGCGACAAAATAAATTAGAAAAGTTTCTCAAAATCAGCAGCAGGGTCATAAACAAGAACGTTATGGTTGTAAAACAACAGCTCAAAAATTTCACAGCCTCTTTACTATTACTTATCTATGCTCATTCGGTTAGAGCATGGCATGAAGTTACGTAGTTCTAACTTAGAAACAATCTTTTAGCGAATATTTTTTTAAGTTCTCAACTAACCCTTGAAGATCTCAGCGAAGGTGTTGGTTAGCTCTTGCAGCTCGGCCTTGTGCTTCTCAAAGAAATCGGTAACAAGGGCAGCGAAGTGGGCCACGAGGTCGATGAGACCATCCAAGTACTCGCGGGCGAGAGCCGCGGCTGTCTCGTAGAGCTTCTTGAGTTGAGGCTCCAGCTGGTAAGATATAATCATTTTATTACAAGGGCAGATAAGACACTCGGAAAAAATTACAGAATCTAAGGCACTTTTGAATGTTGGATAGCAGAAGTAACGGGCATGATAACCCAAATGATTTAGACTGAAGTTTAGACAGTAGGTAAGTACTTAAGACTGATGATCCCTGTAACACTTGACATGACAATGCTTATGATGGTGTGATAAAATAAGTGACAAATTGAAAAAGAACACCGATTTCAGTTACAACTCTAAAGGAGCTGTCATTGCAAGTGTAACAAGGACCATAATAGAGTGACGCTTCTAAAGTTAAGGCTACATCTAAGGACACGTACACATAGCAGTACATAGTTTTACAGGTCAGTTATTTGATGCCGTAAGTATGAGCCAGTTCACACACATGACAATATTCCGGATCCAGTAAACAGTCGGTATATTACCTCAAGTAGCGACGGATCCGTTAAAAAGGATGCTAGAAAAACTGACGTTTTATTGTGTACTTACGCGTCCTAAGTTTGACATTAGTGTATATCAGAAATTAAAATGTATCTCACTTTTTGAGTGTAAAGCTCGCCTATCTTCTTGGTGGTTGTGTTGATGGTCTCCCAGGACTGCTCCACCAGGGGCTTGGTGCTCTCGATGATTTCCGAAATAGCTTTACCAATGATCTGGTAGATGTCGCCCCTGAGAAAGCAAATATTCAATTCATACCGAGCACGGACCAATCACCCTCGGACACCGCATCTTCTATAATTTACTCGGAAAGTCATTACGAAAAAAAGCCGCGGTGAGCGGGGCAGGGAAATGGTTCGTGATTGGTTCATAGCTTGTCACGTCGCTTGTCATCTGGTCGAAAGTGAGCCGCGATTGGTGGCTAATAAGATTTATAGGTGCAAATGAGCATATTATGCCGTTAATTATTGTTAAGCATATAACGTTCGCCCTGACATTTGGCGTCCAGAGGGTGGTTGATCCGTGATACCGAGAGTCCAACTTGCATAGCAACCAGTCAGCATTTTTTTAGTGTTCCGTAGCTCAAAAGGAAAAAACGGAACACTTATACGATGACTTCGTTGTCTGTTTGTTTGTATGTTTCTTTATATGTAAGTATATCAAAAGACCAAAAATAAATCAAAACCAATGGGGTATTTGATCATGAAGTTTATCACGACGCAAGGTCTCACAACACAAGTCAAGGAAATCCGAGAAAACTTGACAGTTTTTTTTAATTTGCCATTACATCAGTAAAGCCGGTAAACCAGTACGTTAAAGATCTTGGAAGACGACTAGAATGTTACGAAATAGAGCATTGGGACATTGAATTTGAAACTAATCAACAAGTTCTATGTCGATATAAATTGCGTGTGGCAAGCAAGCAAGTCTAGCATTTTTCTCCTATGGTTAACATTGTCAATAATCAGAAACTTCACAGCTGTGCAATGTGTCAGGATTGACTTCATGGCGGCGGGCACTATAGATAACAAAGCTTGACGAAAGAGAACTCTTGGACAATTTTGACCAATAATTGTACTTACAGGAAGGCACTGATTTCCTTCAGCGCCTTGTCATTGGCGATCTCCTTGCCGAGTTTGTCCAGCTCCTCAGCCCAGTTCTTGGAGATCTCGTTAGCAGTTGGCTGGACGCGTTTGAGCGTGTTCTGGAAGTCGTTGCTAGCCTTCTCCCCCAGCTCCTTGATGCGTTTCTCCAGGTTGGTAAGGTCGTTCTTCAGTGCATTCTGACGGAGAAGATTTTGGTGATTCTTGGTGTATTATTTGAAAAACTTGACTTACATGAAGTCGAGGATGATAAAACCAGGAGGATTGCTAATGACTATACAATGTCGCGTTCTTTTAAAATAATAAGCCTGCTGTAGCTAGTTTCACAATAGAGAGGTCTCTGTACTATTCATTTCGTATGGCACTTAAGCCTTTGCTTAACACAATAGCGCCATCTATGTACCTATATCAGTTTTTTTCTCTGGGTTGTCTTTTGGTTGTATATCGTCCTTGCACGAAGTACAACTAATAAAATTTTATGTATAATCAAATCTTTCAAGCTAAATTTGATCCACTTCTTGGTGTCAGATTCATTTGAAATATTGCACGGACATGTAAATAGGATGACAATACAAGTACATTTAGTAAAAGCTCTTGAACTATAAATGAAACTTTCATTTAAAATCTCTCTGGTGTAGTTACAGTCAACACTTACCACGAAGTAGTTGAAGTTCTCCTTGGAGATGCCATAGTCGCTCTTGACGAGGTTGTCCTGGAGGTACAGCGCTCCGTGGAGGATGTTCTTCCTTTCCCCGGGGAGGACGATATCGGCGCTCACGTCCACTCGCTTCTCGGGCTCGAGGTGGCCAACCACTGACAGCTTGCGTTCTGATTCGTCTGCACCATTAGTTTATTTAGAAGTGGTCTTGTTTTAGAAACGGGGAAGGAGAGAGGTTACTGATCCTACAGGGCAGGGGACACCGATTGGTTTTACTGAGGATCCGTTTGTGAAAATGATTAAGTACTTAACTTTACGGTTTGGATCCTGATTTGGTGACCCCTGCATAGTGTTAGCTACCTATTTCATCTTGATTGATTAAATACGGTGTTATTGTATTTACGAACACGTTTGGAATTTTCAGATAATGGAGATTATATTGGAATTTGCAATAAGTTATTTTGATTTTTTTAAAGTACACTTAAAGATGACCAAGAGAATGATACTTGCATTAAAGATTCTTCAATGATGTTGCGAGCTCTGTTAAAATATTAAAGCTTAGTTTTGAGCATTAACTTGATAATTACGACCGTGAGGGTTAAGACACTTAAGAAAAAAACAAAAATGAATCTCGAAACTTTGACTGGCTCATTGGTAAACTTACCGCTATATCCGGTAGTGAACTCGTAATACTGGAAGTCTTTAGCGATGGCGTGGACTAGCACGGGCTTGCCTTCCAGCAGACTGAACTTGAGGTCAACTTGTTGGAGGTTCTCCTTCAGATTGGATGATCCCTCCAGGTCGATAACCTTGACGATGGGAGTATCCACCTGGGAAAACAAATGATCTTAGTTTTCTAGTGTAGTGTGTTGTTAGATTTCCTTAGCTATTCAGCGAGGAAACGCGGCCAGCGTTATGGGAACTTTTGCACCGGATACGGTTCATGGCGGTGATTTAAAAAAAAACACTGTTTTTGTATTTGTTGTTGTATTGTTACATTATTTTGATGAAGCCTGTGGCGGATGACATTTGTATTATATTTGACGGAGCCTGTGGCTAATTTATCTCTGTGTTATTATCTTTGATTGTGTGTGTATTAATTCAATAAAGTTAATTGTATTTATGCTTACCAAAAGCTTCACAAGTTGCGGGTTTACTTCTAGCAGAATCTTGGATTCACGGTCCTGAAATAATCAAAGAATTAGTCATTTGCCACCTTGCCAGTATTAAAATATGTAAAGACACTTTTACATTTGGAATAGTTGAAACTTTCATAAATCAGACTTAAGGCACTTACTTTGCCAAGAGTCGGGTGAGAGATGGAAGCAGAGGATTCGAACTTGACGCTGTTATCTGTCGGAGTGTGAAGACCACCGCGGACCTTCAGTACTGCCTCCTAAAATAAAAATGAAAAATTTGTGAAAACGGACCAAGATTAGGAAACCAAGAGTGACATGATTTAGATATCTAGACAATGTCTCTTTTATTTTGTAAATTTAGACAAAAGCGTATAGCGAAGTGTGAGGAGATCACAAATTTCGACCGTCTCCATCCGTCCAGTTGACGTTTGCTTCCCAATATCGCCCTACGCATACTACTATGTAATTTCATAGTTACACCCATTTCGACTTGAATATTTAAATTAAACATGGCTAACATGTTTTATGAATTAAACACATGGGTAGCATAGGAACCTTCATCAAGCCGGACGCAGACCATCAAAAATAACAATTCCAACAACTAAGACACCTCACAGCCGCTTTTTGTTAAATTGGGTCTTTGCAGTGAGGATATTTAGAAAAGATTTTGACTTACCTTGCCCAATTTGGGATGGCTGAAGCCGAGCTCAGCGTTGGCACTGTGGGACTTGCCGCTTCCTTGCACATCGACGATGAACCTCGCTGCAGCCTTGTGTTGGGGCTTGGTCTTGTCAGGATGGAGTTCAATGTGACCTTGGATTGGGAAGGGCAGGTCTTTGTTGGTTGGATAGCTGAGCAGGGCTTCCAGAGCTAGCACGCGGGAGGGCAGGGTCAGAGTCACGCCGGCGGGGAATTCTGGAAAAGAGGTTGGTTTCAGGAGCAAGTTTTTTTATGGTATTTATGGTAGTATTTATGGTATTCAATGATAATGTTCCACAGTGATTGAAATGTTTAAATAGAGACGAACAAAATTGCACGGAGATCTAAGGTTAGGCTAGGTTAAGTATGCGTCACGGAATGACTTGGATCTACGTTAAAATTCTCAGGCCCAGCTTTAATTTTCTGTTCAATTTTTTATCGTTTTAGGTTGGGTCGTGGCTCATTTCTTTTAGACTTCACAAGAATGCAATCCCAAGATTTCTACTCACTGCCTTGATCTGGGGTACTGTACACATGCAGGTGGTATTTCTTGTCTTCCTTGTTAATGTGGAGATCTAGACTGTACTGCGGAAGCTTGCGCTCAGACACCTCACTGGAGACCTGGAGACCGAATTCGGGCGCGAAGCCTAACTTGCGGAGATCCACTCCCACGTTGAATTGGTGCTGCAAAACGCCGGGTTCTAGAAGAAAAAGGGTAGTTAGTGTTTGTTATTGAAAGATTTAGTTAATGAATCACTCTGATTTTCTTTCTTTCCCCGCCTCTTTCCCGTTTTTTCGATATGCTTGACCTTGAGACGCAGTCAAACGGAAAGCGTTTAGCATCCAAAATATCGCCTTCTGTAAACGCTGTAGCACAGATGCATCCATCCATAATGCTCACTTTGACTATAACTATAAAACAGTACCGTGACTGCATAACTGACTGACAGACAACGCACAGCGGCTTACCACTGGACCTAGAGACTTAAAATTTGGCAAACGTATTCTAGAAGTGCACCAAGAAGGGATTTTTCGAAATTCTCACGGGATAGGGAACTATCCCATTTTGAAATATTTCACAGGGGCAAAGCCGCGGGGCATAAACTAGTTGCATATAAAAACAAGTAACTCTTTAACAAACACGTTTCATGATCCACATTTCACTATATTAGACATAGCTTAGGAACGCGTGACGTATACTCTTCACCGATTGCTTGCGTGTGAAAGTGGAATCCTCTACTGCAAGCCCTAGTCTATGTTGAGGAATGACAGGAAATCATCATAATTGCCACAAAAAACTTACTTTGAACGTTGATCTTAGAGTGCAGCTCTGCATTTGCGCACTGTTTCTTTTCTTCGCAGTAAACATAAGAGTTCTTATACTCGAGGTTGGTAACGCGACTCTCAGCCACGTAGCTGCGTTCTCCGATCGCTAGGTTTAGGAAAGTCTGGTGAAAACAGAGAAAAGATGAAGGACTTCATATTAATATACTATACGCATCAATTACAAGGAGTGACAAAATGAAACCAGTATAACTCAGCAAGCGATTTGGCTAGTTTGGCTAAATATTCATGTAAGGTTTATCTTGAATCTAAAGTTCTAGGTCTCACCTCAACTCCCTGCTCGTTGCCTTCAGTTAGCAGAGTGCGGATGTACTTGAAATTGGCAGACTTCTGGTCCTCCTTGACCTTTACAGACCCTGAACCCTCAACGATGGTCTTTGTACCCTCCTGCTTGCTGATAAAAGACGTGCTCCCACTGAGGATGTTCTTGTTGTCGTTAGTCGCGTGGAATTCTAGACGTTTGCCGCTGCCAGCGTCTTTGCTGACGATTTGGATGTTGTAGTTCTTCCATCCAAGAGCTTCGGAGTTTGCGACGGCTTTGATGGCTACGTTATCTTTCTGGATGCTGGCCTCAGAAGTGATGTCGAGACTGACATCCTTGAAGTTCTCAACCTTGATCTCAGATTTGCCTTGGTTCGAGCTGACGTAGTCACCCTTGAGGTACAGCCTGTTAAAATAATTGGGTAATTAATACCCACTGATAGGATCCGATATTTTGTGGAGTAATGTTTCAAAAATTTGGAAAAGTTTATGTTAATTTAAATTTAAGCATAGCTCTGCGGATATTGATCATCCTGATGATGTACCTGCTGGTCTTAGGGCTGCTAGGGCTAGTGTACTTGACGTCCAGGAGTGGGTGGGACTTGGAGTAGACCACCAGGGATTCAGACTTGTACACGCGACCGTCAGCGTCTACGATGATGATAGAGCTGTACGAGTCAGGAGATGGGTTCTGCAAAAAAACACTAACGTAAGAAAAAGGTACATAATGTTAGGTATTGCTCAGATTGTTTTAAACAATAAGACAAGGTGTAGTTTTAGAGGAAAGTGAAAGTATAAAAAATAAGATTCCAAATCTATTTCAGAAATTCAAGAAAATCTCCAATTAAACACGCAGGATACAAAATTTTGTAATCGTTTTTAGAATTAACAAGTAGTCATTGACATGCACTAAAGCTTAATGGCAGAGTGAAGATATTGCACACGGCACACTTTATTTAATAGTAAATTACCTTAGAAACAACGCTGAATTCCAGTTTCTTCAGCTGCTCGGCCTGAGGAGTGCTGGTCTTGACCTTCAGAGCGTACTCCTGCTGGCCTGAGGATGCTTCTGCTACAATGTTTGCGCTTTTGCCCTTTCCGTAGAGAGCCTTCACGTCAATGTTACCGGTCTTCTTTTCACCTAGTAGAAAAATACAGTGTTATTTCTGTTTAAAATAAATGCTTTTCATAACAACTAAACTCGTGCTGGATTCAAAAAGAACGTCTTTGAAAACAAACCACGTCGTATTTAAGTTAAATGTGAAAATGCTTTCAGTCTATTTCGTAATGTTGAGACATTGAACATGTTTACTTCAAATGTTTTGAAACAACAAAATTAAACATCATACAATGACAATGCAAAGAAAAATTCGTTAAGCAGCTGGACTTGAACCAGCAACCTCGGTAATCCGTACCACGCTCCACCAATTAAGCTATACTTAAAGTTGGTGTACCTAACGAATTTTTCAATGCCTTGTGTCATATTTTATTTGGAAGATCTCTCCTCAGCGCCATCTATGAGTAGCTTAATCAAGCAGCTCACCCACTACGGAACTTCTACAGTTACGCATTAGTGGCAAGAGATGGAGCTATTTTCTGAATCAATGAAAATAATCGATTTATTGATTATTTTTGTTTTTATTTTTATGAAACATTCATAGAATGAAATTCAACATACAATGACAATGCAAAGAAAAATTCGTTAAGCAGCTGGACTTGAACCAGCAACCTCGGTAATCCGTACCACGCTCCACCAATTAAGCTATACTTAACCATCCACTCCATCTCTTGCCACTAATGCGTAACTGTAGAAGTTCCGTAGTGGGTGAGCTGCTTGATTAAGCTACTCATAGATGGCGCTGAGGAGAGATATTCCAAATAAAATATGACACAAGGCATTGAAAAATTCGTTAGGTACACCAACGTTAAGTATAGCTTAATTGGTGGAGCGTGGTACGGATTACCGAGGTTGCTGGTTCAAGTCCAGCTGCTTAACGAATTTTTCTTTGCATTGTCATTGTATGTTGAATTTCATTCTATGAATGTTTCATAAAAATAAAAACAAAAATAATCAATAAATCGATTATTTTCATTTAAAATTAAACATCCTGAAAACTATGCTAATGATTAGTTACGACCTTGTTTAGTTACAAATCCATAAATACAGTTACTGATTATACCATTTACTTTAATTAATTTTCCATCAAACATTGAAACCTATCTTCCACCTTATTTTGAAATACAACAATGTTAGCTTTACTGTTTTGAATTTAGATTACCTTCAAGATCAGCCTTGTAGTTGAAGTCAATGCTTAAAGGGTCGACATGGGGAACCAACACCTTAACCTTTGTGAAACCATTCTTGGGACCAACCTTCCCACTGGCATCAAACTTGTAGAGATCAGCGTTAACTTGGACGGATTGAACTGAGGTATACTGTTGACAGAAAAGGAAATTGAGTATAAGTATTACGATCTGGGTACAATTCTTGAGAGATATAAAATAAGTGATGTCTCTAAATAAAAATAAAATACTCCTAATCTCAGAGAGCTTAATGATATTATTAAAATAATCTTTAGTGATACGTACCTCGAGGTAGATGTTCTTGCTTTCGGGGACGAGCCAGAGCCAGTTGGAGACGATCTTGATGTCGTGCACCTTTTCGAATGGCAGGCGGAAGCTGACAGTGGTGTCATCCACGTATCTGTTGACAATTTACAATATCATCAGTATCATTAAAATATAATATAAGTATTCACTAATGAACACGTAATAAACGGCTGAAGATGAAAGTAAACTAAGACTTTCTTGACAAATTAATGCTATTCATGATCATAATGTAGCATCTTTTTGTATTTTTTTCCGTTGTTTATTTTGGTGTAATGGTATGGCACGTGACACGGAAAGTCAAGGATCCGGGTTCGATTCCCGGGGATAGTTATATTTTTGTGGTTTTCTGTGTATTCTTGTTTCAGTGAGTATTTAAACTCGCACTGGGCCTGCATGAGAACTAAAACCCAAGCCCTCTCATTTGGAGGAGAGGCCTGTGCCCAACATGAAGACTGGTCATGATGATGATGATGATGATGATGATGATGAAATAATACTTATGTAAACTGTGCTGTACTTGGAATATGTACTCACTTCTTGTCCCCATCACCGGTGACTCTGAGTTCTCCTTGGCCAACCAGCTCGAAGCCAATATCGTTGCCGTAGCTTCCCTTCAGCCGGTAGCTCTCAGTGCCCTCAAGAGAATCAGGGTCGGTATAGTCGATGCTTCCGGACAAGGAAGCCGGGTGAGCGATCAGGTTTCCGGTCACGTCAGACTGGAAAAAGAGTTTTTTTTTTAGTTTTTGCTTCATCGCAGTTGATATTTGGAAATTAACTTTCCCTCACTACCTCGGAAAGCCGTCTTTTAGCCTTTGAAACAAGCGGGTAAAAACGCATTTATCCACTAGTGGGGAAAGTAATTTGACCTTGGAGTGGAGCGTGTTTAAGTAGCTTTTGACAGATAACAAAACGTAAAACGCTCATAATAATAGTTCGTTCGATATTAATTATCATTAAATAAATGATAAATGGTTTGAGAATTTAAATAAAATATAAAAAATACCGGATTTATCTTTATTTAATGGTTTTAACTCGTAAACCTTAAAATTCTATAAGAAACATTTGTTTTTTTATAATGACGTTGAATATAATTCCGAACGCACAAGTTGAGTCGATGCAATTTCAAAACGAATCGTCAGAAATGTCAACATTGTCAACAAAAATTTTCTCACCGACGCCGACTCACATAAAAATACACAACTTCTAGAGTTTTCTGTTATAATATCGTTCGTGGTTCAACTATAGAATCCTTTCACCTGCTCGTGTTTCAATTCCACACTCGCGGGTAAAATACAACTTTGCACCCTCGTATAACAAATAACTACTTAGCAGTCTCAGCAAACCGGGAGTTGTTGTGACGGTTCTTAATTAAGTCCATCAAAACCTGTATTGGCTTTTGAAAAGAAAATGTTGAGGATTTTTCACGGCAAGCGCCAAGTTGCCAACCTAACAGACCTAGATGAAGCGCCTCTCTTGCGCTAGACACCCCTTTTAGTATTGGTAGTAAAATGTATGAACTAGATTTATCTAATTTGAACATCAAATCTGCATCAATAGCACTGTCTTCAGGGACAGGGACAGGGTCAGTATAGATATTTCCTTCACCTTGACTTCCAGTTTGCCCTTCTCTCCATCCAAGCTGTTCTTGACGAAGAAGGTGTTTTGCAGATTCTTCCCGTCCTTCAGACTCAGATCGATTTGACCCTCGTAGTGGTAGACATCCTTCTTGAAGTTGCAGTTGTTAAGCTTAGATTTGTAGCTGATGGTGGAAGCCGCGCCACCACGCTTGACGGCGTCAGAAAGGATCAGTTCGGCGTGACCGTTGTACACCTGTAATTGACACGTGTTAGTAAAGTTGTTTAAGGAAATAATGAAGAGAAAAGATGCCTATAAATAACAGGAGGAGAAGAACGACTAATTTCAAGCTTTTTTTACACGGGGTTTTTTTCATTTTGAAAAAAAAAAATGTTTTAATGTAATTTTGTTAGGGCCAGCAACGCGTAGTTTTCATGACTTTCGATCAGATCAGCTGTAAAACCATAAATTAACTATTTGGATCGCGGCATTTGTATAGATATGTACGATTTACAGCATCAAAAGATTCGAGCTTCTCAGCCAGCAATGGATAGGTTATGTTTAGACAGTGCCATTATTTTTAACTCCCGACGCAAAAAGGGGTATCATAAGTTTGGTTTCTATTTTTCTATGTATCCATGTCTATCTGAGGCATGGCGGCTCCTAAATAAGATGCTAGTTTAGTCGAGATGGTTCTTAGCTAAGATGCAGGGCTTTTAAATTAGAGATCATAATGGTTCACTTACATCGTCCTTGAGCGTGATGTCCCTGTCAACCTTAAGGCTGAGGACCCTCTCGGTCGGCAGCACGACTTCGATCAGGGCCGCGCTCTTGCCAGCAGCCTCAACCTGATGGTCGTGGTTCACATTTACGTTAACTTCAGTCTTCTGGTCTACGTATTCCAGTTTATTCCTGTGAAGATATTTAAGACATTGCAATAAACGGGTCACACATTAAGATTTAGGTTATGTTTCATACCAATCATAAAGACACAAAGAAGAATCGTGAAAAGTTCAATAGAAGTCAAATACTGGTTAAATAATGAGAAATGAAGATCTGTACACAGGGTAACAATGTTTATAGCGAGTTCAAGACGTGGCTCTATCAACAGATTTCAGAATTTTTTTCTTTAGACGTAGTAAAAGTAGAAAATGTTGTTGATGATAACTTACTTGGAGTCAACAAGCTTGTCAGTGGACTTGGTCTTGGTGGAAAAGGAAACCTTGTCCTTGTTGTTCTTCTCAAAGTTCAAGAACACGTCGACATCAGCGTTGTAGACCGGGTGCTTGATCTGGAACTTGACATCACTCTTGATCTTGCGCTGGACGTTCTTGAAGTCAATCAAGATGGCGCCGTTGCCTTTGCCGTCGGCGTCGGTAACTGCAAACTGGCCATTGGCACTGATGGTGTCCTTGATGATCAGCTTCAGTTCTCCCTTACTGTTTGCTCCACGGGTGACCTTCAGAAGCCAGTCCAGGATATCTCCCTTGGAGTAAGAGATCTTGGCATGGGACGAATATTGGTTGCTGTTGTCAATTGCTCCGATATCGAATCTATGTAAAAGATTGATCTTTAGTACAAATACAACTAACAATTGATTTCAGTAATTCCAAATTTTTATTCACTAAAAAAATGTACAACCCTTCGGGCGATGCATAGAACGGTGAAGATTACTACTAGCGTTACTTACTTGATGTCTTCTTTCTTTCCAGCACCATTGATCTTCAGATGTCCAACAGCACCAAGGTGCACGTCGTTGGGTTTCGACTTGTGCGTCACAACTCCAGACAGCTCGTATTTGCCAAAGTCCTTGATAGCGATGTAGTTCTCCAGGTTAGACTTGTCAGCGGAGACGATGTCACGCTTAGCGAAAACTTCAACGCCTCGCTTGTCAGCGTTAGCTACAAGCTTCACGCTGTAGTCACCAGGTTGCTTGATGTGGGTTCTGGCTTCGAGGTCGAACTCAGCCTTCTTGTCTACGTACTGTCCTTCGATTTCAATATCGACCTTCTTGGGATCAACTTCGGCGTCGAATTTGACCTTGATTGGCAGAGCGTGGACTTCGACTGTAAAGAAACGCAAACACTTGAAGTGAAGACCCTTAGCAGCAAAGAAGCGATGGGAGATTTGCTGGTAAAGTAATTGATTCACCGGAGAAGTGGTATATAAATGTTGGTGTACTTACACTTGTTCTTGGTGATCAGACTGAACTCCTGAGGTTTGTTGAAGTACTTCAGGAGCTGGTTAAAGGTCACACGGTTACGGTTGTCGCGTAAGTCTCCACCGTAGATCAGGTCAATGTCGTTACGTACCTATAAATTCATTAAATTTATTTATTACATTAGGACAAGACAACTTTGACGAACGTGAGAAACAAGTATTACTCTGAGAGGGTTTGTTTTTTGTGCTTCAGATATTTAACACTTACCGTATCTCCCCATTCGGAATGTCCGTTAACTTTGAAGTTGACGTAAGGATTGACGGTGTTTTGGAACTCAAGTTTGAAGTCGTGTCCCTTCAAAGAACCTCCTAAGATCAAATTGTGCTCTCCCTTCTTAGCCTTCAGGTCAAGTTCAAAGCCGTTAGGAGAGTGACTTTGTACGTAGTGTCCGTTTACATCAACAACCTCATTGGAACCTGGCAGGTTGACTTTGATGCCTTCCAGTGTATATTTCGAAGTAGGTCCATTATTCTCTCTGATCAGCTGTCCTTCGACCTTGAGGTTCTGTTTGCCTTGTTCACCAGGCAGTTGGTACTCAACGATAGGCTTAAAGATGCTGCGTTTGTCGTTTCCTTGTACGTTGAAGCCAGCGCGAGCGTAGTACTCTTGAGTATCCAATTTACCCTTGAGGAGGAGAGTGTATTCGCTGGGCTTCGTGTACAGTGATACTTGGGCAGAGGCAGCCTTGATGGGTGATTCAAGGTTCAGTTTTAAGGTCTTCTCTTGTGCGTTGTTGACGAGTTCTCCGGAGAGTTGAGTGCGGCGGTTTTGAGAGCCTTCAACTTCGAAAAGCACTTCGAAGCTGCGGCGTTCAGGGTTATCATTGCGCACGATACCCTTCACGTGGTAGCCACGGAGGTCGTTTTTCTCTAGCACCAGCTTGACCTTAGATGCTCCAGTCAGGGGGTAGCGAGCCACAAATTTGGATAGAGAGGATTGGGCTTCCGGTCCTAAAAACAAAAAAAAATATATAGAGGAAAATAGAATAGAGGAAGATAAAAACAAGACTGCATATGGAAGTCAAATATCATAAAAGTTGTCTAAGGAAAGATGCTTACCAGAAACAGAGAACGGCACAGAGACTTCTCCGCAGAGGGTCAGGCCAATAACCTTCGACAGCTGATCGAAGCATCCGGAGTACTCCTTCCTCTCGGCATCAATCTTGATGGGAATATTCCTTTCCTTCTGTCCCTTCTCAGCCGTGTAGTATACAAGGTCGTTTGAAGCAGTCACGATCTCCTGCTTGTCAATAGGCAGGGCGAATTGAACATCGATTCCTTTGCCGTTCTCAAGAATCTTAGCGATCAGGTGTCCACCAGTAGATGAGTGCAGGTTGGTCACTACCTTAATACCAGTGGCAACTGCGTCAGCATCAACCAAGAAAAGACCAGACACTTCGATGTCAGTGCTGGGTACAAGCTTGATGTCAACCTTGGCGTTTTCAGGGGACCGGAGGATTTGACGGATGTCAATATTGGTGGCAATGTCAAGACGGGCCGTAGCAGAACCGATGAGATCGAGTTTGAGGGGAAGACCAGTGGACGTTGGATAGACCAACTCAGTGTCTAAGAAGAGAACGTTGGCGTGAATTTCCTTCTGGAAATGTTTGACTTTGTTGATGCCGTCGCTGATAGACTTGACGAGCTGGTCGAGGACGCGGTTGAAGTCAAAACCCTTGTCGTCTCCGAGGGAAAGGAAGACGGCGTCAGTACCGAACAGCTTAATGTAGATGTCGAGGTCCAGTTCATTGTTGTAAGGGGTAGATTCAGCCTTCACCTATAGAAAAAAAAGCGTTTTTTTTACGTGAAATTCACAAGCCAGCTTGGGACATAAGATAAATAAGGCATAAGGAATGATAATGGAACAACTAATTATTAGAACTTCCGAAAATACTTTTCTATCTAAGCCATTATGAAAGAAATAATTATAGTAAGTGGATCGCATGCAACCCTTCTAGTAAAAAAATTATGTTTTGGGTTACATTGCAATTTCCTTCAGTCGCCATTGGCACTTCCCAGGGCCGGACGAAAATAGGCGAATTAAAAACACTACATAATTTAAATGAAGCTCATTTAGCTACATATGCAACACTTACGTGCTTGTCAAAGTTGTCGACCTCAGTCTTGATGGAGCGGCGCCCACGCACGCCGTGTTCGACCTTCTGCTCGGCCTCCTTGAAGCGTCTCTTCAGGTCGTCGTAGATGGACTGGGGCTCCTCGGTACTCCAGAAGTTGCGGGGGCCGAAGAAATGCTCGACCACGCGGTCCAAGTTGCCTTGGCGACCTCCAATCTAAGCAAAGAGGGCAGTTAAGTATAAATTCTATTTTACGAGTACCTATTTGGCCTTTTTGTGACGAAAAGTATGTGAAATTGTTGATAAAAGTTTTTTAAGACAAAAAAATCTACAGACAAAAAAGCCAAGTAACTAAAGAGGTTTTAAAAAAATATTACAATTGGATTTCTACAAAGGGATTACTATTGCCTACTAAAGAGAAGTGACTGTCTCTTTTTTACCAACCATTCGTTAGCGTGGCTAGAATTCAAATTCATCCTCTAACTTTTCGAGTACTACCAAAATAATATACCTCGAAGACGTTGAAGCTATGTCCGAAGACCTCAGTAGTCAGGTTGAGACTGGCCGAGCGAGGAAGGAAGTTGTTCTGAGAATAGATGACACTCTGCTCCACAGTGCCGCCGACACCCAAGGCGTCTACGTTGTAGGAGGCTTCGCGGTAGAACGAATATTTCCTGTCGAGATAAAGAAAGTGGATGCATTTTGTGAAATGGGTAAACATTCACATGATTGTAGAAGGGACTAGAAGTGTGGCAACTGACAAAGATGAATTTATAGGAAGCCTAGCTAAATTGTCCCCCAACTGGGTCAGGGTAAAAAAAATATTGCCTAGATTATGCACGTGAATATTGCGTTTTTGAAAGTTTGAATTTTTTCGCCGATTAATTTATTGTCATCACAAAAAAATCGTAATTACAATTATTGAGATAATAATAATATCATCGATAAAAGCTTATAAAATATTCCTTACATAATGATGAAGCAAGGACTACCTGTGCTCAAAAAAAGCAAGCGTAACTTATTCTGAGAGGAAGCTTGTGCTCAGCAGTGGGATTTAAATAGGCTGAAGATGATGATGATAGCGTACCTGTCATCGACGTTGAAACGCAGGGGTGTGCGGATCTGTCCATAGTGCTCACGCGCATGCCTCTTGTCGGGGTTGGCTGATGCTCTGATGTGACGGAGAGAAGAGGTGATGTAGCGACCGACTGAGAAAAAAAAATTAAATATAAGACACAAATGTTAGAAAACTAAAATTTATAAATTTTTAAAATATTGAATTCAAAGATATCAACGTCGAAATGAGAATAGCGGCTTTTTATCATGCCTAACAAGCAGAGGGTAGCGAGTTCGAGCCGCGGCTCGCATCTCTGAGTTATTGAATTAATGTGTGAAATTACATTTGTAATTTATCACAAGTATTTCGGCGAAGTAAAACATCTTGAGGAAGCCCGCACACTCTTGCGAAATAATTCAATCGAGCCTGTGAAGTTCCGAATCCGCACTGCCAGGAGGCCTGTTCCCATCGGTGCACTCCGATGTGCAGTCCCATGGAACATCATAATTGATACCTGCTGATACTATTAAATTGAGTAATTACCTTGATGTACAGGCTCGGATTCCAGCAGGTTCTTGATTTCAGTAGCAGACTTGCCGCATGGGCACTCAATTACAGCCAGGTACGCCTTGATGCGGATTTCGGAGTCCAGTTGACGGTTCTTCAATAAGTCTAATGCTGTTTTCTTAATCTGGGAAAGAAAATGTGCTTGTTAGTATTAAGGATGCTGTAGGGTGCAGCATCCTAGAACTTAGGTGTTTCATAGCACTTTACTTGGCTTGGCTTAGCGCTTCTTGAAATGGTTAGATAAGATTATTTATTAATTCAATATACAAATAAAATTTAATAAAAAAAAAATTACATATCGCAAAATGTTGAAATTCAATAAAATGATTTTGATGCAATATCGCTTACAGGTCATGCTATAGAACATGTCGTTCAATTGGTTAAATTTTCTGCATAATATTACAACAACAAGCCTATTATCACGATGATTGATTACAGTTTTATGTGCTTATTCTCAATTAACTCATTAATATTATGTAGAATTGAAATACCATCAAAAATTGCTGAACGAAAACGCAACTAAACTTTGCTTCCTCCTCCTCAGTCGGTTCCAAAATGTGTAAAGGATCGTGACCCCTTTACTTAAATCTTTCAGAAAAGGTCGTCTCTGGATGGCTCACCTTAGCAGAGCAGGGATCAGCTTGGAAGGCTTCAAGGGCTGCAGCCCTGACCCTCGCCTTCACGTTGTTGTCGACAGCGCAGTGCACCACCTTATCGATCAGGATGTCTTCCAAGTGCCTGATATTGCGGATACCCTTCAGTACTGCTACCACCTGAAAAATAAGTCAATTGTCAGAAGGATATCGTGAAAACCTTTAATTCCTAATAACTAAAACAATTTTGTTGTTTTAGCGGCGAGCGACAACTCTAGCCCTTTCATGGGGTGAGACTGCATTTCGGTGGCCACCTCTCAAAAACCGTCGTCAAAATTACCTGTTTCCCTTTTGGGAACCCTAATTCTAACACCACTACTGTCTTGCCACCTGCCGCCACCACTACTGTCTTTCACTCATATTCTCGGGCAGAGGTACGTGTCATGGGTACTTACATTATCCTCTTCGACCTTGGTCTTGGGTCTGCAGTTCTGCAGCTTAGCTCCGAGCTTGGTGCTGAGCGCAACGATGCCGTCAGACTTGCGTGTGTGGCAGAAGTGGTCCCGGCAGTACGCACCGGCCAGAGCACCAACACCGAGGTACGTGTCTTTCGGGATGTTAGGGATATCCAGGATAGACTGTAGAGAAAAAATAAATTACATTAATCGTATCTTAAAACTAAATTAATGTATTTTTATGAGCATTTCATTACATCTCTGTCGTGAAGTGCCAGCTTTAGAAGTGAGCTTCTGTTAAGTTGTACTTAGAATAGAACAATAGCTAATAAAAAAAATCTGAACAACAAGTTTCAGTTAAATATAATTACTATGATGTAAAATGTTAATTTAAACATTTGCCAGTTAGTAGCACTTACAGTGGCAGCCTTGAGGGCTTCATTGTTGACATGCTTGGCGTTGCCAAGGGACAGGAAGACGATGTGCTGCTCGAGGGCATCCAGCTCCTTCTGCTTCAGGATCTGGATGGAAGCCTCAATGCTGTTCGCGGAACCGGTTCGGAGGAGACCATCGAGGAAGACGCGCCTGGTAAAAAATAAGTGTTAAAGACGCTGGATATAAAAGAAACGTGTGAAGTTGATGTTGTCGGTTTGGGATAAGAATTTGTTGTGCTTACTGCTAAAATGACTAGTCCAACAATTGTGGCTGTTGGAGAAAACACCAGCAAATTCGAAATTCGATTGACAAAATTCACAGTAACGTTAGAAAAAATTCAGTCTTCTTTTGTAAATCGATTGGTGAAACCACTAGAAGAGACTAGGGTATGCAGAAATTTAATTGTACGTTAAAAAAGGAAACTGTTGGTTATGAACAATTCATTTGATAACTTACTTCTCCAAGCTGTTGCTTTTGACTGCGTTGAAAACCTTGATAAGGTCATCCTTGTTAGTGGGCTTCAAGATCTGGAATCAAAACGTAAATGAGTAGGTATCCATCCAAAAACTATTATCATAATGATCCACAAAATAAATGCCTAATTTTATTGGTTCTAGATGTCAAACTATTTTTTACTAATAGCAACAGAATGTTCAATTTGTCAAACGCTTACCCTAACGAGTTGAGCGAAGTTGCCAGCAGATTTCGAGCTTGCCTCAGACCCGCAGGTCTTAGCGGTATCCTTGACAGCGTTCAAAGCGGCTTGGAAGTTGCTGTGCTCCAGAGTAATGCCATGAGGGTTCTCAAAGATGATGGTGCGGACTTGAGTGAAGGCTCCAGCATCAGCACCAGCGGATTTTCCAGTGAGGGTAAGCTTGGTGTGGACTTTGGAGCGGGCACCGTTCTCGCCGACTGAGAATGGGCGGTACAAGTATTCTTCTGTGGCGGATACTTTCTCTGGTACTCCGTTGTTGACCTTGGATTCGACGTTAAGGGTTGACTGGAGGACTTGGCTATCCGTGATTTGCTGTGCAGGAAAGAGAAACAATAAGATGAATTTAGCAAGTACTCAAAGTTAGAATGAAATGCGAACGAATCAAAATACAAATTATTTAGACCTATTCCTTTTCAAAGATGCTGAATATAAGGCGAAGTGTAAAACTGTGTAATTGGGGAAAGAAAAGAAGAATTACCTATATCAAAATCGTCAAGAGCTGCAGATTATGAAGCCATTTTGTTTGTGTTAATTGCCTTTAATTAATTCCTCAACTATTTACTAACTTTTGTGCATTCATCCAGCTATGATGGGATGATGGCCTGTTATGTAGCGTAGCTTTTGATGATTTGAGTAGCCATGCATCAAAAACTTTCTGGCTTCCTTTTTGGTTTTGGCACTACAGGTAACCCCCTGTATTATCACCCATACTAACTACGCCACTGACGATGGAGCCAAGTGTCCTAAATCAAAACGGAAATTTTATGAACCAGCTTTTGACTTTGAAAGCTTCACTTACAGCATTATCATTGGTGATGGCAATAACGGGTCCGTTCTGGCCCTGCTCGCGGTGCGCGCAGCGGCTCAGATCCCGGGTACGGTGGACCAGTACGGCTCCGCCCTCCTGAGAGGAGGAAGCGTCCGTCGGGCATGCACCGAAGACGTCCACCTGCGAATGAGAGAAATGTTAATTTTGTATTTGAATTGGGGAATAGCAACTTGCTAATTTTGAGGGTGTTCTTGTCAAATAACTGTAGGTAAGTCAGTCAAAGATGAATAATAATTATCAGTTTTAAAAGGGTTTTGACAAGAAATTTCAGTATCTAATTAAAGTAAATATTTCCATTGTATTCTTTTCTTTAACGACTATTGTGAAGGTCAGAAACGGTGAAAAGGGGAAGAGATGGATCTTCACTTGTGAAATTCGCAACTAATCGAAGCTTGTATTGTTAAACACTAAATTCCCGAATTGGCTGAATGCTGATAGTGATGATGATTACCTGGCTGGAGGCTTTCTGCTCAGTCTGCAGCAGAGAGATGATGGCTCTCTTGATGTTGAGCGAGCGACGGGTGTCACCCTCTTCCGCGCAGATCTCAGAACCAACGCGGCCATCTTGAAGAGTGAAGCGGACTGGCTTCTCAAGACCGGGGGGCTTGTTGTATTTCTGTTAAGGGAGATGAATAAAAATTTTATGAAATTAATTGGACAATTCACACCAATTTACCTAGTCCCAAATCAAACAAAGCTTATGCCATAGATTCGAGGCAATGGATAAACATATCTATGTAGATAAATGCGTACGTAAATAGAAAACATCAATGATTCGAAAGCAATGTCCCGATCGGGGATCAAACCGTAGCCCTTAAAGCTTGGTATCATGTTTTATGTTATAATCATTAGGCCAAGCAGATTTCAACTAGTGAAACATACCTGTCACTTTTTCTAGATTTCTCATAACTAACTTTTTTTTTAAATCAGTCCTAGACTGCCGTCAATATTGTTAGCATCCCATCAACCTATCAACCTACCTTCCCATCAGGTCCAGAGATGACCAGGTTCTGCACCCTCAGCACATGGGCGCAGTTGCCCAGGGAGGACACTGACACCTGACCCAGGAGCTTGACGCTGGTCTCCTGCTTGTCAGCGCCAGTCAGGTAAACCGACACGGTTCCTTCGACGCCGTAGTTGTATTTGTGGCCATTGAGGAACGTCGGGCCAGATGAAGCTGGAAGGTAGGAGTTAAGAAGCACAAATTGAGAAGAGTTTTTGGTTTCCAGCAATTATGTTTACTTAAACGAAAGGTTGGTAAACCAATAGTTAGTGCTCAGTTAGGAACTGTAGACTTTGGTGTAGTTTACTACAAGCCTAAAGTTGGTCCCATGCATGCGAGTTACAGTGAAACATTTACTATGTAATCAGAATTACATTAACGCCCAGCCCAACCTAATGAACCTAGTAAGCTGAAATTTTGAAAAATGGTCTCCTTTATGATACAGACAAGGGATAAAGAGAGATTTTGCTTAATTCCCACGCGATAGGGAGTTATGCTACGGGAGCGCTGCGGGCGCAAGCTAGTAATGTATATTTAAGTAGGGATGATTATCTACTTAATATCTGTAGCCAAAATTTTATCACACGACTGCCCAAAGAAAAAGAGTGCACTTATCGTTTTCAGGGTTAATGTAAGTATGTTATTAGGTGCGTTTCTTTATTTATTACATAGCCTAAAAAAAGTAGCCTGAATTATTAGAAAATAACTTCCCAAAAAAACGGAGTGTGTCTTTGTTAGAATTCATGTACGTATTTCATAAAAGCACCTTACATGTTTATAATGACAATAATGTTTTTTTTAATATACTTACATCCTTTGCACCCGGCATTGCACCTCTCTGCGAAAAAACAAAACAAGAATATTAACACAAATACAAATGTACAAAACAACAATAAAGTAAAAATAATGAATTACTATAATTAACTAATTACTATAATGAACTAATTACTACCACAAGCAGCTCACAATAATGACAAGCTATTGTCTTTTTATCAGCAACTTAACGATAAGTTTGTTGATTTTGTATTTAATAAGTGTTTTAATGTAATATAGGGTCGAAATGTACTATTTTTAAATAGGGACATTATTATTACAGATCAGTTTAGTTAATAATCAATGCAAATGGAAACAATTTTCGACCAACCGATTATATTAAAAGCTGTGACATTTTAACTTCATTTAAAAATGTTACCAGTAAATTGAGTTAAACCAAACAAAATAATGCTCTAAATATGGCACAATACTGCCAAAAACAGAATAAGAATGACTTTCTTGGTATCATTATGCCAGATTGTCACGGAATAGTTCCTATGTATAGAAGAGTAGCTTTACTATATGTCAGGGTTGGCCAACCGTCACTCGTAGCAAGACAGATTCAGGATATTGCAGAACTTTGACAATTAAAACATACTAATAATGTAATTGGATAGTACGGAATATAGTCAGCAAGTACATCTTGGATGTAACGAAGTTCGCAACCCCTGCTATATTTGTTTCATCAGTTCAAGAACACAAGGAACTTATGGCCTTTTGCTTATCTTCGACATAACATTTCCAAGAAAAGCAGAAAATAACGTAATCACGTTATTTATCGTATTTGCGTTCCATTGTGATAGTAAGGTCAGCATCAACACGGACAATGTTGCCGGATGCTGTAGGGTCAGCAGGGCAGAGGTCTTATCACCTTATCAGTGATTCACAACGGGAGATTCCTAGACTGGATCTAGAACTAGATCAGTACAGTATGTAATGTTTGTATGTTGTCAATGCTTGCTTTGCTGTATGCGTGACACGGAAAGCGGAGGATCCGGGTTCGATTTGCAGGGTAAGCTGTATTTTCTGGCATTCCGTGTTTTCTTGTTACAGTGTGTATGATTGTTGAATTCGGTTCGAAGGACCATGTCGCGATTTTATCGCGGAAATTTTTAGATGTGGCTTTTACTCAATTTTCTACATAGAACATTGAGTAAAAGCCTCTGACGAAAATGGAGTAGAGAGAAATTTTAATCAGTTTAGGAAGACAATGAAAACGGGATATTGTGCCGCGATTACCTTTACAGGTGTATGCAATTAACTGCGAATCATTTAAAACTGTTAATTTAGGAAGATTGGAAAACAATGTTGCCAACTTAGGGCATGAATATTATTAGGCGAAGATAATAATTTATCCTTTTTTAATAAGTATTTGTTGGTGATGCCAACATTTCGTATGGTGGAAAAAAGATACTGGCTGCATAATTATTTGGTGGTTTAATGCGTTTTATCTAATGTACTAGCGATTAGATAGGCAAATATAATGAGAAGGGAGAGCTTGATGCACAAAATTGTTAGTTCTCGTTTAATAAAACACGGGTCATAGTGTGATTGGAATTAACGGAAAGAATTTAATTAAGAAATTAGAATGGTGCGTTACGTTAGGCCTTATAAATACATTCAAAATTATCCAATTGTGGAATTGAAGAGGAAGACGAAACAAAATGAAAAGTTGATTTGCACAAAACTAGTATTGCCCGTAAATTTGATCTAGAGTCTAGACTAGACGACAGATGAATTCAAATGACATGTCACTATGAAATTGAAAATGTATTTATTTTGTATTTTATTTTCGGACATTGTATTCAATAGCAATAAATAGTTGTAGTAGTCCTTATTATGTCTCTTACACTATTATAGGTAGTTATTTTAGTTAGACATTAGGCTGTGTCCTACCAGGGTTCATGTCTGGAATCAGTATTTATTTGTAAGACCTAAATGTACAACATGATTATAATGCAATGAATGAATGAATGAACGGTTCTCGTTCAAGTCTAGTATAGTATCAATATATTGGTCATCCCAAGTTTTAGGTACTTAAAAATTATTTGTTTACTCTCGATCAAGGCCTGCAGAGTCACATGGCGGTGAAGAGGGGCCGGCCCCCAGGCGGGGCACTGATCGGCTAATAAGGTAATCGCATGTGGTACACTTCGACAGAGGTTTGGGACAATACGAGAAAGTAGAGCTACATAAGTATATTACCTATGCTATATAAATAACATGCATTTAGTAAATATGATACTTAATTAATTGGCACTCTCGATACAGACCCAGAGTCTAGTGCGAGAGCCGCTGGATATATCACATTCACATAATAATGTTGTCCTCTATGTAACTTACTATCTTTGTATTAAAATGTATTGTGAACTGTAATAACTTGAATGGAAAAATAAGTATACTACTTATTCTTATTTAAAATTGCCAATTGATTACATGCCACTTTGGCGAAATAGTGAACTATGCTTTTGTAAAATTATTTCAAGCAATAAAAAAACATGATTTATAAACTACGCTGAAGGAACTGTCGTCGATCGATCTGTCGTCTTGTGCTTGAGTTCTAAGACCGGATTTATAAGGTATGTGTTGCTATAGTTCATGTATATATTACTAATTTGATTAATGTATTTAGTACAAATGAGTTTATTATGCTTCATTATTTATACCGATTTAAATTTTCTAGTGTGCAGCACTTGCTTTGTTCTGTTCTATTTCTTCATTCAATTGTAGTTGCCTGGTAGAGATCTCTTTGTAGCGATAAGACATTACTTTTCTGTTTTGTTTCTTATGGTGTTCGACAGTTTTGTATTGTACAGTCGAGTTCTCCAATATCTGTACAGCCAACGGTTCATAAATATCTAAACGCAGACCTTATGTAACAGTTAATAAGGTCTGTGTGTAGATATTTTTGAACTGTTGACTGTATAGATATTGGAAAACTCGACTGTATGATTTTACGAGTATTAAGTAACAATTATAAGCAAAGCATGCAGTCATCAATTTCTGTAGTTTATTGTCATTATTATTTTTGCTCTGACTCCTAATTTCGTGGTTGGGTCAGAAAGATAACGTGGCATAAGATTGTCCTGTATTATTTTTCTGCATAATTGTAATCTTAATTTAAATGCAGATAAATTAATACAAAGACAATCTTATGTTAACGGTTTTAATCTTATGCTACGTTAAAAAACAGGGCATTCTTAGACGGCTTATAGCTTATAGGACATAATTAATGACATTTTATTAACCAGACTTTTCTCAGTTGGTCGCCATTTACTTTCCCTTACATAGTCTCATTACACTCTACAATAAACTCTACATTTCAATGTTCAATATCTCAAAAACCCCAGAACTGATTTTAATGAAACTTGGCTTAGAACCATCTGGATTGAACTAGCTTTCGATTAAAAAATACCGCATCAAAATCGGGCCGGAAAACTATGTTGCCACAGACATACACAGATACTCAAATACACAGGTCAAACTTATAACACCCCAACTTTTCGTCGGGGGTTAAAGAAGAGCAAGACTTGAAACATTCAGCCGTTTCAGAATTGTAGGTCAAAGAAGACTTCCGATTGGCATTGTCCCTGCGCGCGCGCCGGATGCCGGCATCGATCAGTTTAGTTGATCGCGGCTGCACTAAATTGCGTCCATGCGAGATGATAGACCTTCCTGTTTACCACAATTGGCGTCCAGACCGTTCTGTTGTAATGCTGCGTCTTTGTTTTAATGGCTATAATTACTCGTAAGTAATCTCGTAGGGTCGGTTCCCTATCGTAAGTATTTACTTTTCCATACTAACTGTACATAAACTGACTGTACCATTTAGTCAGCACTGTAATTATTCTATACAAAAAAATAAACATAAATAGCAATTTATACAAATACAACTAAAAACAATGTACAAAGCTGACCTAAACCTTTTTTTGCCCTGGGAAATGCTTTGCGCATAATCCTTAATTATTAGGTACCTGATTTTTTTGTCCTAATGTTTTATCCGTAAACTTTTCCAAGAAAACATTATTATTAAGAGTGTCTTAACTGTCAACTGTTAATGAATGTGTTCCAAGTAGTTCCTATTATTACTTGTCGAAAACAATGGAGGCATTCGCTTTGATAAAGGGGTCAATTGATAAGTCGGTGCTATCTGTTTGTCATTGTATTATTGAGTGCTTGGGCGGTACCTACTGGTCATTGTCAAGGCAATAGTTCAATCTTATATAAGAGGAAATTTTAAATATTTATCTTTGTTTATATTAGTGCTGCGTAGTTAGGAGATAGTTAAACTTCTTCAAATTGTCCTATGTCCAGTTACGTTGCTGGAAGCCGAAAGGTCTTTATTCAGTAATTTAGTTAATTTATTGTCAACTAGCTTATGCCCCGCGGCTTTGCCCCCGTGAAATATTTCAAAATGGGCTAGTTCCCTATCCCGTGGGAATTTCAAAAAATCCCTTCTTAGTGCACCTCTAGGATACTCAAGGTATACGTTTGCTAAATTTCAAGTCTCTAGGTTTAGTGGTTTAGGCTGTGCGTTGTCAGTCAGTCAGTCAGTCAGTCAGTCAGTCACGGTACTGTTTTATAGGTATAAATTACAGCTTTTACATCAATTTAGATAGGTATGAGTTAGATAAGTAATTAAGTAGAAGATGGTGAGTAAAAAAAATTAACTTAAGTGTACTGTATCAATTTTATGAAGCCATTTTCAGCGAATAAAGATTTTTAATTTATTTTTTACTTAACTTCACCAACATTAGAACACCTGATTGATTAGGAAATAGTAGTAGGAAAGAATTCGCCATACGACGTGTGGAACCCTTATAGGATCACTTCGATGTCTGTCTGTCTGTCCATCCCAGATTTCACAACACAAAAAATCCGAAAAAATCGATAGGTAGGTACGGCACCCTCGGTGCGCGAATCCGACTCGCCCTTGGCCGGTTTTCTTATTTTTTTAAAGGCTGTAGGTGTTTAAACGTTTCATTGTCTCTGCCTACGTGTGGTCTTTGTGTGAGTGTAGCTGCGATGATAACGGCTGATAACGCGGTCAAAGGTTATCCAGTGCCGTTGCGGACGCTATCTGCTAGTTAGCAACACCTCTGTTGGCTACCTGCTAGTTAGCAACACCTCTGTTGGCTATCTGGTAGTTAGCAACATAGGTGTCGGGATGACAAGCAAGGTTGTGACAATGTTGGTTTTGTATCTAAGTATAATCGACAAAGCAAAAAGTAAGTACCTCGTTACTAAGTAAGTAAGGAAAGGCTTTATTGTACTGAAAATACAGAAATAAAGACAAGTCAGTACTTTATCATTTATGCCGTTAGATGACAGTTTCTTAATGACTCGATTTTTTTATGTTATTCAAAGAATTATTAAGCAAAGCTTTGACTGCTAAGTAAATCGCGTAATGCGTATGAATTTATAATGAATGTGAGGTGTTGGGATATAAGGCAAAACTTGCCTTTTGAAATGGTAATTTTTGTTAAGATGTTTTTTAACCCCCGACGAAAAAGAGGGGTGTTATAAGTTTGACATGTGTATCTGTGTGTCTGTGTATCTGTCTGTGGCATCGTAGCTCGTAAATAGATGGACGGATTTGGACGCAGCTTTTTTTAATCGAAAGGTAGTTTAACCGAGATGGTTCTTAGCTAAGTTTCATAAAAATCGGTTGAATCCTTTTTGAGATATTAAACTTTTAAATGTCTCAAGTTCAGATCTCAGATGTGAGAGCCCGTTGATGTCTTCAGTATGGCTAAGTTCGGAAATTTTAATCCGGGAGCTCGTTGATATCTTAGATTTTTTGTTGGGTTAAGTCAAATAATGAAATATATATTGTGAAGTGAATTGTAATGTAAAAAACATGAAATAAAAAACATGAAGTAAAAAATAATGCAGTAGTTGTTGCCCGCGACTTCGGAAGAATTATCTATATTATCTAAGCGTCGTCGGTGTCGGGGGATCGCTAGTCAACCGCAAACTTAAGTATGTTGTTTTATAGAAAGAATAACTGTGGTTGACTTTAGCGATCCCTCGACACCGACGACGCTTAGATAATATAGATAATTCTTCCGAAGTCGCGGGCAACAGCTACTGCATTATTTCTTAATTTTTTTAGTTTTCTTTTTAACTGCTTTTTTTCGTAGGGGGTTTTTTAAATTTGTAATTTAGGTTTTTTGTGATAGTGTTTTAGAACCTGTTTTTGATGTAGATAAGCATTCCTATACAAAAACTGATTACATGTAATACGCTTAGATGCATTCCGAAATAAGCTTAAAGTTTTGTTGTTAGAATTGTTTTGTAAAGTCTCATTTAGTGATTTATTCTTTGAGACGCAAAACAGTTTCATATTTTGTTTAATTTTATAAACATTTTTTGTCAGCATACTTTGAGCAAAATTGAGGGGTAAATTTCGAATATTATCAGCTGGATTTACAGTAAGAAATAGAAGATGAAATTTAAATCTACAGTGTAAGAGCTTAAAAAAAAAGGAAAATCGAGAGTAAATCTTCTATAAGTACATCTTCTTCCGTATAATATAATCAATCGCTGGCTGTACAGTACCGAAGCGTTAAACATTTTTATGCATAGTATTTTCAATGAATAAATGGCATGCATTATTACATTATGTAGAGCTTTCAAGGAATAAAGAAAATTGATGAGTACTTTTTGTGTATGATTGATTTTTTTGTTTTACTACCGTCTAAAGATTATGGTGATGAAGATTCATTAACTATCCTATTTCGTTGTTAAACTAGGTATACCTTAACTTATCCATAATACAAAAAATTACCTACAGTCGAAAAATGCACTGAAAATCGAGATGACTTCACAACTGTAGCAACAAAAAAAAAACTGAAATTTCACAAAATTTTTACGTGCACGATAAAAACCCGCGAAGGTTGGTGTGTAATTTTTTTTTTCAAAATCATCCCCCTTTCAGTGAAACAGTCGTAAATAAAAATGACTCACCATCAGAATACGCTGGTTTCCATAAAACGGAAAGTACAATAAGCACACTCAATATGCTCCATTTATAGCTAGACGCCATGATGGCGGGGTGACGCTTACACTAATTATTCAGTCGACTGTACTTATGCTAGCAATACTTGATGCCTCTACCCCGGCCGGAAGGTAAATGCGTAGGCGCGGCGAGCGAACGCCCTTTTATAGACACCGGCCGGCGCACGCGCGGGGAGTTGGTGCTGATTTGGGGGTGGTTGGGAATCGTGGGCAAATTTCTATTAGTCGTTGGATTAAGGCTGCGTTTCCACTGACATGTGCGAGGAGGCGTTGCGAGGTTTCTCCATAATTTCTATTCTATTTTTCTTAATGGCGACAAGAAGGCTTAGGCCAATGTCTGTTTTTAGGGTTTCGTAGACAAAGGGTAAAACGGGACCCGTTTATTAAGACTCTGCTGTCCGTCCGTCTGTTTGTCTGTCTGTCCGTCTGTCACCAAGGTGTATCTCGTGAACCGTGATAGTTATACAGTTGAAATTTTCACAGATGATGTATTTCTGTTGCCGCTATAACAACAAAATACTAAAAACAGAATAAAATAAATATTTAAGTGGGGCTGCCATACAGAAGACATGTTTTTTTTTGCCGTTTTTATAGATAATGGTACGGAACCCTTCGTGTACGAGCCCGACTCGCACTTGGCCGGTTTTTGATACTGTCAAATAAAAAAGAAACACTGAAACCTCGCTGCCTTGGGCTCAAAGCCATGGTAGCCTAGTTTTCTAACCCCCGACGAAAAAGAGGGGTGTTATAAGTTTGACTTGTGTATCTGTGTATCTGTCAGTGGCATCATAGCTCCCAAACGGATTTGCCGATTTTGATGCGATTTTTTTCAATCGAAAACTAGTTTAATCGAGATGGTTCTTAGCTGAATCAGCTAAGAACCGTTTGGGAGCTATGATGCCACAGATAGATACACAGATACACAGGGAAAACTTGTAACACCCCTCTTTTTAGGTCGGGGGGTGAAAAATATTTGGTTACGCAATTACTCTGCAGTTGACCCACTCGTTAGTTTGCCTTCCATGTCCTATAAAAAAAACATCCCGTCGAATTGAGCACCTCCTTCTTTTTTTTGAAGTCGGTTATAAAGAACCAAAAGCATCTGTTTGACTTTTTGCGCTTTAATCGAACTGGAAAACGGATTTCGCAAAATTCCCACACTATGAGAAAATTTATAATAGCTGCAAAGTCATTTCTACCTATTAAAGCTTCTGAGAAAAAATTGTACACGTGGTTGACGTGTAAATTACTACATAATATTAGGTAATTTAATTCTCCAAAAGATAAGATAACGTTACATCAAAGGTCTACAAACCACTAACGACTTTACCTGGATCCTGTCAGTCAATCATGTCTCTTATGCCCGAGTTTTAAAGTTCATAATAACAGACTGAACTCGTAGAACAATACGTGTATTTGGAAACTTCCCGACCTTAAAAATGAATAGGATTAACCTTATTTAAGGATCCTATTGAACTTAAGGTTATAAAGATATTGGTTTTAGGTTCTGGAAACTTTAGAACTAGAAAGATAAGATTGTTAATCCTTTTAGGTTTTCTTAGTACAGTCACCAGCAATAATATATGATTATGGGCAGCGCTGCAAAAATACCTGATCATGGTAGCAGGCGAAAATATATGACGACACTGGATGGCAATAAGATCTGATGGGTTGCGGTCTGCATAAATATCGTTCTTGGGTAACGGCATAGGTATCGGACACCGAGTCGCTTAAAAATATCTGATACTTGACGAAATCAAAAATATGTGATCAACCAGCAAACATGAACTTAATTCAGTAGTTTTACGAATCTAATTTGAATGCAGCGATCTGATGCTTCTTGAAAATAGTGCGTACTTGTCACTGCATATGTCTGTCTCATGTTTTGTTTTATCTAAATCCAACAAATTCAGTTTTTCGTTTCTAATATGACGTACCAGTTAACATTTTTTTTCCATTTAATTTACCAAGGAGTATAAACGCTAATAAAAAACTTCAAGCACAAAAGTATTGTTCTTATTTTAAAAGCTGAGAAACGTGAGATAGACATATGTAGTGACAAGTATGCACTGTTTTCAAGAAGCGTTAGATCGCTGCGTTTAAATCAGATTCGTAAGACAAGCAAATTAAGTTCGTATTTGCTGATTGATGACATATTTTCGATTTCATAACATGTCAGATATTTATGCCGTCCGTGTGATCTGATGTTTTTGCTTCCAAAGTGAATACATATTTATGCTGGTGATGAGTGACATAATTTTGATTTTGTGGAGTATCAGATATTTTTAATCGACTCAGTGTCCGATATTTATGCCCGTAACCAAGAACGATATTTATGCCGGCCGCAACCCATTAGATCTTTATGACGTCGAGTGTCGTCATATACTTGTGCTTTCTAACATGATCAGATATTTTTGCAGCGCTGTCCATCATCATATATTATTGCTGGTGACTGTACTTAAAGCTTTTGTTTATTTATACCTGCGCTTGGGATGAGTTGACCCCTGACTCATTTGTTTTGTTAATAATACTACTACTTAGTGGTGTACAGTCAAGGAATTTAATTCCTAACCCTGGTGGGTTAGGAATTAAAACATTTTCATAGTAAACGTCATGCCGATTTTCCCTGTCAAGCAATGCGATGTCTCTACGACGTTCATTGTGAAAAGGTTCTGTGGTAGGTCGAGAATGAATTTCCTCGACTGTACATTTGCCAGGGTGGTTTGTTTTGCCAATCATATCAAAAACTTCAATTTGTTTCAATATTTTATCTACACACGTATCGTAAGTCCTGTATTATGCGTTCAGAAACCGTAGGTATAGACTATTATTGCGATAGTCAACTTTCGTCTTCAAAAACCAATACAATTTAAAAATAAGTCTCAATTAAAAAAATAAACCGGCCAAGTGAGAGGGTTTCGTAGAAAGATTTTAACGCTTTTCCCCAGTGTTTTAAAAAGTCCAGTGTTAGCAGAGCCCTGCTCCTAAGCAAATTGTACGCAGTGTGGGGTCAACTTATATTGGTCTGTGAAATCTACAGACAGACATAAAATTTTAAGATTTTGAGACTTTTCCGAGTGATTGTGCTATAAGAGCTACCTTCATACCAAATTTCAAGTTTCTAGGACATCTGGAAGTACCCTTTAGGTTTATTAAAATCGGCAATTTGTATGGAAATGGATTTTTTAATGACTGTATCTTTTGATTGCGTTGACTTGGAAGGTTGATTTTTTCACGGCTTTAAGGGACCGCGGGCTTGAGTATTTGATATTAATTTGAGCATGCTACCTCCACGCGTTCCAGAGAAAAAGGGTCTTGACAAACAAACAGACAGAGACAACAAAGTGATCCTATAAGGGTTCCGTTTTTTCCTTTTGAGGTACGGAACCCTAAAAATCGATACGAAACGTCATGACTGACTGACAGACAACGCGCAGTCTAAACCACTGAACCTTGAGACCTGAAATTTGGCAAACATACCTTGAGTATCCTAGAGGTGCACTAAGAAAGGATTTTTCGAAATTCCCACGGGATTGGGAACTAGCCCATTTTTGAAATATTTGACGAAGGCCGAGTCGCGGGGCATAAGCTAGTAGGTATGTACATTATATAGGTTTTCATTTAGGTACTCGGGATTGACTGACAGACAGACAGACAAGATGTTACATCATCATCATCATCGCCTTATTTTACGTTCCACTGCTGGGCACAGGCCTCCTCTCAGAATGAGAGGGCTTGGGTTATAGTTCCCACGCGAGCCCAGCTCAAATTGGGAACCTGGAGTGTGCAGATTTCCTCACGATGTTTTCCTTCACCTAAAATGATCAATAATATACTTATGAGGTAAATACCATTAGGACTGTCATCAGGGGTCATTTAATGAATGAGTGATTAAAAATCCACGTGGTACGGTGTATTAAAAATCCACGTGATACAGTATATTAAAAATCCACGAACTGTTTATCAGTAGATGCCTCTAGTTATGTTGTCGCCACGCTGTTTGAGCGACGACGTTGGCAACACCAAGCGTGACGTGTATCCGGAGCTGTCAACTACAGTTTATAAAAGCTCCGGTCAGACTGCAAGAGCTCACTTTTTTCTCGCACCATCCGCAGTCGTCCAAGGGCTACTGATTCCACGAAGCAAACGCTGTCACGTGATAAGTATATTGTATCAGCAGTTCCAATTATGTACAATTCATATGTCGATTTACTATAATTATAACGTAACGTAATAGCTTTAAAGTGTTCTTCTAGTACGTAGTTAAACTTTTGTATTGCTTCAATAAAGCTTAAAGCCAATTCCTTTCTCCATAACTGGTTGCAATATGTATGTTCCCCAATAAAGCTGTTTGGATAATATTAATAAACAATCTGTGATTTAGTCCTAGGTGTGTATAATGGCAATTGCATAAGTTAACTGTACCTACCATGTGTTCTCCTGTATGATGTGAATAATAAATAATAATGGTGCTGTAATAATAAATAATAATGGTGCTGTTGCCGGTTGTTTCCGTGAGTTATTTATTTTTAACCGACTTCAAAAAAAGGAGGAGGTTCTACGTTCCACTGTATTTTTTTTTTTTTTTTATGTATGTTCATCGATTACTCCGTCAATTGTAGACCGATTTTCAATTTTTTTTTTATTTGAAAGGGTATACTCCTGAGGTAGTCCCATTGTCACCAAGTCATGATCTGATGATGGGATCTCAGGGAAATTGAGGACAACCCTCAAATTTTATAGGCACGTATCATGTGTTTCATATATTTTCTAACGCTATTCAAGTATTTGCGTCCGGTAGTCATCATCTTATGTTGATGAGCTGATGATGGAAGGTACAACTCCTTAACGGTTAGGAGTTGGAGGATAATTCTGAAAATGTTAAATCAACGTAAAATTGTGAAATAAAAATCTTTTAACAAAAAATTAAAACCGCCTTCAAAAAAAAAAACCTTAGAAAAAAAACCTAAAATAATCCTATAAAAAAAAACCTTAGAAAAAAAACGTAGAATAATCCTCTAAAATAATGATAAATAAATAAAATGCGTTTATTTCGGACAACAGAATCTAAAGCCTAAAGTTTAATGGCCTAGCACTAAGCAGCAGATATATGAAGTCGGTGCTTCATTCAAAGAATATTCCGCTCGCACCGCACCGACTTCATATTTCTGCTGCTTAGTGCTAGGCCATAAAACTTTAGGCTTTAGTTTCTGTTGTCCGAAATAAACGCATTTTATTTTATTTTATTTATTTCTCATTATTTTAGAGGATTATTTTACGTTTTTTTTCTAAGGTTTTATAACTAAGCAAATAGCAACATGAGCAAACATCATTACGACAAAAATGATTTCTACCTATGTATATATTAGTTAATGTTTTAGTTACTTACTTTAGTTTTTCTGCAGTTGAATGAAACGTAATTACTCTGTGGCAAATTGCCATGCATCCAAGGCAACGTTAGATAATAGTTTCATTTGAACTTACCAACTATGTAAACAAACCGCCATATTGAAATTGTCTCTAAATGATGAATTTACTACGGCGGTTTGTTTACATAGTTAGCAAGTTGCATATGACACTTTAGTCTATGAGGGTCGATGCATGGCAACTCAGAGACCAGACCGACAGCAGATCAACGAGACGGATTTGCTCCCTTTGAGTTTCACCCCATCAATCCCCACACGAATGTTGTGGTATCCTGCCTTATGTACGGCGTGCGTAGTTCTCGGCTCCAGAGCAGAGTTCGCATTCAATAAAGTTCGCGGAAAAAATTCAATGGTAGTTTTTATCCAACGTGCCTGCTACCTGTAAGAAACACCCTCTCTGGTAGTGTCTGGAGGGGAGGAGACAAATACCACTAAGCAAAGTGAAGTGTAAAAATGTAGCAAAATACTATGAATTTTGTTTAGGAAGGAAAATAAAATAATACATGAGCTTTTTATAATGTAATAAGTCTTTGTATGCAGCTCTTCGATCAATAATTACCTAGATAGGTCACGAACAAATATGAAGCAGAAATATGTCAGTTTATTTTTAATTATTTGGTTGTGTTATTAATCCTTAAGCGGTTACAATAACGAGCAATTTTGCTTGCAATAAATAAGACCCCAAGAATATTTAAATCAAAAATAGCGAAACCTCTGCGAAAGCGCCTTATCAAAACATACATAATGGAGTATTGCCCTGTGCGGCTACGAGACGTGGACCATGACTCAAAGAGATAGGGATAGAGACTGGAGGCGTTCGAAATGTGGCGCTGGCGAAGGATGGAGGGGATTAGTTGGACCGAGAGAGTTACCAATGAGAGGGTCTTGGAAAGAGTTGGGGAGGGAAGAAGTATTTTGAATGTGGTAGAGACTAGAAGAGGAAAAATGGTGGGCCATTTGATACGACACGACGATCTGATACTGAAAATTATAGAAGGAAAGATAGAAGGAAGGAGAGGAAGGGGAAGGCAGAGGATAGAGTATTTAGATCAAATAAAAAATAAGATAGACGCTGTGTCGTATCGGGAGGTGAAAGAACTTGCATTGGAAAGAACGGACTGGAGACAACTCCATCGACAAGATAGGATTAAATAAGATGATGATGAAATAAGACCCCACTCTGCAATATTTGCCGTGCCATATTTGTCGCTCTTGTCTGTCATTTATACGTATTTGTAATTAGGTTAAATTATCAAACTTTAGAGTTACACTCTTGTCGATGGAGTTTCTGCCAATCATCTCTCCTATGAGCCAGTTCCTTGACCTCCTGATGCGACACGACACCGGCCTTATCCTTTATCTGGCCCATGACGCTTAGCCTAGGTCGAACTTTTCCTCTTTTCTTCAATTTTTCCTTCTAAAATGGTCTTAAAGAAGTTGTCGTGTCGTATTAAATGTCCAATCATTTTGCGGCGTCTATTCTCTATAGTATTCAGGATTTAAGGATATGTTTCTAAAATCATCCGTAGGTCTTAAAATAGGGTTTGTACCTATGTTTGCATGCCTTATACTGATGAAGTATGTGAAACATTTTCTTTTTTTGTGCCAATGTTATTAGGTACTACTTATTACCTGTACTAATATCATACATTTTGAGCAAAATAAAGATTTGATATTCAGACTGATAGAAACGACAAAATCATTCCATGCATTTCACTTCCGATCAGTTAAAACTACCATCATAGCGATGAATAGTAGAGTCATCGTTTTTCTCGCGGTTTTTCTGTTCAAGTGACTCAGGGAGGCTAGCTGTTAATTGACCGAACGGACAAAGTGTCACAGTTTCAGCTTGGACAAAATATCTTTCGTATGTCTAGTTGTCCGGCTGTTCTCCTTTACTGAGCGTCTAGTGTAATCCACGGCAAAAAAACGTTTACGTCTGAATTAGTATCGGCAAAGCTATGGGCAAATTACCAGCGCCACTATTGGCACGTATCGACAACAAACAATTCTCATACCAAGTTAACTAAGTATTTGACATCCATAACTTGTCTTAAACGCGATTGAGACGTATATTTGGCCGTTGATTACATTACCCGCTAGCGTCGCATTTCTAAACCGATTCCGCTGAAATTTTGTGAAAAAACTTCAGATTTTTATCGTTCATCTCACTTGGATGTTTCATAGTTTGTGTATGTTTGTATTTTTATATCATTGGTAAGTGAAATACAGTTTTGAGTTTGTAATGCGATTTACAGCCATCCCAAATACCTATCCAATCTATTCTGTTGGTTTGATGTACTGATGATGAAACATTTATCTATCTTCAATTTAGCGGTCTCAATGAACTTACTGTCTGTAGGCAATCCAATCTCTGTGTAGCACTTGGGCATTAAAACTCTTTACTAACAATTATTACTGGCCGCTTAGTCAGTGCCGACCGCAACACGGCTGAAAAGAAAACTCTTTTTTTTCTCTGCGCGCGCGCCTATTTGATCTAGACAAAAATTAAATAAATAATTATAACTTGTACATTGTATGCTGCCTCTAAGTAATATTAATAAGTGTGTCATACGGGACCCCGACTAGGGGTTCTAGCACCTACCTACTACCTACCTCTCTACGTCCTGTCTACACTGCTTCCCGTTTTTCTACTCCACATCCCGTTGCCTGCCATTCTTCCGTTTCTACCACCTACCTGCACTGCCCTGCAAAGAACACCCGACGGCTCTACCGGCGGACTGCCTGGCTGCGCTGAGTGCAAGGGGAGTGGCTTACCTTCAGTTTACCTGTTACGTTCATAGCCAAACTTAGATCCCACGACCTCTAACTTTCCTTGTAAATATTATTTTCTACATTTTCATATTGTTAGCTGTTAGGTTTTTTATATTTTTATTATATTTGTTCAAACTAAATTTTCTTTCATTTGTATATAGTGTAAATACCAACTTGTAACGTCTAAAACGTTACATCTACTTTCTATCCGTGTCGGTGGGAGGATGGGAGGCTATCTTCTCCACAAGGGTTGTTATTCTTTAAGGAATAAATTCACAGCTGTGCTCAACGGGGAGCGTAGCGTCGAGAAAGCTTTGAGTTCTGCCACGAGCCCAGCGCTAAGCAAATTTGTATTCTCTAACTTCAGTTATTCGTTATTCGTCAATACTTTCAAAAATTTTGTCAACGTATTATAAGAAGAGGTAGGTGAATATTGGGAATAGCTGTCAGCCATGTCAAAATGTTCAGTCTAATTACTTAAATTAGATTGTTTCTTTTAAATAGTTATTACTTATATTAGATTTACGTGCTTCCAAATAAACTCAAAGTCTTTGCCATCCACTCCAGGGTCAAGCCAGCTGAGTATAAAAACACTTAGAGATTGTTGGTAGGTATTTGATAGTGATTGTTTATGTCACGAGTCCGTTGACCCTGGCGATAGAGGGGCGTGAACTGCAAATAACCATGCTACGATAATGGTTGGAAGATTTCTGCTAGTTTCTTAGCCCCTGGTTTTTTTTTCATTCATCCTGTAAGGGATAGGCAAAGAAAACAAGTCCATGAGACATGTCTGTTGTTTTTTTTTATTTACGGTAAATTAAATTCCCGTCACAGTCAGAGTAGTCAGGCTGTCCTTGGACAGTCACGTTCTGTCAGCTGCTCAACGGCTCGTGCCTTCCGTAAAGCGATAGTGTACTAATAAGAGAATATGCTGTCCTGCTACTATGTTTTTTAGTTATCATATACGGCGACGGAGGGCTTGATAATATCTAGCCGTGTCATCCCTTTGTTTAATTCACAACATGTTGCATAAGTGCGTTATAATGGGACTCCCCACGTTGAAAACAATATCCTTATTATTGCAAGAATCTATCATTATCACTTTGTTGTGATACGTAAAATGGACACGGATGTATACTTTGCATTTGACGTAGAACTTTGAACCCCCAACGCAAACAGAAGGGTTTGACCTATGTATGGGTGTATCTGTGTAATTGTTTGTAACATCGTAGCTCCTAAACGGATGAACTAATTTGGACGCGGCTTTTTTTTAACCCCCGACAAAAAAAGGGGTGTTAATAAGTTTGTCATGTGTATCTGTGTGTCTATGTATCCGTGTATCTGTATATCTGTCTGTGGCACCATAGCTCCCAAACGGATAAAAAATCGGTCCATTTAGATGAGATTTTTTTTTATCGAAAGCTAATGTAATCGAGATGGTTCTTAGCCAAGTTTCATTAAAATCGGTTCACCCGTTTTTGAAATATTGAACTGTGAAATGACAGTGTCGGGGGTTTTTCAAGTTTTCTAAGTTGATTAGGTTATAATCGAAAGCTGATTTAATCGAGATGACTCATAGCTAAGTTTCATTGAGTTATTAAGCTTTTTTTAATGCACTATAGGCTTGCGTTTGACCACAATCACATCACAATCACAATCACGGTAAGCGAAGGTGTGGTCTACGATGGAGCACGGTTGCCTAGCAAATACCCATTCACCCTATGAAAACGTCCAGAATATAGTAAAACGAAAGTGTTTGATTATGCAAAAATGTTCACCACGCCAACTTGCCCAAGTCATAGTGCCAGGCGACCCCTGAATAAACCGACCTCAGAGTTAAGTAAGTATAACAACATTTTAATTATATAGGTACTTAAGCACTTAAACCTTTTTAAATGAAGTAGGACAAGGCTAGCTAATCCCAGGCCCGCATCCCACAAAATGACCCGCCAAAAAAACCGGACACTAAAGTTCAAAATTCAACATTTTATTCAGCAAATAGGCAGTTGCTTTTCCGAGTCTACCAGCGCTTAAATGAAAACTGGCCAAGTGCGAGTCGGACTCGCGCACGAAGGTTCCGTAGAAAGATTTTAACGCTTTTCCCCAGTGTTTTAAGAAGTCCAGTGTTAGCAGAGCCCTGCTCCTAAGCAAAATGTACGCAGTGTGGGGTCAACTTATATTGGTCTGCAAAATCTACAGACAGACATAAAAATTTTAGATTTTGAGACTTTTCGGAGTGGTTGTGCTATAAGAACTGTCTTCATACCAAATTTCAAATTTCTAGGATGACTGAAAGTACCGTTTAGGTTTTTGGATTTCGGAAATTTGTATAGAAATAGCCTTTTTAATGGATGTATCTTTTGATTGCGTTGACTTAGAAGGTTGATTTCTTCACAGCTTCAAGGGACCGCAGGCTTAAGTATTTGATATTAATTTCAGCATGCTACCTGAACGCGTTCCAGAGAAAAAGGGTCTTGACAGACAGACAGACGGACAACAAAGTGATCGTTCATGGGTTCCGATTTTTCCTTTTGAGGTACGGAACCCTAAAAATGTCATAGACATCATAGAATCAATCAATAGACTACCTACTATAGAGATATTATTTAAGGCAGACACACACAGACGCACACAGCGTCCACGGACCGGGAGGCGAGCTGTCGGTAGGCCTCCAACAAGATGGAGCGACGACCTAGTAAAGATCGCGGGACCGCGGTGGATGCGGAAAGCACAAGGCCGGTCTGAGTGGAGAGCCGCGGGGGAGGCCGCCGGCCAGGAAGTGGACGTCAATCGGCTGACACGATGATGATGATGACACACTGCACAACAGAACTAGGATTATGGCTACGATTTTTATGAATCACGATTTAAACGGGGCCACAAGACAAATTAATTGTTAATTACATGTACAATGTAATTTCTTATCGCAATCACTAACGCGTGTAACGTATCCGTATTATAACTAAGATAAAATTCTGCAAGCTTCTATGTCACACAGATGGATACAAAGTTAGAAAACACTCTGAGAAAGTTTAGAACTGACGGAAACTGGTGTAGGTTTAAGATTTTAAGTGGTAAAGTTAAATTTGCAGTGAAATGTAGGTACGGATCCTTCGAGATTGTGGATTTATCTGCACATGAACTACCACTATTTCTAAGAACTAACCACTATGTAAAATGCATTGTATCGGATTCGGTTTGGTTTAAAGATTCTTTTATACAATACATAAGAATTTATACAATTCGCTTACACGAGAACTTAAAACTGGTACATTAAGGTTATTGTGTATGTGGAAAATATCGTGAAGAAACCGCCACACTCCTGCGAAGCAATTCAATGATGTGTGTGAATTTCCCAATCTGCACTTGGCCCGCGTAGGAACTATAGCTCAAGCCCTCTCATTGTGAGAGGAGGCCTTTGCCCAGCAGCTTAACGTAAAAATAGGCTGATAATTTGATTTGATGTGTATTTTTAGTAATAATGCGATGGAGACTTGGAGAGGGCTATCCGAGTATCCGGTGTCTCTGCGGGATAGAATCAGAAATGATGATATCCGCAGTAGAACTAACGTTACCTACATAGCCCGAAGAATTGCGAAACTTAAGTGGCAGTGGGCGGGCACATTGCTCGCAGGACTGGTGGCCGATGGGGTCAGAAGGGTCTCGAATGGCGACCACGGATCGGAAGACGAGCTGTCGGTAGGCCTCCAACAAGATGGAGCGACGACCTGGTAAAGATTGCGGGACCGCGGTGAATGCGGAAAGCACAAGACCGGTCTGAGGGTCGAGCATGACTTTACGAATGCTGCGTAACGTTACGGTTATCGTATCGAGATCGAGAAACCTCATACTAAGTTTTAGTTCCAAATACGCTCACGGGCGGGCGCTGTTCCATACGTCACACAAACTCGACAACGTTTACTATTCGATTTTACGTGACGCAGCATTCGTAAAGTCGTGCTCGACCCTCTGAGCGGAGAGCCTTGGGGGAGGCCTATGTCCAGCAGTGGACGTCTTTCGGCTGAGATGGTGATGATGATGATGTTTATCAGCTGTCTAGTATTACTCATAGTACAGGCTTTGCCTAGTTTAGAACTGTTGTGCAGTGTGTTTCTGCCTTAAATAATAACTCTATAAGTCTATGGATTGACAGACACTTATTTATTTTTTTCCCTTTCAACAATAATGTGACAGAACTGTAAGTTTGATAAATATCGTATTATATTTCTTTCTCAAAATGTGAAGCGTATAACTTAATAACACAGCCATGCCCTGCTCTGTTAGCGTAAACGTCGCAAAACAGTATTTCCATTTTTTAGGGTTCCGTACCTCAAAAGGAAAAAACGTAACAATACGATAAAATACAAATATTCTTTATTGAAAACCACAAAACAGTACAAGGTACCCTTATAGGATGACTTTAATGTCTGTCTGTCTGTCTGTCTGTCTGTGAAGGCCTTTTTTCTCTGGAGCGTAGATGTAGCATGCCGAAATTCATATCAAATACTCAAGCCCGCAGTCCCTTGAAGCTGTGAAAAAATCAAACTTCTAAGTCAACGCTATCATAACATACAGTCATTAAAAAGGTTTTAACATGAAACTACCGTGAGATTCAATCATAGTGAAATAAACGGATCACTCACGTATGTCAGTCGAGTAGAACCCGGCATGTTTCGGACTAATCCGTAGTCCGTCAGTAGTCATTAAAAAGGTTGTTTCCATACAAATTGCCGTTCTGCGAAAACCTAAAGGGTACTTGCAGTTGCCCTAGAAATTTGAAATTTGGTGAAGGTAGCTCTTATAACACAACCACTCGGAAAAATCACAAAATCTGAAATTTTTATGTCTGTCTGTATGTGACACAGATCAAAACAAAATAACCCCACATTACATACCATTACATTAACATACATACATTTACATACACATTACATACAACACATACATTAAACATACATACGTACATACACATTACACATACTTACATACATTTACACATTTGTACATTTTGCTAAAGAGCAGGGTTCTGCTAACGCTGGACAACTTAAACCACTGGTGAAAAGCAGGAAATCTTTTGTACGGAAACTTCAGTGCGCGAACCTGACTCGCACTTTGCCGGTTTTTATCGCATCCACTGCCGTCGGGTCGCCGACATTCTGGTAAGGACCAGCTTATACATTTTAAACATCCAAGGCGAGAGAAAAAATATTGACGAGAATATTGTGGAGATTTCTAAGCCTAATAACGGTTTTCTCTTAAGACGCTTCCCTGTGAGGATGACCTTGAACGCTTCGCGCCTTCCTCACCCCACCTCACTTCTACTAAACAACTTCGTTTTAGTGACGACATCTATTAAATATCGGTCTAACTTCATTTTACACTGTGTTATCACAAATAACGCGTCTTTTCGAAAAAAAATTTTTTTCAAAATTCGCTCTGTTTACGTAAATTACTTAATAAAATATTCTAAATAAAGGCCTGGTGCCCAGCAGTGTGACGTAAATAGGCCGATGATGATGATAGTGATGATGATGATGATTATAAAAAGGTATTTTAATAATGTTAAACATAGAAATCCTAGCCTATTAAATTCTCTATACATTGGTGTATGTCACAAGTCAAAGTAAATTATGCTTATGATGTAGTGACAGAATATTAATTGCAACTTGACTTACTTGTGATGCAGATATCATAAGTATTAAATAGGAAAAAAAATTATACGAAACATAGAAAAACAAGATAAGATGTTATAGATACTTAATGTACTTATATATTTTTGGACGGCCGGATAGCCTAGTGGTTAGAGACCCTGACTACGAAGCTTGAGGTCCCGGGTTCGAATCCCGGTCGGGGCAGATGTTTGTATGATGAATACGAATGTTTGTTCTTGGGTCTTGGATGTTTAATATGAATTTAAGTATGTATTTATCTATATAAGTATGTTTATCCGTTGTCTAGTACCCATAACACAAGCTCTGCTTAATTTGGGACTAGGTCAATTGGTGTCATTTGTCCCATGATATTTATTTATTTATATATTTTGTTTTTATCGTTTAAATAATTTACAGAAAGGCTCTAAAAAGCAGCCATTTCAGCGTCTGGGTCAGGGAAGCGCCTTAACCTTCACGGCCTCGCTATCAGCGCCCTGCGACCTCTGCTGTAATCACATACGACAGGTAGGTACGTTTTAATAAGTTCTAACTACCTAGTCGAAATTGTCACTCAATGATATTACAAAACCGGCCAAGTGCGACTCGGATGCCATTGTACCATTATACAGGCAGACAGACAGACAGAAAGACAGACGGACGAACGGACTGACAGACAAACAGATAGAAAGACCTTTGGGTATGGAACCCTAAAAAACTAGCCAAAGGCACGTCGGACCACGCTCAGTGTAGGATTCCTTGTCCGTAGCCGCTATTACGACTGCAAAGAAGCGCACTACAGTGCCCTAAGCACGACTTGTCGAATCCTGCGTTACGTTACGGTTATCGTATCGAGATCGAGAAATCTCATACTAAATTTTAGTTCCAAATACGCTCACGGGCGGGCGCTGTTCCAAACGTCATACAAACTCGTTATAGTTTACTATTCGATTTTACGTGACGCAGGATTCGACAAGTTTTGCTTAGGGCACTGATCATCATTAGTCAACCGAAAGACTTCCACTGTTGGCCGGCGGCCTCCCCCGCAGCTCTCCAGTAAGAGTCGTCTTGTGCTTTCCGCATTCACCGCGATCCCGCGATCTTCACCAGTGCCCTAAGCACGACTTGTCGAATCCTGCGTCACGTAAAATCGAATAGTAAACTATAACGAGTTTGTATGACGTTTGGAACAGCGCCCGCCCGTGAGCGTATTTGGAACTAAAATTTAGTATGAGATTTCTCGATCTCGATACGATAACCGTAACGTAACGCAGGATTCGACAAGTCGTGCTTAGGGCACAGGTCATCACTCCTCTTACTACAGCTAACACACATTACAGATGCAAAAACATAATTATGAGCGTAACGAGGGGGGCAATCGAATCGAATAGATGCCCATGACCATCATTTTTGACAAAAATGACAAACTGCCGAAAGGCCCGAGTACGAATATTCGAAACCTGCGTCACGTAAAATCGTATAGTAAACGTTATCGAGTTAGTTCGTTTGGAACAGCGCCCGTCCGTGAGCGTATTTGGAACCAAAATTTTGTATGAGGTTTACTCGATCTCGATACGATAACCGTAACGTTACGCAGCATTCGAAAACTCGTGCTCGACCATCTGGATCAGAATGAGCGAGTAACCGATGTCTATAACGTAGTACGTAGGTAGTTCTGTGATCACGTCCCATTCGGGCTTTAAACTTTCCCACAACTCCCAAATTGTTATTGTTCTCATTGAATCATTGTGAATCTTGAATAATGAATAGTAAAAAAAATACCTAACCCAAATAAATATTTCCAGTGAACGAAATAAAATCTTGCTTTCAAGTCGAACTTATCGAGAATCCATGTTTTGCAAAAAGATAAGGAAAATAGTGTACGATTTAAATTTTGTCAAATGTTTAACAAACAGAATAATGAGCAACTTTGTGTTGTACGTAACTGTGTGCTTTCGATGTTTAGGTATTTCGATACAGTGATGGCGGCTTGAAATTGTTAAATGACTTGATAAAAAATGAAAAAAGCTTTTTCATTTTTAAATAGTTATTAACTTACAGCTTTTGTTTTAGTTTTTATTTTATTGCTTTTTCTAATGTACTTACTAGGTACTTTATGTGTGTGTGTCAGTGTGTGTAAAATTTGTGTGAATAAACGTCTCTCTCTCATTTACCCCTACTTCACCTTATGGAAGGCGCAGATGGGGCCAAGGTGTCTCATTGGTTCAGTAACAGCCAGGTGTTTGATGATGATGATAATGTTGATGAAACATGTCGATGTAGTGTAGGCAATTAATGACATCATTACATTCGATCCCGCTGCCCGCGAGTGATAGGAGTCATGAACCGCGATAACGCCTTGCCTGCCGGAGATAAAGCGGCTCGGCTGCACATGTAGCACGGCGCGCCATTTTGTCGCTTGTCGCGCAGTGCGTCCCTTTCATAGTGACAGAATCAGTGAAGGACGCACTGAGCGACAAGCGACAAAATGGCGCGCATGCTAGCCCCCCTGTAAGTTCATTGCAGTTCATCTACTACGATAGAACAGATAGAAGAAGCTATGTTATGATAAGCAAGACTGGAATTAAATTGGATAAAAGGGAATTATGGAATTAAAAACTCTTTATTTTAGTTTTAATTCATTTTAGTAGGTGTACTCGTTTTTCTCTTAAGTACAGTCGAGGAAATTAATTCCTTACCCACCATAGAACATTTTCATTGTAAACGTCATTACGATTTTCCTTGTCATGCTATGCGATGTCACTATGACGTGTACTATGAAAAGGTTCCATAGTGGGTCAGGAATTAATTTCCTCGACCTTACCTATGTTATTTGTAATTGAAAAAAATCCATCCCGAAAACTACTAAGTAAGTTTTTACTGTGGCTTTAGGTACTCTCCAGGGTCCATGTATAATTAGTTGTAAGACTAATGTACATGTTTGCTAAATAAATGATGACGATGATGAGTTCGCCTTTGTACATTTGCTTTTGTTCTGTTATCTGTATTTTTTTGTTTTATGTGCAATAAAGAGATATACATACATACATACATACATAATTAAACTAAAACCTAAAACTAAATTAAATCTCAATAGGGCCCCCGTGGCATGGTGCCCAAAAGGCTGGCAGCGTTTCCTCGCGATGCTGATTCTTTAAGAAAAAAATAGTTTAAATTTTTAGGTAATGTTAAATTATTTTTATATGGTACCTTCATTTTAGCATTAAGGACAAAAATAACATCAATAATCGTATCAATTAGTTCATGAATCAAATACTTACAAAGTTTACATTCAATTTAATAAACAGACCTACTTTCTAATTGTGAGAAAAACAAACAGCTAATTTACAGATAGCTGTTAATGTTAATGGCTCAATTCGTTTTGTTTAAAGTTCGAGGTTGTTAATATTAAGATTGGTGTTGTTTTTCTAGTATTTATCTGTAACAAGTTCAATTGCTATATTAAACCTGTGTAATTGTTTATTTTTTTTTGAACCACAGGCTCACAAACAAATGGCTGCCCAGAAAATGCTCTCATAGGGTTGTTTTTTTTTTGTCTGTTTTTAGTGTATAATTTGATCTATAGGTATTGACAATCATCCTGAATCTATTGTTTTTTTTAAACACGATGCCAAATAGATTATTCATTTTACAAGCACAAAATCAATTACGTAATGTGCACGTAGGTCCGCCATCGTGGAAAATAGAATAGAACGTGGAAAGAAGTCTTTAGTTTAATGTCATTTTAATGTCGATAATGTGGTGTTTTAGCAATGTCTTAATGTTATTTATTATGTGTAAACTACCCTATTACAGGCTCTTAGAATTCAATCAATGGCATTTGGCACCCAGATTTGGTCGGATTTTTATCCTATTCGCTTAATTTGCAATCATAATTCTTAATCACACATGAGGGCACACTCGTATTAGAAAATCAGCGACGGGTCAAAGTGTAGAGTCGTTACTGATAGCCAAAGAAAACAGACTGTTATACATTAACATGTTACTGGTAGTTGTGTTAAATTGGACTTTTCGAAGTAGGGCTGGACTGCTCTATAACCACGGGCCTAGCTGCTGCTCTGCTTACAGATGTGCAAGTTGCAGAAAGTTTTCAAAAAGCTGAAAATTTCATAGAACTATAAAAAAAAACCATTTTCAATTTCGGAAAGTTTCAAACCCGATACAAAAATGTGAGAAATTTCTGAAACTTATCCATGTGGAAAATTCTCAATTTTGGAAAGTTTCCGACGGCACATCCGTAGAAGATATAGCTGACCCATTGTTCAAGATATAGCTGACCCATTGTCCAAGATATAGCTGACCCATTGTCCAAGATATAGCTGACCCATTGTCCACGTTTTCGGTTCCTTCGCTATTCATAGTTAGTTTGTGACTGATACTATGATACTAAATGTAACTAAGGGGGTACGGATACTCTAGCCCAGAGGGTCGAGCACGACTTTACGAATGCTGCGTAACGTTACGGTTATCGTATCGAGATCGAGAAACCTCATACTAAATTTTAGTTCCAAATACGCTCAGGGGCGGAAGCTGTTCCAAACGTCATACAAACTCAACAACGTTTACTATTCGACTTTACGTGACGCAGCATTCGTAAAGTCGTGCTCGACCCTCAGGGATACACAGACTAACAGTCAACATAAGCCATTTGAGACGACTGTGAGCCAAAGACGGACGAAATAAAGGTAACAGTTTATTATGTCTAATGAAAAAAAGGTAGGAAAAAAATAACATTACTTGTCGCCATACGTAAAACTGCATTTTTATTTTCGTTTTGTTACGATACATAACTGATTATCAATTTATTCACTAAATATTCTTTTGATTTTCGCATTTTATTCGTTGGCCGATATTTTGTGCCGCGGTTTGTGCATCCATACTCTAGCCCCTCCCATATAAGAAGGGAGGCATATGCCTATGGTAGAAAGTTAAGGGATTAGTCTACCATTTTAAAAAGTAAAACAGTATTTGGTAATAAGATTACCTGATCTCAGTAGGAGTATCTTTTTGTATTTTTTCTCCCAATTTTATATATTTACGGTTTTCCCGTGAATATCAATTATATTTTTTTATAAACTCACTGAAACATGAACACACAGAAAAAAACCAGAAAAATGCCAACCCCGGGAATCGAACCAGTTGGCATTTTTCTAGTTTTTTTCTGTGTATTCATGTTTCAGTGAGTTTATAAAAAAATATATATAATAAGATTACCTGATGTGAAATGACGAGCGTTAAGCGTATTGCGATTAACTTAGCGTTTATCGCTTAAAACAAACGCGGGTCTTTTAATCTTAAGGCTTAATGTAATTTTCACTGCAATTTTCAATGAAAGAACCATTCTGTATTTTTTTTTTCATAAAACTATTTGACATGGAAACGCAAAGAAAAATTCTTACAGCAGCTAGGGAAAATCATTAATAGCAGCATTCTATACTGATTCTATACCTACATTAATAGCAGCATTCTATACTGATTCTATACCTACATTAATAGCAGCATTCTATACTGATTCTATACCTACATTAATAGCAGCATTCTATACTGATTCTATACCTACATTAATAGCAGCATTCTATACTGATTCTATACCTACATTTTTTTTGACAATACTGTTAATACATTTGCATATTTAGTTTTGATTATTTAAAACACATTTGTTTCAAGATGCCATTTAATTGAATAGAAAAAATACAACCCTCCTCCCTTAATCCTTGATACTTTTAAATTAAAATGCTTATAATTATTGTAAAAGCCCCCATTTTTTTTAATAATTCTTGTTTTTTACCCAACTACCGCCAAAAAGGAGGGTTATTATTTACTAACATTATTACAGTCATGTAGGTTCAGTCTTTTTTTTACAGACTATTTATTTAATTAAATAGCCGTAAAAATACATTCAGTCTTTTAGTTAGTTAATTACAATTACTTCACTAATTTGGCACATGTCAAAAAGTAACATTTATTTTTAGTTACTGCTATAAAGCTGGTATAAAGCTATTTTTAAGATGGTCTATTTCACGTCATTAAACTTAGATTCGTTTAGAAAATCATTCATTTAGCAGTATTACCTTTTATGAACAATCAACTATTTCTTACATTGTCTGCAACACGACAAGGATGTAGCAGCTGCATGTGATAAATAAACAATAATAATTATAATAATTGGAATAGTTTTATTGGTGATTAATTATTATTTCATGGCTCTGTACTTTGTCACTTATTTGCCTGTGCCAATTATTTTAACGACCATTTGGTTACTAAGTAACACCGACTGACTTGATATTTACTTTGTCGATGCTAAAAATGGGAGGTTATGTTGAAGGGTGGTTAGGACCTTGTGCGAGGTCCGTCCGGATCGCTACCACCATCTTACTCACAAGTCCTACCGCTAAGCAGCAGTGCTCGCACTGTAAGTATTGTTCCGGTGTGGAGAGTAAGACAGCCGGTGTAATTACGGGCACAAGAGGCATTTCATCTTAGCTGTCTATGTTGGAAACGCATTTGCAAACCCCCCGGTTTCTATGGGCAGTGGTGATCACTTACCATCAGGTGATCCACTTGCTCGTTTGCCTTCCACGTCGTATAAAAAAAATTAGAAGCGTTTATACAGAGGGTCGCGCACGACTTTACGAATGCTGCGTAACGTTACGCTTATCGTATCGAGATCGAGAAACCTCATACTAAATTTTAGTTCCAAATACGCTCACGGGCGGGCGCTGTTCCAAACGTCATACAAACTCGACAACGTTTACTGTTCGATTTTACGTTACGCAGCATTCGTAAAGTCGTGCTCGGCCTTCAGTGCCCTAAGCACGACTTGTCGAATCCTGCGTCACGTAAAATCGAATAGTAAACTATAACGAGTTTGTATGACGTTTGGAGCAGCGCCCGCCCGTGAGCGTATTTGGAACTAAAATTTAGTATGAGATTTCTCGATCTCGATACGATAACCGTAACGTAACGCAGGATTCGACAAGTCGTGCTTAGGGCACAGCTCTCCTTTCTGTGTGAGCGAAAACGCTTTGAAGGGTAACCAGTTTTAGGGTAGTTGCCATTGACGCGGAGTTTGGCGGAGGCGAGCGGAGATGGGCAGAAAAAAAACATATTTTAACGAAAAAGCAAAATCTCCTTAAAAAAAAATTAAAATAATCCTCCGAGTCTAAAGTCTCAGTTTTATGACCTAGCATAAAAATTATTATATAATATGAAGTTGGTACAGTGCGGCCCGAATGTTGTGAAGTATATGTTTTTTTTAGGGTTCCGTACCTCAAAAGGATATATAATCTTATAGGATCACTTTGTTGACCGTCTGTCTGTCTGTCTGTCTGTCAAGACCCTTTTTCTCTGGAACGCGTGGAGGTCGCATGCTGAAATTTATATTATCAAATACTCAAGCATGCCCTGAAACCTAAAGGGTACTTCCAGTTGTCCTAGAAACTTGGAATTTGGTATGAAGGTAGCTCTTAAGTACAACCACTCAGAAAACTCTCAAAATCTTAAATTTTTATGTCTGTCTGTACATGTCACAGACCAATATAAAATTACCCCACACTGCGTATATTTTGCTTAGGAACAGGGCAACAATACTGGACAACTTAAAACACTGGGGAAAAGCAGGGAAATCTTTGTACGCTACCCTCATGCTCGAGTCCGACTAGCACTTGTTCGGTTTTTTTAGGAAGGCAAACGAACAAGTGGGTCACCTGATGGTAAGTGATCACCACTGCCCATAGAAACCCACAACCCCGGGGGGTTTGCAAATGCGTTGCCAACCTAGATAGCCAAGATGAAATGCCTCTTGTGCCCGTAATTACACCGACTGTCTTACTCTCCACACCGGAACAATGCTTACAGTGCGAGTACTGCTGCTTAGCTATAGGATTAGCGAGTAAGATGGTGCTCGCAATCCGGACGGACCTCGCACAAGGTCCTGCCACCCGCAAAACGTGTACTAGAGATGCATTTAGCCGTGAACCTATGATGATGGGCTCTGGAGACGTCCTCCAACTCTTGAGCAGTCGACAGCACCTGAAAATGAGATAAATACAATATTATTATTTTTATTTTAGTTTCATCTGTTTTATAAAAAGGATCACAATTTAGAACAGGCAAAGAATGAAGATGGTGACGCGCGGGTATCCTTTTGTCAGAGGGTCGAGCACGACTTAACGAATGCTGCGTAACGTAAAGTCGAATAGTAAACGTTGTCGAGTTTGTATGATGTTTGGAAGAGGGCCCGCCCGTGAGCGTATTTGGAACTAAAATTTAGTATTAGGGTTCTGGATCTCGATACGATAGCCGTAACGTTACGCAGCATTCGTAAAGTCGTACTGGACCCTCTGGCCAAAAAAACTTTCGCCGAACTGGTTCGTTAAATGAGAAATTTTCTCGAATGTTGCATTTCCAAAATTGTTTAAACCTTATTGAACTTTTCTACATAAGAAAACAGCTATCTGTCTTTTCTAGAAAACAGCTATCTGTCAAGAGCCCATTCACACGGGCAATTTTTATCGGTGATTCAACGGCGGAACGAGATCGCGGGGAGCACGCACAGCCCGCTGCATCTCGCAGAATCTGGCTCCGCCGTTAAATCGCTGACAAAAAAAATTCCGACGAATTGAGAACCTCCTCCTTTTTGGAAGTCGGCTAAAAATCGCCCGTGTGAAACGGTCCTAAGTTTTAAAGAAAGAAAGAAAAAATGTTTACTGATAAAAAAAAAAATCGACAACAAAACATAATACAGTGCATAATATACAATTTCAAAATTATAATTTTAAACACATAACATTGCTTGTGGCAAAAGGAACCGTCTCAGCATAAGCCGAGGCCACACAGCGAGCCGCGGGCCTCGGCGCTGGTTTTCAGCCGGCCCTTTCGCCATAAACTGTGCCAGGGTGACAAACACACAAAATCGTTAAGACACCCCCGCCCTTAAAGAATTGGTCGTTTGGACTTTCTTCCAGTCCATAAATCCAGTGCAGCTCGCCAGTGCACTCTATCGCGCACGTGACGCGTTTAGCTACTGTCAGTGTACTCGCCCGTGTACGGGATGTTCACTCATCAATTGTCGGATAGCTCGTACTACACTAAATACATACCTACCTACCATACTATTGTTAGGTATTCAGAATAACTGTGCCCCGAGCACCGAGCACGGGTCGTAGGCAGTAATGAAGTAGTAACGTTACCCAGAAAATTTGTATGTCTGCAGGCAGAGCACGAATTATATACGAATTTTGTGCAGTCCTTGCTTATTTTGGGACTAAATCAAATTGGTATCAATTGTCCAATGATATTTATATTTAATAGCAATATGGGCAGAATAATGTGAAAATGGCGTCCTAGAAGGCGGAAGAAATCATGGCTGCGGAATATTAGGAAGTGGACCGGGATCAGCAGTGCGAGCAACTGTTCCGGGTGGCTCAAGACAGGGGGAAATATTTGGAGCTAACGGCCAATCTCCAGTAATGGAGTGGCACTTTAAGAAGAAGAATTTCATATCATCATATCAGTCAGAAAACGTCCACTGCTGGACATAGGCCTTCCCCAAGGGTCTCCACGACGATCGGTCTTGTGCTGCCCGCAGCCAATGGCTACCCGCGATCTTTACCAGATCGTCCGTCCACCTAGCGGGAGGCCTACCAACACTTCGCCACTCTAGAACCTTAAGGCGCCAACGGCCATCAGTTCTACGAGCAATGTACCCCGCCCACTGCCACTTAAGGTGTGCAATTATCTATTTCTAATGTCAAAATTTTTTTTTATACTGCAAGGAAGGCAAACGAGGAAGTGGGTCACCTGATGGTAAGCGATCACCACTGCCCAGAGACACCCCCAACTCCAGGGGTGTGCAGATGCGTTGCCAACCTAGAGAGCCTTAGATGAAATGCCCACACACACAGATGTGTGTCTTACTCTCCACACCGGAACACAACAGTGCAAGCACTGCTGCTTAGCGGCAAAATTACCAAGTAAGATGATGGTAGTGATCCGGACAGATCTCGCACAAGATCCTACCACCCAATAAGGTCCAATTCTAAGTTGATAGTTCTAGGTACATAGTTCATTCTAAAAAGGAATGTTTAAACAAGGTCGCCCTGTATCACGTACAGTCGCGCAGACCGTCGCCCTGCGAAAGTTCAAGCGCCTGTATAGTCGCTTTCGCAAGTCAATACGCTCATTACGAGACGCGCTGTTTCCGCTGACTAGGCGGGGGTAAGTCATAAGCGGCAGCGGGCGGAAACTTTATAAGCGGTAGCGGAATTGAAGTCGGGGAACTCACGATGGATGCTAGTTTTTGGATGGCTTAGCTATGTTTTGAAATGTTTTGTAATGTTTGGTAGCTTCGGTTTTTAATCGATATCTTTAGTAGCCAAAATACTGGAGAATTAATCAGATATAGAACAAATCAGAAAAAGTAGTAAACGCTTTATTATACAAAAAATACAAAAATAAAGACGAGTTACAAAAGTGTAGTACGGACGTCCACAGGGAAAGGAGTACTGTTAAAATAATGAATTTAACTAACAGTTTGATCTGTTTAAATGGAATCTAAGACTTAAATGTTTTTGTGACTGTATTTATATTACTTATTTTTACAAGAACTATAATTATTAAACAAGTGCCGCAAAAATTGTAATTCAAGTTCTTTAGGTGAAAAAAAAATCGGATGGCAACTTTTGCGCCACCTTATATTATCAAAACCCAATTTTTCTTGAATTAAACATAAAAATACTACCCGGAAATGATTTTGACTTGTGCCATAGTTTTCATGTGCGCTGTCATTAAATTTACTTGCGTCATAACAGAGAATCGTAAAACTGCGGTTCAGATTGATATTGTTTATTGCTTTAGAATCATTCTGCTGACTTGTGTGCAGAATAATGCAAGTAAAAGATATGAAGTCAACATTTTGGAAATATGTATAACGTTGTGGAGGTCTACATGTGGCAGTGGAGGCAGAGGTGCTACATGAAAACATACGTTTGTCGCATAGACGTAGCTGTCAAGCACGTAAGTCAATTAATTGTTTTAGTTCACGTTTTTAATTTTCTTTTGGGAACGACCTTTTCTGGACGAACCGTTTTTAATTCGCATTGTGTCCACGTGGAAAGTTCGAAATTACTACTACCCAAGCCCTTTTACTCTCAGAGGAGGCCTATGCCCAGCAGTGGGACGTAAATAGGTTGAATTATTATTATTCCCAAAAAAATTTGCTTCATACAAATTAGGTACACTTAAATTAAAAAAAAGGCTTTGAGAATAAGTTTCTATAAATCGAACTCTTGGCTTGAAACTCTTCCTTAGTCAGTTTTGTCACCAGATCTCAACAAAAAAGTATCAAAGAGATGTCATTTTTTCTAATCAAATTAACTTCAAAATCAAAAAAGCTTTCAAGAAGAAACAAAATGTATTTTGATTGTATTGTGATGGGCCATATCCGTTACCCAAATCGGTGAGGTTTTTTTTTTTTTTTTATACAACGAGGAAGGCAAGTGATCAAGTGGGTCACCTGATGGTAAGTGATCACCACTGCCCATAGACACCCGCAACTCCGGAGGATTTGCAGATGCGTTGAGTCACAACACTTCGGTAAAATACAGCTGTATTTATTTGAGTACATAAAAACAAATGATTGGTCAAAATAAGCGCTTTATTTAGTTTCATTCCCAAACGAATTCTAAAACTTTAAAGCTAGTTTCAAACAGCCTCGCTTTAGTGCCTGATCGATACGGCAGTCAAATAAATTTAGCCTTTAACGCATTGCCAAAGAGTTCAGGATCCCATACACGAATTTAAGTAGGTGTATAAACTGTGGCCGTTCAATTTTACAAAGGAAATGCAAAGAGATTTAACTTTGAAATTTTATTGCCTTTCCGAGGCATAATTTTGATATATACTGAATTCCCGCCAATGGGAAAGATGTGAAGTAATTATTGTATGAATAAAACTAGTAGATAAAGAAGTTAATCGTTCGGAACATGACTGCAATCTAAGAATAGAACAGCAGGCCCTATTTCACCGACATTATAAATAAATGTCAGTTTTCAATGACAATCAGTGTCAATTGCTGACTTAAATAGCTTTTGTTTTAAAGCGCTCCATATTGGCACAGAAATGTTGTTCAAATTGTCACTGCAAACTGAAAATTGTTAATTTGGTGAAATAGGGGCCAGGATATTTGCGTAACTATTTTGACACAAGTCAGCGGTTTCAAGTGTCAGATTTTGTACGACTGTGACAGCTAGCTGTTATCACAACCAATTGTCAGCCCATACAAAATGAACACGATGCTGATTGCGAGCGGGTTAGATAATAACATGCTTGTGAAAGGGTGTTATGATCTAAGGTTATTCAAGTGTCAAATATGTACGCATTTAGCACCGAAAAGTGACACTAGTTCTTGAAGATGGGAGCGAGGTAGCAGTAGAGAATAACACTACAGTTGTTTGTAGGAAAGGAAGTGATAACCTAACCTAAGCAACATAGAAAAGTTGAAAAACCACGTTTTAATTTAAAAGTTCAATATCTCAAAAATTGCTAAATCAATTAACTAATAATAACCATCTCGATAAATTAGCTTTCGGTTATGAAAAGCCGCGTCCAAATCGGTAAATCTACGTATCTGGGAGTTACGACGCCACAACAAATACACAGATCACCCGTACACAGACACAAGTCAAACTTACAACACCCCTCTCTTTCTGTCGGGGGTTAAAAACGCTATCAACTAAACATTCACTACTGCTACAACGAGACAGTTTCCTTCGTAAACGCTATTTCATAATGCAAAATAGTTCCTAAAAGCATATAACTGGTTCAAACTGCTTAGGACCGGTTGAAACTCGTCGGGCCAGTGGTACGTACTAGACTTAATTTTCTTTAATGGGTCAAAAATACGGTAGTTAAATAAAATCAGCGTGCAATTCTGCTGGAGGCAGTATCTGGGAACTAAATATAAGGCGTCAAATTCAAACTGCACGCCTCCCCTGGCGCGCGCCCAAATACGACGGGGGTCAAGCCAGGGGATCCGGCGGGTTCAAGAAGCGATTTTAACCTCTCACGCCAAATGAGGGGCGTTAGAAATTTGATGTCTATCTGTGGCATCAAAATTCAATTCGAGTTATAATTTAGTTTAAGATTTTTTATTGGCCCTTTTGAATTGAATTTCCGAGATAAGGTTGCATTTTGTGTTCACTTCAGAATACGCCGAATTTTAGTTTGTCTGTATAAGGTGTGTCAGTGCTCGACACAATCCTAATAGTTGAATTGAATTTTAGCTTCTGTGCTTATGTTATTTGGTGGAATGAAGAATTCATCAGTGATGTAATGAAATCGGTGATTTTAAATAGGTGTCACGTGTTGTGTATTTCATTGTGTAGGTTAATTCAGTCAAAAATTACACAACAATGATTACCCAACGTAAAGCAGTTTTTACATTAGTTTGTTTGTCACAAAGAGAATGTTATTTTGAACAATGGTTTTGTTTCGTTATTTCGATTGGTTTACTATAACCAATTTCACCTAAACTGTCCTACTTTTTAACGGTATTTTTAAACATGAGCTCAAATCATTCAATTGATCTGAAAACCACCCTTAAAAGTTGATAGCTTGAGAAATAATATGGCTATTTATACGAGCAAACTGGCTATTTGGCTTATTATTATATTAAATTATTCTTGAACTCAATAAGTTAAGGCTTTATGAAACTCATGTTTTTATTACAAACTTTGACAATTTTTTAAGAACTAAGTAGGGACCGAAGAGCTCGCAGCTTCCTCTCGGAACGCATCAGCATTGAGATACAGCGAGGAAATGCTACCAGCATCTTTGAGACCATGCTGCAGGGAAGGAGCATTTTTTTTTAGTTCAAACATTAAGTAGAAAGTTTTTGCTTAAAAAAAGCTACACCTGAATACTACACAGTTACATGAAATAGAACAATACAACCAGTACTAATAAAAACTTAGAAGTCAGTCAAACAACCCGCCCCGCGTCATTCCACGCTCGCATCATTACGCCTTTGAATTGCGATGAATAGCCTTTGCAAATATATTTCAAAGTAATTTTTGATGAGTTCTTTTACCTATGCAGAAAAAGAAATGGACCGCAACATCAGAATATCAAAACATTTTTTTTTAATGCAGCAAAAGTCCTCCGCTACCGCTCGTGACTCGGGCCGCGCCATAAAGTTGCGTAACCCTCTGTTTAGGGTATCTCTACTAATATAAAATGCAACGACTTTTTTCTCCCACTGTACTTGGTTATTGATTCAAAAGTTTGTGCAGTAAAAGATATTTTTAATTGCCCGCGTTGATGCACTAGTGGCTTTACAAGGATAACTTTGAACGTTTTGTGGGTGGCAGGACCTTGTCCGAGGTTTGTCCGGATCGCTATCACCATCTTACTCGCTAATCCTGCCGCTAAGCAGCAGAGGGTCGAGCACGACTTTACGAATGCTGCGTAACGTTACGCTTATCGTATCGAGATCGAGTAACCTCATACTAAATTTGAGTTCCAAATACGCTCACGGGCGGGCGCTGTTCCAAACGTCATACAAACTCGATAACGTTTACTATTCGTTTTTACGTGACGCAGGTTTCGAAAAGTCGTGCTCGACCCACTGTGCTTGCTTTGTGTTCCGGTGTGAAGAGTAAGACAGCCGGGGAAATCACAGGCACAAGAGACATTTTTCTCAGCCTTTAGGTCGGCAACGCATCTGCAAACCCCCGGGGTTGCGGTTGCCTATAGGCAGTGGTGATCACTTACCATCAGGTGACCGCTTGCTCGCTTGCCTTCCTTATCGTATAAAAAAAATTTGGTTGCAGGATATGATAGTAATAAATGCACTGACTTTTGATTTAAATAAGTATTTTTTGTACATTGTTCACTGCAGTAGGTAGATCATTGTGAATATTATAGTGGTGGCGGTCTTATGCCCTTATTCATAAACGTCACTCAAGCCTCCATTAGCTAAAATAGGTTTTGTCTCTTTCTTACTAACGGAGATGTCAATGTGACAAAAAAGGACAAACGAATATAGGTTTATGAATGAATAGGGTTACCCTGTTATTCATAAACCTATTAACTAATATGCCGTTAAAGTTCGTTTGTCCCTTTTTGTCACATTGACAATTCAACATACAATGACAATGCAAAGAAAAATTCGTTAAGCAGCTGGACTTGAACCAGCAACCTCGGTAATCCGTACCACGCTCCACCAATTAAGCTATACTTAACGTTGGTGTACCTAACGAATTTTTCAATGCCTTGTGTCATATTTTATTTGGAAGATCTCTCCTCAGCGCCATCTATGAGTAGCTTAATCAAGCAGCTCACCCACTACGGAACTTCTACAGTTACGCATTAGTGGCAAGAGATGGAGTGGATGGTTAAGTATAGCTTAATTGGTGGAGCGTGGTACGGATTACCGAGGTTGCTGGTTCAAGTCCAGCTGCTTAACGAGTTTTTCTTTGCATTGTCATTGTATGTTGAATTTCATTCTATGAATGTTTCATAAAAATAAAAACAAAAATAATCAATAAATCGATTATTTTCATTGATTCAGAAAATAGCTCCATCTCTTGCCACTAATGCGTAACTGTAGAAGTTCCGTAGTGGGTGAGCTGCTTGATTAAGCTACTCATAGATGGCGCTGAGGAGAGATCTTCCAAATAAAATATGACACAAGGCATTGAAAAATTCGTTAGGTACACCAACGTTAAGTATAGCTTAATTGGTGGAGCGTGGTACAGATTACCGAGGTTGCTGGTTCAAGTCCAGCTGCTTAACGAATTTTTCTTTGCATTGTCATTGTATGTTGAATTTCATTCTATGAATGTTTCATAAAAATAAAAACAAAAATAATCAATAAATCGATTATTTTCATTTACATTGACAATTTCTCTAGGAAGAAGAAGACAGAACCTATTTTAGCTAATAGAGCTTGAGTGACGTTTATGAATAAGGGCATTTGTCTTCACAGCGATAATAGCAACGCATGTAAAATATGAAGTGTGATTAGCTGACAGATTTGAATAAATTTGCGTGTTTTGTAGTAAGTACGTAAGTTCAATTTTTTTTATAGTTGTTATTGAAAATAGGTTACTTACTTAAATCTCGCTCGATAACTTCGCATTAGACGCGTCTTCAGTCCGAAACCTGAAAATTTTAATGAAACAACGTTAAATATACTTAACATTGATGAACAGTTTTAAATGATTCGCGGTTAATCGAGTACATTAGACATTCATGATCTCAGTAGGAGTATCTTTTTTTTTGTATTAAAAAAAAATAAAAAACTGGGAGAAAAAAATACAAAAAAAAAACATACTCCTACTGAGATCATGAATTGATTGCTTTAGTGCGCCATCTCGTTGAGCCTGGGTAAACTGATAAGTTTCGAAAGGGTGCGTTGTTTTCGGTTTACGAAGTAATCGCATAGATGGCGCTAGTCACTCCAAAAAGTGATAAAAACAAGCTAAGATTTGAATACATGGAAAAAATTCGGCCTTTCCTCTATGCCCAATCGTGGTGTAGGGGAAAAGCACACGACCCGGAGTGTCTAGGATCCGGGTTCGATTCCCGGGGTTGGCATTTTTCTGGTTTTTTTTCTGTGTATTCATGTTTCAGTGAGTTTATAAAAAATACAATTTACATTATACATAATGAGAACGGAATATAATGAGCTCCCGATATTTCGACGCAGTTACATGCATCATGATCACCGCAAGAATGACAGTATTAGTATCTACCCGCGTTTCGCCATTCTACCCGTGATCATGATGTATGTAACTGCGTCATAACCTAACCAACTTAGAAAAGTTGAAAAACCCGCGACATTGTCATTTCAAAGTTCAATATTTCAAAAGCGGATGAACCGATTTTAATGAAGCTTAGCTAAGAACCATTTCGATTAAACTAGCTTTTGATAAAAAAACCGCATCGAAATCGGTCTATACGTTTGGGAGCTATGATGCCACAGACATACACGGGTCAAACTTATAACACCCATCTTTTTTGTCAGGGGTAAAAATATCGGGAGCTCATCACACCTATAAGGTAATCGTGGTCAATATGCCGTTCTCATTATGTCTAATAACATGAAACTACAGTGAGACTCTATCATAGTTAAATAAAAACGGATCACTCACGTATATAAGTCGAGTTTAGCTCGGGCCGTCCTTGTGCGCCGCTGTCAGCTGCGTCTAGTAGTCGCGCGAGCAGAGCCGCGGCGCGCAGTGGGCGTCTCGCCGCCGCTGGGTCGTGCGCTCCCAGAGGAAGGACTACGAATTAGTCCGAAACATGTCGGGCTAAACTCGACTTATATACGTGAGTGATCCGTTTTTATTTCACTATGTCTAATAACATTGATGCTAAGTATGGGATAAAATTGATAGTTTAAAGTATAATTCCAAAAGCTAGTTTCGTATAATTTTATTCGAATAAGTAAAGGTCTTAAACTCACTAACCCTTGACAGAATGCTTGACGGGTCATTAAAACGCACCCTGTATAGATAATTATAATATTACGAACAAATGAGTAGGAATATGTATTTAACATTATGATCAATAATATAAACCTATAAAACAGTACCGTGACTGACTGACTGACTGACTGACAGACAACGCACACCCTAAACCACTGGACCTGGAGACTTGAAATTTGGCAAACATGTACCTTGAGTATCCTAGGTGCACTAAGAAGGGATTTTTCGAAATCCCACGGGATAGGGAACTAGCCCATTTTGAAATATTTCACGGGGGCAAAGCCGCGGGCAAGCTATTTACGTTCATTAATACATACTTAATTATCTTCAGCATAGTTTGCTTTTCCACTAAATCCAGTGGCACGTTAAATCAGAATAGACGGTTGTCATAATAATCAATAGATCTATTGTATCTGCCTCCATCGCCAATAGGTCATGAATATATCAGACCGCTCGTTTATCTGTCTGTCTGTTACTACATCACGTCTTCATATTCGGTATGTATGGGAAATATATGGAAATGATTATATACGTGGTTTTGACACGTAAGCTTGGACTGTACTATAGCGTAATTTATTTTCGATGGAAACAATTATGTTAGAACAGAGTAAAAATAATAATAATTGTGTTAGGTTTCTAGTAAATTGTGTTTTAAAAACCGGACAAGTGCGAGTCGGACTCGCGCACGAGGGTCCCTATAATGATTTTAACGCTTTTCCCCAGTGCTTTAAGTTGTCCAGTATTAGCAGAGCCCTATTCCTAATCAAAATGTACGCAGTGTGGGGTCATCTTATATTGGACTGTGAAATCTACAAACAGACAAAAAAAATAAAGATTTTGAGAGTTTTCAGTGTGGTTGTGCTATAAGAGCTACCTTCATACCAAATTTCAAGTTTCTAGGACGACTGGAGGTACCCTTTAGGTTTTCAGGGCGTTCCCTGAAAACCAATTTGTATGGAAACAACCTTTTTAATGACTGTATCTTTTGATTGCTTTGACTTAGAAGTTTGATTTTTTCACAGCACTACAGTGAGGACCTATACGCGTTCCAGAGAAAAAGGGTCTTGACAGACAGACAGACAGACGGACAACAAAGTGATCCTTTATGGGTTCCGTTTTTTCCTTTTGAGGTACGGAGCCCAAAAACCGGTTACACAATTGGTCGTCACGTCACTTGCGCAGAGTTGTTTGAAGTGAGCTGTCAGAAAGAGTAGTCGATTGGTATGCTTTGGTCTAACTCGCTAGCAAGGACCATAAAACCAAGAGGACTGCTAGTGTCTATATAAGATGTCACGTTCCTTTGAAATAATAAGCCTGCTGTAGCTAGTTTTACTACGGAGGGGTCTCTGTACCATTCATTTGGTATGACATTTAGACCTCTGGCTAACACAATAGCACCATCTAAATTCGTTTTTTTTTCAGTTCATAGATGGCGCTATTGTGTTAGCCAGAGGTCTAAGTGTCATACAAAATTAATTGTACAGATACCTCTCTATAGTGAAACTAGCTACAGCAGGCTCATTATTTAACAGGAACGCGACATTATATAGCCATTGGCAGTCCACTTGGTTTTATCGTCCTTGCTCGCTAGCCAGCATCGTGTTCATTTTGTATGGGCTGACAATTGGTATCGGAAATAGCTAGCTGTTACAGTCGTACAAAAACTGACATTTCAATCCAATGACGAGTGTCAAAATAGTTACGCAATAACCCATAATTACTTACACTGCGTACAGTTTGCTAGGAGTAGGGCTCTGCTAACACTGCACACTTGACAATTTAAAACACTCATGAAAAGCGGGTAAAATCTTCGAAACTCCATTCCCGTGATAGACGAATTACATTCCTACAAAGTACGGAACCCTCTGTGCGCGAGTTCGACTCGCACTTGGCCGGTTTTATTTAATATACTCGCCGGCAAAAAGAGTTGCCCCCAAAAGTATGTACATAGGTAATTTTGTAAGTAAATTCCAGTGAGTATATTTTCGGAAAGACTCCAAATAGTTGCACTATAACTTTTACAAGACGCCTGTCTTAGCAGTATACATGTATAAGCCAGAACGATTACTAATTAAATAATAATGCCACATCCAAAGCTTCTAGTTGCTGGTAAAATGAGACTGCCACAAAAAATATGAGCATAATCATTCATGTTCATGGCAGTTGTTTATGAGAACCCCGTTTTATTACCGTCGAGCCGATTAGGAAAGGGTTTTGCTCAGAATACAGAATAAAACAGAACCCGCGAGCGCGCCTAAAACTGAGGCAACCATAACCAACTTAGAAAAGCTGAAAAACCCCCGACATTGTCATTTCAAAGTTGAATATTTCTTGAAACTTGGCTAAAAACCATCTCGATTGAAAAAACCGTATCAAAATCGGTCCATTCGTTTAAGAGCTATGATGCCACAGACAGATACACAGATACACATGTCAAACTTATAACACCCCTCTTTTTCGTCGGGGGTAAAAACTAGGTACCGTGAGCCGGTGCCTAACTAAACACGGCTGTTAGGGTGGATGTAGCTCTAGTGGTTGCTTCTTAGCTGTGAAGCACGTGAAGAACGACAGTTGTTTTTAAACGATTTTTATTGTATTTTTAACCCCCGACGAAAAAGAGGGGTGTTATCAGTTTCACCTGTGTATCTGTGTGTCCTGTGTATTTGTGTATCTATCTGTGGCATCATAGCTCCCAAGCGGATTGACCGATTTAGTTGCGGTTTTTTTTAATCGAAAGCTAGTGTTATTTCAATGAGCGAATTCACGACTTTTCGTCAAAGCCTACTGTCAGAGCGTCGCACTTGTTTGCTGTCTCCCCAGACACCTTGCATTCGTCTTTCAAATAACGAACTAACACTACACATCAACAAACAGAGAGTGACCTCCTTACAGTAGTAGATAAGCCTAGTCATCTCCGAGCAGCGTATCGTGACGTGTTGTACAGTCAGAGGGTCGAGCACAACTTTTCGAATCCTGCGTAACGTTACGGTTATCGTATCTCGAGAAACCTCATACTAAATTGTAGTTCCAAATACGCCCACAGGCGGGTGCTGGTCCAAACGTCATACAAACTCGATAACGTTTACTATTCGATTTTACGTGACGCAGGTTTCGAATATTCGTACTCGGCCCTCTTCAAAAGTTGCTAAGCAACCAACGCTTTGACAATGATCTAAGCACGGCTCTATTGTTATAGACATAAGAGCTTGTGTAGTACATTGTGACCGCTTCGGTTGCTTAGCAACTATTGCTGCTAACTGTACGCACGACAATATTCATTGATCCCTTCTTGTGTCACTCTTACATGCAGAAACGCCGTTGCGCTTATGAAAATCAGAATAGGATTATAATTAAGTGTAAACGGGTATGGTTATATTGGTTATGAGTTATGGCTGAACGCGGCTTCTGGTTTATTCTGTATTCTAAGGGTTTTGGAGAAAAATCGGACATGAAATAATTCTGATTAAGACGGCCAAGGACGTATTTTACTAGTCCTGACAAAGTTTTAGTAAATGAAAATAATTACCTATCCAAAAATAAAATCGGTTAGAATAAGAAATATATTAATGTTCTCAGATTTTATGACAGAATTACATGTTGTAGTAAATATAGCACTGAGACAATTCGGTGAAGGAAAACATCGTGGGAAACCGGCTCACTCCTGCAAGGCAAATTGTGTGTGTGAAGTTCCCAATCCTCACAAGCCAAAATAATAGCCAGTCTTTTGAGAGGAGGCCTTTGCCCAACAGTGCACGTAAATAGGTTGATAACTAGTTAATTATGTTAAAAAACCATTTGGCTGGTTTACTTATGACTTTTTTTATACGAAAAGGAAGGCAAACGAGCAAGAGGGTCATCTGATGGTAAGACTAAGTGATCACCACTGCCCATAGACACCGTAAGCCCCGGGGGGCTTGCTGATGCGTTGCCAACATAGAGAGCTGAGATGAAATGTCTCTTGTGCCCGCACTTGTGTGCAAGGTCCTACCACTCGCTGTCCCACCTGACTCTTTTCACTGTGGTATTTACTAAAGTTTTTTAATTATCTTATTAATATAATCAAATACTGAATAAATGTACCTAATAAACATATTCTTACCTTGTTTAATCCAGGTCATCCAGCCCATCCTGAAAAGCTTCTGGAAAATCTGAAATTCACTCGCAGAGGCATTCCATAATTATAAACATTAGAGGTACACCTATAGTCAAAATTATGTCTACCAGTAGAAAAAGATGGGTCATTTCGCTTTAAATTTGTGATTTCGAGCGAGTTAGGCAGGCCACTTATTGTCGAACTCGCTCGGAATCGCCATCGTGTTGCATAACTCCAATTCTGCTGCTGACTGTACACACGAAAATTCAGAATTGACAACATTTCACATTTTTGAGACTATAATTCGACTAATTGTCTGTATTCTACTTTGAAAGAGGAGCAAACCTACGGTTTTAAATTTTCATTAGGATTTGTAATTAATTTATTACTAATTTATTAAAAGGTACTCATCCCAAAAGGTCGTAACTCCGAAACTACGCTAGGATGGATCAATTGTATTTGTCTTGTCACGATCAAAAACTAAACCAAGATGTTTAATTTATCTGACATTGTGAAATCTACGTGTGATTGTTGCTTTTTTCTTTCGTGAAAAAGGCAAAAGTATTACACCCATTCTTGCGTAGTTTTGGTAGATTTTTTATTTCATTTTCTTATATTTAAAAAAAATAAGTAATATTAAATTTTTATAAATATAGTGGTGTGTTCAGGAGGCAAAGCCCTTTCGACACCTATGTTAATTTCCAGGTGTGAAAAATATGAAATGTTGTCAATTATTGCGTATCAAATGGGATGGTAAAATAAATTATTAGGTAAACCATAAAGGTATGAATAGATGTTATCAAGATACACGGTAAATTGTCAGCCAACAATTTAAGGGGCATCTTCAAAATAAAGAAAGCAAAAAATAAAACAGAATTTTGAACTAAAATCAAATCCTTCATTCCTATTTTTATTAGATTCTTGCTTGATTATTATCAATCCTTGCTATTGCAAGGACGATAAAACCAATAGGACTGCCAGCGTCTATTCAATGCCGCGTTATTAAAAAAAAAATAAGCCCGCTGTAGCCAGATACTATAGAGGCCTCTGTACCATTCATTATGTGTGACATTTAGACCACTGCTTAATACAACAGCACCATTTATAAACTCAAAAAAAGTAATATTGTGCCATTGTGTTAAGCAGAGGTCTAAGTGCCATGCCAAATGAATGGTACAGAGGCCTCTCTATAGTGAAACTAGCTTACTGTTCTAAAATAACGCGACACTGTATTAACATTGACAGTCTGCTTGGTTTTAACGTCCTTGATAATAGAGACCGGAAATTTCCAGTTCTAACATAAGCATTTCATTTACACTGAAAAAAATTACTAGCAACGGATATTAGCGGTTTCAAATATCCTTTGCAATTGAAATGAAGATTTTAACATTAACCTAAGTTACTGTGAGAGCGTGAGACTCAATTAAAGTGAAATAAACGATGCAACGAAGCTATTGGGCTATTGTAAGTTGACCCAGCCGTTTTTCTGGGAATCGCAGTATTTCCAAGTACCTACCAAAAAACTGGTGACCCCAAAATCTAAACGGGTCGACCACGCCCACGGGTTACCCAGACGTCTGGCAGACAAGAACCTACTATACGTATAAAACGATATAACAATATAACCCACTAAATCCAGGCCACTCGAGCTCTGCCAGCCATTTATAATTAATCATCACTTACATATGTAAATAACATTTTTTCCCCCACAAAAATGAGCCAGATAGTCTCATTCTAGCAATTATTGTACGCGAGATGTGCTGGCCAAATGCAAGTTACAACTATCCTTATTTATGGGGGACTGTAATGTTTCTCGAATGCACTTGGCTGCTCGTAATTTGTGTCTTGACAGCGTTTATTTGCGCCGATGTATGTGACTGCGTTATGTCGCAGCACACGACATATAGTTTATATACAAATACGGGGTTTATATGTGCTTTGGTGCTCTGCGATTGTTGGGAAATAGAATTGGGTTTGGAAGTTCTGATTTGGCGGTTTGCGCGCTTGGTTTAGGACAAAAAGGTGGGCAAGTGATTAATGATTAGTGATTAATGATTAGTGATTAATTGAGAGTTGACATTATTATCATTGTTTATCCGTTGTCTAGTACCCATAGTACAGGCTTTGCCTAGTTTGGGACTAGGTCAATTGGTGTCAAATTGTCCCGTGATATTTATTTTTATTTATTATTAATGCAGGACACAGCAACATGTATTTTTTGTCTAGGTTGAATTGAAAGAAACGCCTTTAAAGTCAAATATAAGGGAATGTACCTAATGCAAGCTGATGATAAGTAGGATGTAATCTGTTTCCTAAATCTCACGAAAAGTTTGCAATCACTTGCAGGATCAATTCAGATGTTAAAAAAACATAACCTATAATAAAGAAAGAACTAACAATTTTAAACAATAAAAATCGAAATAAAGAGTTTAACAACGAAATTAAAGTATCATAAAGCATAAATTGAATCTGAATTTTCGTGGTACTCTAAAAAAAATATAAAAAGAACGCTCATTATGTTTACAACACACATCATAATTTTTACCTATATCTCAAGAGCTTTTGGGACTTTAAAATTTAAAGACTAAAGCCATTCATTAAATTTGTTCCGGTAATGGCCGTTATGGCACCACTGGTCGAGGTCAGCCGTTATTGATGGACTATTTTTAAAATATTTATCTTCACTTTCATTCCGTTCCCATTACACTTAAAGTGAAATTTCGCGAGTCGCTATAAATTACAGTTTTCGTACACGATTTGGTTTGCTTTTAGAAATTAATTGAATAAACTGGAACAATTACCATTAATTACTTTGTTTTGTTGTAATTAATTCCTTTAAATCTGTTTATACTTAAACTGATCAAAAAAAGCGTTTCGTGGCTGAAACTTGGCTAAGCGCTGTCCTTGCCGAATTATACGTCCACACAAAATATTGGCTATTCCGAAAACCCATGTAACCATAAGAGCTCCATACAGGATAACATTTATCGTTAAAATCCGTCGTCTCTTGTCGTCCCGTCGTCGTCGACTAATCGCAACGACGAATCGGTAATGCAATGTATGGAGCAATATTTACATACACCATCGATTTCGATCAGTCTGAAACGACGGATTGTAACAATACATCGCATCGTGTATGGGACACTTTAGGGTCAGCCTAATGTTGGCGGTCTAGTATCGAACCTCTATGAGCAATGGCGATGATTTCGCGCATGCCCTCGGGATCTCTGTGCGCGGGCGCCGGGTCGGCGGCGCGCTGCAAAATCTTGCGCACGACGTCGCGAGGCGGCGCGCGCAGTGGCGTCGGCCGCGATGACAGCCCCAGCTGGAACAATAGTCGAGTTTAAGGGTACGTTTCCAATTAAGCGGACCGATCACGTTAGTTGAAATCCACGTCTCCGCCTCGCTCCCTGATTGGTCGATTCGCCACGACTCCGCTCCGCTCTGCTTCAGTGGAAACTCTGCCTTAACCTACATTAAAACAGTTAATTTGCTCACCCGTGACCATACGTATGGGGCAAACGTATGTAGCTTATTAACATGAAACTACCACTGATGTGCTGGAGGCGGTTGGGGAGCAGCGGGGGCGCCGCACACGTCACACACACACACACATCGTCACATCGTCACATCATCACAGCATCACATCAGTCAGGCGTGTGGACTAGTGGCAATGAGGTGCGGGTAACATCATGTTCTAGTGACAATGGTCTAGTGTAAGAGTTACTGGATAGAGGCGCGGGATGCTAGAGGCACGGGGTGTTACCTTGACTAGAGGCACGGGGTGATAACTTGACTAGAGGCAAAGGGGTGTTAGCTTGACTAGAGGCACGGTGTGTTACCTTTGCTAGTGGCACGGTGTGTTACGTTTGCTAGCGGCACGGGGCTCACCTTGGCTAGTATCTGTGTTGATGTGCTGGAGGCGGTCGGGCGGCAGCGGGGGCGTGGGGGATGCACGTTATCTTGACTAGAGGCAAAGGGGTGTTAGCTTGACTAGAGGCACGGTGTGTTACCTTTGCTAGTGGCACGGTGTGTTACGTTTGCTAGAGACACGGGGCTCACCTTGGCTAGTATCTGTGTCTTGATGTGCTGGAGGCGGTCGGGCGGCAGCGGTGGCGCGGGGGGGTGCGCGGCGGTCGCCGGTGCCGGCGGCTGCCCCGGCGCGAGGGCGAGCGCCGCACACACTAGGAGCCAGGCGCGCATGGGCGCCTAGCCGAGTGTGCTCAGCCGGCGCCATTGTCGCGCCGCCGACGCGACATCTCCGCGCCTGCGCAGAAAAACACTTTTATCAGGAGACGTTGATATAACTCTTTTATTAGGAGACGTTGATAAAATAAATATCACGGTATCACACCGGGCACTGAGGTGTCTCAACTCGCTTCTGTCATCGGCTCCCGAAGCTGACCTTTTTGTGAATCGATCGATGGACCGACGTTTGTTGCAAATAGTTGAGATTCTCTGAGGCGATGGATGGAAGTGGAGTATTTTCTCGCATGTCACATTTAATTCAAACGACCGAATAGCCTAGTGATTAGAGACCCTGACTATGAAGCTTGAGGTCCCGGGTTCGAATCCCGTTCGGGGCAGATGTTTGTATGATGAATACGAATATTTTGTTCTCGGGTCTTGGATGTTTAATATGTATATTATAAGTACGTATTTTTCTATATAAGTATGTTTATCCGTTGTCTAGTACCCATAGTACAGGCTTTGCCTAGTTTGGGACTAGGTCAATTGGTGTCAATTTGTCCCATGATATTTATTTATTATTTATTTATTGTTACTTTGTGTTACTTCCTTGTATATGAAACTATATTATAATTTAAACTGAATTTACCCGTGTATTAGTTTAAACAGTTTTAAACGAATCGCGGTTAATTGCATTAAACTTAACAAAAACAACACACAACACAAAAACCCTTTATCCTTTTTTTTATCCTGTTTTTTGTACAATAAAGTGTTTACTTACTTACTTACTTACTTAAAACGACAAAGATGTAACAGATAAGATATTCCGTTTTAATTATGTCTAATGTATTGGTTTAGCTGTAAGACTGTGTAAATTTTGTTTTTATTCTAATAAATAAAAAATAAGGAAATAATCAATGTTACAGTTGTCTTCGATTTCCGGCGTTAGCTATATTTTTCTGCCCCCTTCTATGTATTTATTAAAAGTTATATTGAGTGAGTATTTAATATATTATAATTACCAGTATGCCTGCCTATACAAGTAACTGCCTACTCGCCCAACTACTCGCCAGTGTAAACGGACCGCGATGCTGAGTTATAGCGAAGTTTTTAATCACTCTAATGAATCCGATTGATAACTTTGACCCAGTTAAGTAACGGTTCTTTCACGAGCCTTTTAAGATCTTATTTAATCGCTGGACGTTTCTTAATACACAAAGGAAACTTTTTTGGTTGTACAATGTATGATAGAGGGGTGTTTTAAAGGTTGTATTTAAGTAGGGCTCTGTTCCTGTCTTTAAACAGGGACGAATGGAGGGAGCTGGGGGAGGCCTACGCCGCAGAGGCGACAGAAAAAAAAGTCAAAGTATTTATTTGAAAACAGATTGTGCTGATGAAATAAAATTAATAGTATTATGTGTAATTGTGTATACATAAGTGTATGAGTACTTGAAAAGAGGAAAATGTATTGTAAAGTAATAGAATCAAATGTCTTTTTTTATATTGTTGGTATAAAAAAGAGAGTTTAAGTTATCATACTGGGGCGACCTGTTAAATAAAATTAAGCGACTTTTTCGGACCCTAGTTGTCATAAAATACTGGGAAAAAGATAGAAGTAACAGATAGGTATTCTAGCACGTATTTTTCATCAGAGCTCTGCTTTGTTTTTCCACGAGAGACCAAAGAATCGTTGACCTTGCCACTTATCTATGTATAATAAACTGCACACTTGTAGGCAGAGAAATATTTATTGGTACAATCTCCTGGAAGAAGATAGGATATTTCCTATAATTTATTTCCTCATAATTTTGGTGCGATGTCGTTTCAAATCCATTTGACCACTGGAAGAGGATCAAATAACTTGTAAATTTTAAAAAAAATTTACGAACAATGCAGGTTAAATTGAAAGATATTAAAAGCTACAAAGATAGCGAATGGTTTCCCGCGGTCTTGCCTGCCCTAAAAAAACGCAAGCATGAATGTAGGTTTTCGTCAGTAAAAATACACTCAAGAGCAATAAAAACGGGTCACTTTGTATGAACAATTCCATACAAAGTGACCCGTTATTTTTGCTCTTGAGTGTACACTGCTCAAAAATGTTTAAGGATAAAACGCGCATGAAGGGTACACTGAAATAACAATGTCTCGTCACTTTTTTAAACACAATTTTATTCTCAAAATGCAGAGCACTCAATAGACTATATGTTACCACTCGGTTACAGATACAGATATATAAGTAACAAGACTTGTCTTTTTATCACTTCAAACAAAGATAAATACGAAAATTACATGGATAATTACATCGTTTCAAACTTTCAAATCGCGGTAACGAGTTGCTAAGGCGACTAGACATGTTCATTCCTTGTACCCTTCACATAACAGATCACTAGACATTTTTAAGCTATGTAAAGTAAATAAAATGGGCAAGTTATAAAAGTGACGAGCTAGTTATGTAAGCACTCACGTGTGTTCCAAAGTAACTCCAAATAACTTCAACTTGTTCTTAAATCGAACAGAAACGTTTTTATTTTGTCTACACTTGTGGCCCCGGGAGACCGTATCTCAACAGCCCAGCAAAAATACTGAAGGCCCAGGGTTGGAAGTCGGATATATAAGCGGCCTAAAGCCCACACAAATTACTATCTTTAATATATAATACCTATATTTAGACCAAGCACCCCGGCGGAAAAGGATGTAGGCGACACTGGAAGTAACATCATAAGTTGTGATATAACGAACACTTATTATTAAATTGAAATAAAACGGATCACTGACGTATATGTCACCTATATGTCACGTACGTTTTATTATTGTTAAGATGTTAAAATATGTAGGCACCTGGTGCACTCGAGGAAATTAATTCCTAACCAATCATAGAAATGGAGTCAGAAGGTTCTCGAATGGCGTCCACGGACCGGGAGACGAGCTGTCGGTAGGCCTTCAACAAGATGGCGGGACGACCTGGTATATAAAGATCGTGGGACCGCGGTGGATGCGGAAAGCACAAGACCGGTCTGAGTGGAGAGCCTTGGGGGAGGCCTATGTCCAGCAGTGGACGTCTTTCGGCTGACATGAACCATAGAACATTTTCATAGTAGACGTCATAACGATTTTCCTTGTCAAGCTATGCGATGTCTCTATGACGTTTACTGTGATAAGGTTCCATGGTGGGTCAGGAATTAATTTCCTCGACTGTACTAGAAGACACTCACGATGCTACGGTGCTTTATTCAAAGAATGTTCCGCGCGCACCGTACCGCGCATTTCATACTTATTTGTGCCAGGTCTTAGCCATAAAAATCATGGCTTTGGATGATTTATTTTATGTTTCTTTTATTAAAACATTTTTTTACATAGACGCAGCTGTCTTGTTCGTTTCGGTCGCGGCAATAATTAATTGTTTTTAATTCAAAAACCACCTTTCTTCCCCATTTTATGGTCAACGCGAAATATACCAAACATGAGCAGAATTAGAAGGTAGCATTTGTTGAGAAGGAGAGAGAGAAACATTAATTTATTCACATACATTCGACACTTACAGAGAAATAAAATAGCACTTACATTTTTAAAGAATAAAATACTACAGAACATACAACTAAGTTATTTAACAATACATGGTTGCACCGAACGATGTGAAATGGGCCCCACTCAGCATAATCTAACGTAATCTCATGTTTTAATAGTATTAACTTGGAATGGTGTTGACTGGCAACTATTTTAATCAAGTTAAAAGTGGCAACTATTTTGCCAATAACAATGTAAAGGGTTAAACTAACCTTTTCTACCATTGCACTAAACTTAGACTATACACCGATAATTTCCTGTTCGGTTTGTTAGCATTATAATATAATTTGGGGGATAGTAGGACCTTGTGCGAGGTCCATCCAGATCGCTACCACTATTCAACTCGCTAATCCTGCCGCTAATCAGCAGAGCTTGCACTGTTGTGTTCCGCTATGGAGAGTAAGACAGCCGGTGTAGTTACGGGCACAAGACGCATTTCATCTTAGCTCTCTAGGTTGGCAACGCATCTGCAAGCCGGGGTTGCGGGTGTCTATGGGCCACTGTGTTCACATAACATTAGGTGACCCAGTTGCTCGTTTGCCTTCCTCGTCGTATAAAAAAAATTACAATGCATGGCATGGGAGAGGAAACGCTATATTATATGATGCGACGCATGCGACACCTGTTGACGCTATTTGAAACACCTGTTGCTATACTTGTTTCAAATCAGTGGGCTATAGCGAGTCAAAAATAAGTATGAACTAAAAACAATTACTTTGCTCACCCGCGACCACAAGTGAAAAAAAATTTGCTATATCTGTGAGGCAAATGTATGTTTCCATGCAACACCTCCGCCTCCACAGCTACACGAATCAACACATGCCACACAGACCTATGAAGGTTCCATGGAGGTGCTGTATGGGAACATACATTTGCCGTACAGATTACATATTTTCCACTTGTGGTCGCGGGTGAGCAAAGTAATTGTTTTTAGTTCATAAATATGGACCTCCGCAAAGTAACGCCTGATTCAATCAATTATTCAAAAATAAGTAATTCAAAAAGTGATAAATTCTCGTACAGTTACACTATAATAAGTTTAGTTTATAAGGTCAAATTGTGTGCCCTTACAGGGCGTCATGTTCTGACTCATAACATTTTATAACATCCAAATTGCTATCTACATGACTTTACAATGATTAAATAAATGAAATGAAATGAAAATTCCGCTAGGATCGCTAATGGCGAGTGAGGTCTATCTGTCGATTTGCACCAATCACAGGCCAGTAACTTGTCTTGTCATTGATGCAGAATGACAGATAGACGTCATTGGCCCTCATTGACGCATGCCCTGAGGCAGTTTTGGACAACCACCCGTGTGTATGGGTTTAATTACAAATGATTCCCCGGTATGTTTTTCAGGGTGTTTTCTGAAGTAGTAAAATATTACTGTTAAAGTTTGTAGAAAAAATATTGAAAATTGATGATGTCATTTCTATTGGTTTAATAGGTATACTTTTAAAAATCAAAATCTTCGATGATTATAAAAAAAAACGTCAACTTTTTCATTTCGAACACCAAAATTTTAAAAGCGGCTGGCCCATTCTGATGTCTTTTTTTAGGTACCTACCTGTTCTGAGGCTAAGGTAATCCTGCCAATAGCCACAAAATAATTAGCCACAAACAGTGACAGAGTAAGTAGACAGTTTATTGTACAGAAAAAAAAAGATAATTAAGTTACAAGTAATGAAATACAATTATGGCTATTTAGTATTTATAATTTGGTTAGGGTGAGCGCGAATTTAACAATATTTTTTGGATCCAAGATGGCGGATGACAGTTCTGACATTTTCGATTCAAGATTTCATGTAACTTGGCCACGATAAGCCGATTTTAATAAACCTTAGCTAAGAACCTTCGCGGCAAAAACACAGCACTCGAATCACTCTCTCCGTTTGACTGGTACGATAACAGACTGACACACAGATACTGTTTTGCGTCGGGTGTTTAAAACAATCACGTCCTAGCCACATCTAGACAACTACGTACATCCACCGTCTACCCCGTGTGGGCGAGGCTTGTTTAAGATCAAGCATCAAAAGATAAAAGCGCTCCGTACAAACACACCACAATACGCCCAGATGCTAAAGTTTGCCAATGAATTTTTATTACTCTGTGGGTCGAACGCCCTCTAATAAGTTTGAAGAGGTAATTTAATAAATTTGGAAAGGTGTTGAAATTATAAAGGGGCTTAATGGTAAGTTTGTTCTAGATACATATACATTTGCTACAAATGCTATTATGACATACAAGAATATTTAAATGATGACTCAGTAATGTAATAATATTAATGCAATTGTTCTATTTTTTTTTTATTGATTTGATTAATTTATTTTATTGTAATTTTGTGGGATTTGTTTTAATTTTATAATGTTAATAATAATGATGAGCTGAACTGTTTTATATCTAATATCACAGTGTGCGTGTATTTTTTATTTTATTATGTTGTGGTTGTTCTTTGTGCAACCTTCTTAAATATTTGTACGCCTAAAACGGTAAAAAGTGGAGAACTTATGTTTCTTTTGTTGTGTCACCTAATTGTACCACCTACTTTTAACAAATAAATGTTTGATTGATTGATTGATTCAGTTAGGCACTGGCCTTAAACAATTTGTACGGTACTGTTACACATGCTCAAGAATAGCACGCTGAAATGCGTGCTATGAGTATGCTTAAAATTAGCATGCTTATGAACTGTTTACATTTGCTAGCAATAAGCAAGCTCGATACATACAATCAAGAGATCGATACAGCATGCTCATCAAGCAAACGCGTTCATATTTGCTGTTACCACTTCTTAAAACACTGGGGAAAAGCGTTGAAATCTTTCTACGGAACCCTCGTGCACGAGTCCGACTCGCACTTGGAGGGTTTTTTATATAACGTCGGTGGCAAACGGGCATAAGGTTAGCCAGGTGTCGCCGATGTACTGCCGCCTAGGCAAAGCGTTGCCGACTCATCCTATTTGACGCGCACTGTATTTGGTGCGCGCATTTGACTCCTGTGGGGGGTACCTAAGCTGCAGCTATTTCCGACATGACCCTATAATCAGCAATAAATTAATACCGCAACTACTGCTAATATTAATTGAGCCTTTGATGGAGTTAATCGTCTTAATAATATAATGTGTTTTGAATAGGTGGTAATTATAGCTCATGTCATTGATATACAAAAATAGACAGCTACGCCGCCGCTTCAAGCGCGGACAAGCAATTATTGGTGATTAGGTGACTTAGTATCCCTTGATGTTTGATATTATGTCAGTCTAATGACAGCTAATGAGTGAGGGTGGCATTCTGTCAGTGCTGAACAAGCGCGTGGCCTATTTTATGGTGCATGTGCCTAAGAGAAGAACGAATACGACTCTGTATAGTGATTAGAAACAACTTCTGAGACTATTTTAGAAGGAAACTTTAAGGAAAGAGAGGAAGAAATCGACCCAGTCGAAGTTACATGGGTAAAGGAGGAGACCGGTGTCATGTCGTATCAAGAGGGAAGGAGTTTTAGCTTATAGGAGAGATGATTGGAAGGCACTTCACCAAAAAGTTTATAACCAATGATATTAGGTAGATAATGTTGTGACCGAGTTGTGTTGTGTGATGTGTTGACGACCGAAGAGCCTAGTGATTAGATTAGAATAGGGTTCGAATCCCGGTCGGGACAGATGTTTGTATGATGAATACGAATGTTTGTTCTCGGGTCTTGGATGTTTAATATGTACATAAGTATGTATTTATCTATATAAGTATGTTTATTCGTTGTCTAGTACCCATAGTACAGGCTTTGCCCAGTTTGGGACTAGGTCAATTGGTGTCAATTTGTCCCATGATATTTATTTATTTATTTTATGTCATCAGCAAGCCGAAAATGAAGCGCGGAAAAGGCTACAATTTTAGCCTCTTTGGCCTCAGTCGCTGGCTCTCGAATAAGGTCCAAATTTGCGCGCAAATGTCAACGTGTTCGGGACATGTTTTCGATTATTTTGTGAGCAAAGGTATGACGTATTTTACTTATAACTGCTTATAATAGCATTGAGTATAACTCTTAAGTTAGATGATGGTGAATAAGAAGAAATTTGGAAATTAATACATTGCTTAAAAGATCGTGTCAGCGTGTAAGCTAGGTATTAAGTATAGGTAAACGTAGATATCGAATTTTAAAATATGTAGCTGTCTACATAGTGCATTAAGGTTTAGCTTTTAAGGCGCTGTGTGTAGCCAAAGTGTCATTTTAGAAATTATAGATAAAATACTTACTTAAGTATCTGAACAGTGATCTTTTTATATGTATATCTTCAGTTCATTAGCTAGTTTTTTGTTAGCGCGAAAACACGATTACTAAAAAAATTCTCCATAGATTTTATTTTTGAAAAACATGCTATTTGTTTTTTATTTTCCAAATATCTAAAAAACCAGTATAAACATTGAAACGAAACTTATTTAGTTACATAGCTTTTTAGCAAGTCTAGTTTTATGTATACCACTTTTTTAATACGTTGAATGTATAATTTTTAGCATTTTTTTTCCCTAAAATCGGCTACCGCGCGGCGTCGCATCATAGCGCCCGCCCTTCTGTTGGCCGTTCAGTACGCCAGCGACCACTGTCAACGACGGTTCTGTGTTTGTTTGCTGGCGTGCAAAAATTGTATTAGACAACAGATAAAATGGGTAACCGCAGTGGAAAAAAGTGCAGAGAAAAAGACAACGCTTTCATGAACAACGGGAACACATCGGAAATATAAGATTACGAAAACAGTGAGTTACTACCATACCTACCTACCTCAATTTTAGTAATATGTCTTGAGTCTCATCTCACGCTCACAAATCTCAGTATTATATCAATATATTTGTTTGCTTGTAAAAACTACCTACTCATTATGTACAAAATAGGTAAATATCATGGGACAATTTTAGACCAATTGGCGTAATCCCAAACTAGGCAAAGCCTTGTACCGAAGTGTAAAGAGCTTATACCTACCAGTGGTCCGACGCCTTTGATGTTTGCGTAAATGCCGACACAAGGGGTGCCACATATCTCTGATTTTAAATTTAAACTTACACTAACTGTTTTGTTTCTGTGTAGACAAAAAAAAATTCCGTTTTCAAATCCAAAATCCGTCCCTCTGTAGATTTCGCAGACTAATGTAAGTTGACCCCACACTGCGTACACTTTGCTTAGGAGCAGGGCTCGGCTTACACTGAACTTCTTAAAACACTGGGGATTACGAAAATGACACCCATTTTAAAATCCAAGATGGCGGACCCATTTTTTTGTTAAAAATGGATATGGGTGTCAATTTCTATGTTTTCAGGGGTGCTGATTACGAAAATGACACCCATTTTCAAATCTAAAATGGCGGACACATTTTTTTGTTCCAAATCGATATGGGTGTCATTTTTTACGTTTTCAGGGGTGCTGGTTACGAAAATGACACCCATTTTCAAATCTAAAATGGCGGACACATTTTTTTGTTCCAAATCGATATGGGTGTCAATTTCTATGTTTTCAGGGGTGCTGATTACGAAAATGACACCCATTTTGAAACCCAAGATGGCGGACACATTTTTTTGTTCCAAATCGATATGGGTGTCATTTTTTATGTTTTCGGGGGTGCTGGTTACGAAAATGACACCCATTTTCAAATCCAAGATGGCGGACCCATTTTTTTGTTAAAAATCAATATGGGTGTCAATTTCTATATTTTCAAGGGTGCTGATTACGAAAATGACACCCATTTTGAAATCTAAGATGGTGGACACATTTTTTTGTTCCAAATCGATATGGGTGTCATTTTTTATGTTTTCAGGGGTGCTGGTTACGAAAATGACACCCAGTTTCAAATCCAAGATGGCGAACCCATTTTTTTGTTAAAAATCAATATGGGTGTCAATTTCTATATTTTCAGGGGTGCTGATTACGAAAATGACACCCATTTTAAAATCTAAGATGGCGGACACATTTTGTTGTTCCAAATCGATATGGGTGTCATTTTTTATGTTTTCAGGGGTGCTGGTTACGAAAATGACACCCAGTTTCAAATCCAAGATGGCGAACCCATTTTTTTGTTAAAAATCAATATGGGTGTCAATTTCTATATTTTCAGGGGTGCTGATTACGAAAATGACACCCATTTTGAAATCTAAGATGGTGGACACATTTTTTTGTTCCAAATCGATATGGGTGTCATTTTTTATGTTTTCAGGGGTGCTGGTTACGAAAATGACACCCAGTTTCAAATCCAAGATGGCGAACCCATTTTTTTGTTAAAAATCAATATGGGTGTCAATTTCTATATTTTCAGGGGTGCTGATTACGAAAATGACACCCATTTTCAAATCTAAGATGGCGGACACATTTTTTTGTTCCAAATCGATATGGGTGTCATTTTTTATGTTTTCAGGGGTGCTGGTTACGAAAATGACACCCATTTTGAAACCCAAGATGGCGGACCCACTTTTTTGTTAAAAATCGATATGGGTGTCAATTTCTATGTTTTCAGGGGTGCTGATTACGAAAATGACACCCATTTTGAAACCCAAGATGGCGGACCCACTTTTTTGTTAAAAATCGATATGGGTGTCAATTTCTGTTTTCAGGGGTGCTGATTACGAAAATGACACCCATTTTCAAATCCAAGATGGCGGACAAACTTTTTTGTTCAAAATCGATATCTGTGTCATTATCTAGGTATGACGGGTAGTTACAGTGTCATAGATAGTACTTTCATACGGTATGCTACTCTATTTTCATTTTCACTGACCGTTTAGGATTTACTACTGTTTAAAGTTGGTTCGTAAACATTTTCAGTTTATATGACTAAAAAGCATTAAATAAAACAAAATTATTTAAAAACGAAAAACCCGACAGCAAAAACAATTAACTAAAAAGAGAAAAACTAGCTCATTATAAGTAGGTTAATGATAGGTCGCTTCAATATTATTAGGAGTGCAGGCGGGGCAAACGAAAATGACGAAACAGCTGCAACATGCCCCCGCCTGCACTACAAATAATATTCAAGCGACCTATGTATAACCTACTTATATACTGAGCTAGTTTTTCTAATAGTAGGTACAAGGAGATTACAGAAAAACAGGTATGGTAGACAATAGGCGGTCTTATCGCTTAAAAGCCTATTTATTTCAATACGAAACTTTATTTCATTCAATACTAAAGTATTTGGAAGATCAAGTAGAATATTTTACAGAATAAAGTAAATTAAATGTATAGATTTGAACTTCCGAAAAAAAACAGAGTCGAATTTGGTATGTAACATAACAATCAGAATTAGGATGCCGACAGAATAAGGACGTCGGCGCTCGGCGAGTTGCGCGGCGCGGGCAGCGCAAGGTCAGCGCGGCTACTCGTGCGCCATGTCCCCTGCTTCACCCCCGCAAATACCTAAAGTTTGTCTATACACAGCGCCTTAATAATAGGCTTACACGCAGGATCGAACTTGTTTACTTGGTAATATGAAACTTTGTAGGCGTTCAATTATGTACATTATGTTATTATCAAGAGAAACAAAAGCAATCTACTTTTGTGTCAATTCAATGATAAACGAGTATATTATTAAGAATTCTATAAATATATATGCCTTGTTGTCTCAATAGATCACACAATGATTTATAAGGTGACCTTCCTTTACCCCCGACGGAAAAAGAGGGGAATTTATAAGTTTGACCTGTGTTTTGTGTACGGGTGTATCTGCCTATGGCATCATAGCTCCCAAACCTACCGATTTCGATGTTTTTTTTTTGTTTGTAAGTTGACGTGATCAAGGTGGTTTTGAGCTAAATGTTTGAAGATCATTACGGGCACAAGAGGCATTTCATCTTAGCTCTCTAGGTTGGCAACACATCTGCAAATCCCCCGGGATTGTGGGTGTCTATGGGCAGTGGTGATCATTTACCATCAGGTGACCCACTTGCTCGTTTGCCTTCCTTGTTGTATAAAAAAAAAACATTTCCTAGTTGATGAAGGGATATCATTAACTTTCACAGGCCGATTGATTTGAAATTAAAGTGGTCCTTATACTGTTTTATGGTTTTCATTGAAGAATATTTGTATTGTTGTATTGTGTTGAGTCAACGGGAGACCCAACCTGTCACCAATTACAGCATAATAGGAGCAGAGCTCTGCTAACATGGACGATTTAAAACATCCGACAAAGCGGGAAAATCTTCGAGACTTGATTTCCGTGATATACCAATTCTACAACCCTTAAATTTGTACGGAACTCTCGACGCGCGAGTCCTGCTAGTACTTGGCCGGTTTTAACCAGACAAAAGCAAAAATTAATAATAATTATTGGTTCTCGAGGGCCTGTAAAGCAATAAGTTGAAATACCCTTTAATTTTTAAGTTCGCCGTTTATTAAAACTGAAATTTATTACTTTCAATGAAATATCGTAGAGTTCTTAAACTTGTGATCTAATTATTCGCCCCACTTCCCAACTTTGAACATGAATAATGCCCCCTAGACACCCCCCCCCCCCCCCCCCCAAATTGATATGGGACCATAAATCGAAAGGCTGCTCCAGTTTCGGGCGCTCTGCACTGCAACTTTGCTGCTACAATGTGGAGTAATATCGAACTAAGAGAAACTGTAGTTTTAGATATACATATACTTAACTACATTTTGCTGTGATACTTTGTTTTTGACAATAAAGTTTTTGTATTACTTTTTAATAACGGTACCTACCTAATCAACTTAGAAAAGTTGAAAAACCCCCGACATTGTCATTTCAAACTTCAATATTTGAAAAACGAGTAACCGATGTTATGAAACTTTGCTAACAACCATCGCGATTAAACAGGAGCTATGATGCCATAGGCAGATACACAGATGCGCATAATACAATATATATAGATACACCGACTCGCACTTGGCTGGTTTTTTTTAAAACGAGATTTTAATCTCAAAATTGAAAGCACTCCAAAAAGTGGCTAAGGTGACTAGATAGATGTTCTTTCCGTAACCTTCAGATACACAGGTCAAACTTATAACACTCCTCTTTTTCGTCGGGGGTTTAAAAAAGTATATAGGTAGGTAACAGAACTAGAAGCAGAAGTAGCTAAGCAACCGAAGCGGTCAAAGATCTGCACAAGCTCTTATGTCTATAACAATAGAGCCGTGCTTAGCTGAGCAACCGAAGCGGTCACAATGATCTGCACAAGCTCTTATGTCTATAACAATAGAGCCGTGCTTAGCTGAGCAACCGAAGCGGTCACAAAGATCTGCACAAGCTCTTATGTCTATAACAATAGAGCCGTGCTTAGCTGAGCAACCGAAGCGGTCACAAAGATCTGCACAAGCTCTTATGTCTATAACAATAGAGCCGTGCTTAGCTGAGCAACCGAAGCGGTCACAATGATCTGCACAAGCTCTTATGTCTATAGCAATAGAGCCGTGCTTAGATCATTGTGAAGGCTTCGGTTGCTTAGCAACTATTGCTGCTGACTGTAAAACATTTCATAAGTTTTTTTTTCTTTTCATCTGTCCTGGCCCGTATTTGACCAACTTTACAAATGTTGGTTTTGAATGACAATTCGGTGTCAACCGCTTACTTGAAGAGCTTCTGTTTTAGCGCGCTTCATACCGACAAAGAAATCTAGTTCGAATTGTCATTGGAAACTGACAATTGGAAAGTTGGTGAATTTGGGGATTGGCCCGTATTTGACCAACTTTACAAATGTCAGTTTACAATGACCGCTGTTGCCACAGACATATACACAGATACTCATCAGACACAAACTTTCGGATATACCTCTACATAGCGACCATACCAGAGGGTCGAGCAAGACTTTACGAAAGCTGCGTAACGTAAAATCGAATAGTAAACGTTGTCGAGTTTGTATGACGTTTGGAACAGCGCCCGCCCGTGAGCGTATTTGGAGCTAATATTTAGTATGAGGTTTCTCGATCTCGATACGATAACCGTAACGTGACGCAGCATTCGTAAAGTCGTGCTCGACCCTCAGTTACAACACAGTTCAACGACCTTGAAGTTCATAGCTCCAATACTTATCCCAATTGACGAATAAGTGCCAGTCAGAAGCCCTGACCAATGGGTTTTCTTCCAAAAAGTTTCAAGTGGTTAGAAAGTTGGCTAAACACGAATATCGTTTGTAACGGTTCGGCACATATGGGACGGACGGACGGAATAACAAATATTGTTAAGTATGTTATTATACTTTTAAAATACTCACTGAAGCATGCATACATAGACAAAAACAAGAAATATGCCAACCCCGGGAACCTAACCCGGATCCTTGACCATTTCCGTGTATATATTTATAAGATAAGGTTTTTTTTTTAATTTTGATTTTTCAAAATTATAACTTTACAGGTGTGCACATTTGTGCTTACTCAACCTCTGGCTGAATTCTTGACGTTTCATTAAAAGGAACCATGTTCCTTTATATTATGTCTTAGCTGTTGCCCGCGACTTCGTCCGCCTAGATTTCGGTTATCGCTATGCCGCGCGAACTATATAATTTTCCCGAATAAAAAGAAGCCTATGTTATTCCTCAATATTCAAACTATCTTCTTACCAAATTTCATCTAGATTGGTGCAGCGGTTTTCCCGTGAAGAGGTAACAGACAGAGAGACAGAGTTACTTTCGCATTTATAATATTAGTTAGGAAGTTAGGATTTATAATTACGCTATTCTTGTTCAATTCATAGTCGGTTTATTTACCCTAATTACGTTTCTTAAATGGTAACAAGAACTGTTTGAGTCAGTTTTAATGGATTTTCTGTTCCGTTTGTCTTTGCCGATTGATTGATCATTCTTCGGCAATCTCCGGAACTTTGCAGACGGTATTGTCCTAGGCTGTTACGATAATGAGAAACTCCATTTGGGCGGAAATAGTGGTTTTTAACGTCCAACGTGAAATGAGGGGTGTTAAGTTTCACGTGTGTTTCCGTGTATTTATGTTTTTGTGTGTTTGTGGGTCTGTCTCTGGTTGTAGCTTCTAAATGGATAAACCAATTTGTACGCGTTCAATCAAGATGGGTTAGCTAAGTTTTATGAAAAACGGTAATTTTTTTAATGAAATGTCTAACTATTAGCACACGGTCGAGCACTAAACTAATCGAATAGTAAACGTTATCAACCGCGCCCTCCTGTGAGCGTATTTGGAACTAAAATTTAGTATGAGGCTAACGGTAACGTTACGCAGGATTCTAAAAGTCGTGCTTGACCCTCTGCATTTGCAGCTTTCTATGTCTATGTTTCTATAGAGAAAAAGGATCTTGATAGACAGACAGAAGAACGGACAACGAAGTGTGAACGAAGTGATCCAAGGGTTCCGTTTTTCCTATTGACGTATCTACGGAACCCATTAACCTAATAAAATCACAAATTAACTGAAACAAATGAACTACTACCCCCGCATCCTTCCGGTACTCATCCGCCGCCGAACAGCAATGAAACAAACATAAATCTCATTTACAAATGTGCATAACTATGCTTTTTACCCGAGTCTCCCCTCCTCACTTCCCGGCCACAACTACGCGAGACTGCACCGCGAACATTCCACGTTTTACTAATACATTGCCTGCAACGCTTACCAACCGCTGTGCGGTGAACGTGTCGACCGCGCAATGAATAGAAGACCCGCTCGCAACGCCGCTGGCGGCACGTATTCGCGGCCCGGGGTGCTACATCCCGTATGCCAAATTCAACCTAAGCGCAAAAGCAAACACATGAAATACACTTGCAAATCCCTTAAGTAACATTGCCCCGAGTTTCTCGAAGAAAATGTTTTTGTAAATGTGTAAAGAGCAGGGTTGATTTTGGCGTGGTAAGAAAATCATTGAAACGGTTTATGTTGTTTAAATCTATGAATGATTATAGGAAGTTTCCGATGCCAGTTACTTGTTTCCTTGAGGTCAAATGCTGCCAATGGTAAGGGGAGCGCCGGCTTTGTTGTTTACAAATTTTGTATGGTTATGTAGAATCGTTATCACTTTGCTTATTACTATGTTGCTAAAATTTTATTAGGAGTAGGTATACTCGAACCAAAATTCCGGCTGCTATCGAAAACAAATGAAAGGAGTAAGTATCGTTTTGCACTTTTTTCTATTTTTTTTTTATGAAACTAGAAATACTCACTGAAACAAGAATACTTACACCGAAAGCCAAACACTATAACGATTAAAAATCGTTGACCGAATTTCGCTTGTCCGAATCGCCTTGCATTTTTTTCAGAATTTTCAGAATTTCAGGATTTTCATAAAACATGGGGTCTTGAAATAAATCTTGAAAATATTTACGGTTTTAGAAAAAAAGGTGCGTTCGAGCAAACGAAAATTTCGGATAAATTAAATTCGGTCAATGATTTTTAGTGTTGATGTTGTTGTGGTTTGAAGCATAACCTAACCGCGGGGATTGAATCACGTGCTTACCCATACACCAAAGTTAGTACAAATACCTGTGACTATCTTAAGGCTTTACAAGACTTTAAAATCCAAATAATGGTCTACTTTTAGAAGCAAACTATGTTGGTACCTGGTCATAACCGTATAACTTAAGAATTATCATCGCTGAGTCGGCGCCTTTTCGCGGCTATGCCGTGACAAATTTCCGTGTGTGTATAGCTTGTAAGATATTTGTCTTGCTGCATTTGTCATAGTCATGGTTGTCGAATAATAGTAGTTTATGCAACTGCTACATAATGAGGGTCCTTAAAACACGAGTGTGTTTTTACGAAACGAGGCGAAGCCGAGTTTCATAATAGGATCACACGAGTGTTTTAAGGCCTAATTATGTGGAGTTGCATACATTACTTTATCTACACACATATTATAAGTACTCTAAGATGGGTTCAGAAGCCGAAGGCATATATCATACCAATACCTGTCACGAATTTGACTGTTTTTTTTTTAAATCATATACAAACATACCGAGCTGACGTTTCGTAAACTGTTTTTTTTTTGTAAAAAAAAATCAATATCACATTATTAATTATACATGTTCGGACTGAACTCGACTTATATATGTGAGTGATCCGTTTTATTTCACTATGATTGTAAATTACGTTGGTCGTCAAATTCTAAAAATTGAATTCGATATCGAAAAGTCATTACGACATCGAATTCGATGACTATTACTTTACTGCAGTGGAGGTGGTTGGCGGCGGAGGCGACGGCGTACTGCAATGCTGGTAATTTTCTACGGTTTCTGAACGCATTTCATAGGACTTATGATATGTGTGTAGATAATTTTTTTTTATCTATCTATCTATCATAACATACCTTAAAAAAATTCAACGAAAAATTTATTTTTTATTTTTTTATTACTGCAGACACATTAGGTACCTGTCTCGTTGCATCGCAAAACGATTTTTTTAGGTAAGCGTCCACATGTCGGTATCGTACGCAACGGACGCATCGCACGCAATGAAAATATATGCAATGTGCGATGCGTACTACGAGCATATAACCCTATAGAGACCCAATACATGCGAATTTAAAAGAAAACAATTCTGTCAACTAGCTGCGGAATGCAAATAGGTTGCGAAATATATCAATGACAAATAATTGAAAACTTGACAGAGTCGGATCGCCTTATATTACGTCTCTATAGGTTATTTAGAGTAAAGCCAATGCGCTATAAAATTTTAAAATAAACAACTCACAATGCAAAAAAGTACATATAAAAATTAAAACAAAACATTACAACTATTTAGGGAGTTTTAAATGTCAGTTTCGCTTCCCTAAAGCGACGGAACACCACACCCTCCGGCCAAAAGTCGGAGCGCAGGAACATCTGCTGGTGCTTGGCAGGCACTTGGAGTCTAAAGGAGCTAAAATTGTTAGCCCTAGTAGACTCGAGCGGATGGATGAACACCCGGGAACCCTGTAACCGGTCCCGTGCTGCCTCGCGGATGTGCTCGAAGACCTTGTCCGATGTAGTCTTCTTGTCCAAACGAGACAGGTAGATGTCCACCAATGGTTCTGCAGCTTGGATACAGGAAGCCGCTGCAGGAATGGTCCCGCGCTGATTGCGATTACGTTTAAGACGGCGTTTCCGGCTCACCACAGGAGTATAGCCATCTCCGTCCATAACCACTTTTGGCGCTGGTTGATCGGCGGCCGCAGGTCGCTCTTGCGTCCCTCTTGCAGCAGCGGCAGAACTAAAGGGGCGCTTATTATGTGCTCGTAGGATGCGTACGATGCGGACAGGTGGACGAACTTAAAATATGAGTTTCTATACAAACAATACAACGATCCGTTGCGTGCGATGCGTCCGTTGCGTACGATACCGACGTGTGGACGCTTACCTCAAGTCAAAAATAATTGCTACCATTTATAAGAGAATTTTGGTAACTTTACTTGTAAGAAACTTCTACGAGTAACTCCTGTAAGTAGTATATGAAAGTCGTTGTAAAATATTCAGACCACAAGCGACTCGTGAATGGAAATCGATAATGTTTTTATATTTAGAATGGGAGGTCTGTAGTAACATGCATTTTTTATAGAGATGAACATTGAACAGTAGTTAACGGGATAGCACTAGGAATAGCTATATGATATATAGTGTTTTAAGAATCATTTATTGTCGAAGCCTAGTGCTGCCCCCCCATACTACGAAATTCGAAAATCGAAGTTCGTATCGTATCGTCCCGCTCACTCTCGTGTTAAATAATATTAGCTTGAGAGGGACGGCACGATACGAACTTCGAATTTTGCACTTCGTAGTCGGGGGGGGGGGGGGGGGCTGATCTTTAGTGTGTTAATTTGTAGGTTTGTCATTTATCATTGTCTTTATTGTGTTTATTGAATAAATTTCACCTAACACCTAAAAACCAAAACATCATACCTACAAGGTTGAAGATGCTTCTAATGTCCTCTTGCAGCATCTAAACCCAGTGTTAGCGTTAAGTCAAAGTTTCATTGTGTCAAAATGCACGGAACTGTCAGGCTTAAGTTAGCAGAATTTCGTAACTATTTATTTTGACACTCGTCATCGGTTTGAAATGTCAGTTTTTGTACGACTGTGACAGCTAGCTATTTCTGATACCAATTGTCAGCCCATACAAAATGAACGCGATGGCGATTGCGAGCGTGTTAGACATTTGTGCCGCTTTGGCTCTAGCTGTTAAGGTACAAATTTGTTATCCTAACTAATATTATAAATGCGAAAGTAACTCTGTCTCTCTGTCTGTCTGTTTTTTACCTCTTCACGGGAAAACCGCTGCACCAATCTAGATGCAATTTGATAAGAAGATAGTTTGTGTTTGCCCCCACAAGATGGGGTCAACCAATCGGCTGCGATTCGCAGCTCTGTTTATCTTAACTTAAACTTACAGTTCATCGGAAGGATTGGGTCTTCTGGCTCCGGTTCTTCGAGGCTTAGACACAACCTAGGTTATCTAAGGGCCCTTGTATGGTTACCTGGTGTTCTACCTGTCCCACCGTGTGCGAAGAAACGCACGCGGATTCCGTCTCTTATAAACTAACACAAAAATAGTCCTTATTTCGTTCCCACACGCGAGCCCAGCCGTGGGCTATCCAATCGCGCACAAAATTCCGCTAAGATTATTTAAATGCAGTCGGATTACAAATCTCTCCTCAAAACAGCGCCTTTCGCTTGGAGGTTAGAAACAAGACCGCCTAGAACAATGTCCGACCACAAGTGTCAGTCAAAAACGTCAAAACTGACAGTTGAGAATAACCTTTTAAAACTAACATAGCAAGGCGTGTTCGGGTACATGGAAAAAACCGCCCTGGGCCAGAACAGTTTCAATATTGAGGAATAACATAGGCTACTTTTTATTTGGGAAAATTATGAAGTTCCCGCCGGATAGCGATAACTGAAATCTACGCGGACGAAGTCGCGGGCAACAGCTAGTGATTAAATAAATAAATAAATCAGGTATACTGGTTTTAAGCCTTAAACTAAGTATATTAAAAATTTTGCTGCAACTGGCCGGAAATAATTTTAATAAATTCTCTAATTTTAGGTTCCTTTCCCATTTTTAAATCGCGTCTACAAAGATATCATTTTAAAGCAAATCGCGCAAACGAACCGATAATAACTGCCCCAGTTTCTGGCGACAATGTTAACACTTCCGCTGCGGGGCGCTGAAGCTAAGTGCTCCGCAGGGGGCGGGCTGTTCTTAACACTAAAATGAAGAGTTTCCAGCAAAGATTTTATACAATTTATGTGGTCTGTATTGATATATTAGGTAGGTAGGTATCTTCTTTTTGTTACGTTTGTTCGAATTTGGAATGGAGATGTCTTACAAACAAGATTAAAACATAGGCAATTTTTTATTCCCTAAAACTGCATATAGCTTGCGTGGGAATCATGCGCAGGAAAAGTCGCAGGCAATAAGTTAGTAATAAAAAAAACTAAGCCATTAAAATCACAACAACATACAACAAGCTATTATAACCTAATCACAACAACATACAACAAGCTATTATAACCTAATCACAACAACATACAACAAGCTATTATAACCTAATCACAACAACATACAACAAGCTATTATAACCTAATCACAACAACATACAACAAGCTATTATAACCTAATCACAACAACATACAACAAGCTATTATAACCTAATCACAACAACATACAACAAGCTATTATAACCTAATCACAACAACATACAACAAGCTACTATAACCTAATCAACTTAGAAAAGAAGAAAAACCACAATACTTTCACTTTAAATAAATTCAACAATCTCAGAAACTTAGCTAAGAGCCATCTCTATTAAAAAAAGCCGTGTCCAGATCAGTTCATCCGTTTAGGAGCTAATACGATGCCACAGATAGATACACAGGTCAGAGGGTCGAGCGCGAGTTTTCGAATCCTGCGTAACGTTACGGTTATCGTATCGAGATAGAGAAACCTCATACTAAATTTTTGTTCCAAATACGCTCACGGGCGGGCGCTTACAAACGTCATACAAACTCGACAACATTTACTATTCGATTTCACGTGACGCAGATGTCGAATATTCGTACTCGGGCCTCTGTTGTTAGCAAAATGACTGCGGGCATACGAGAACCTTGTAATTATACTTCTCCTGGTGAAGTATCAGTTGACAGTTGACTCGTTTAGCTTGTGAGGTAATAATGACAAATGGCAGTAAATAACCTGACCACCCTTGTCATTATTGTAAAATTGCCTTTACACCTACCAACGGCAAGAGCTATGACATAATCAAGCGTGATAATTTGAGAAAATGAGTTATAATTAGTGATCGGCGAACGGTAGCAATTTTTAGGGTTCCGAAGTCAAAATGGCAAAAAGGAACCCTTATAATTTTATCATGTCCGTCTGTCTGTCTGTCTGTCTGCCCGTCTGTCTGTCTGTCCGCGGCATAGCTCAGAGACTATTGGTACTAGAAACCTGTAATTTTTCAGAGATATACATATTAATTAGGCCAAAAAAGTGCTCTGACAAAATCATGAAAAATATTTTTTTTTGTACACGTAAAGTGGGGATGTTTTTTTTATTTCTCGTCCACCCCATAGTGTGGGGTATCGTTGAATAGGTCTTTCAAAAATATTAGGGGTACTCGCAGATAATTTTTCGATAAAATTATTCGTTTGCGAAATATTTAGCTTTTAAGTGCTCATTTTTGTTGGAGTCCAGTGTCGTCGTCGTCCCCCGTCCCCCCCCCCCCCCCCTCCCCTCTACCAGAGAAACTGTTATATTTGGAAATGTGAAAAAAATCAGAGTAGCAATGCATAATATAATGAATTTAAAAGGAAAACTATCAGAGATAAGCAGGCTATACAGGTTTGGGGGTAATAGCTAATTATGTGTATCTATGTCAGTAACTAATATAAATTGACCCCACACTGCGTACAGTTTGCTTTGGAGTAGGGCTCTGCTAACACTGGTTTCGAATAGGTGTGACGAAAATATCTTTGAATTAGGTATCTGATAAATTAGGATTTTTTATTCGAAAGCTAGTTTAATCGAAATGGTTCTTAGCTGAGTTTCATGTTGTCACTGAAATGTTGAACTTTGAAATGAAGTAGTCGGACGTTTTCAACTTTTCTAAGTTGGTTAAGGTATCAGTTAAGTAATTGTTTTTTCCCCTTCCTGTATTAACACTTCAGTGTTATCAATCTAGCTATCCGTCTAGGTGACTTAGGCCTTAAAAAATCAATTGGAAGGGCCAAGTCCTTAACCTTCGGGTGCAGACAGCCTTGAGCGGCGCCGGCCGGTCTGGCCTGGAGGGGGGTGAGGGGGGGTATTTGGGTGTGGACGTGAGTCTGGTGGCTGTGGTATTGGGTCACTATGGGTTTTTAGGCATTTTTGTCGCGAGGCGAGCTGTGGCCGTCGTTTTTTACTGCCGCCGGAAAGCACGGTCTTTTTAAGATTTTTGGCGTGTTTTTTTATACGATAAGCAGGTCACCTGATGGCAAGTGATCACCACTACCCATAGACATCCGCAACCTGGGGGGTTTGTAGATGTGTTGCCACGAAATGCCTCTTGTGCCCGTAATTACACCGGCTGTCTTATTCTACACACCGGAAGATAACAGTGCAAGCACTGGTGCTTAGCGGCAGGATTAGGGAGTAAGATGGGGGTAGCGATCCGGACGGACCTCGCACAACGTCCTACCACCCGCAAAAGTGTTTAAAAATACCGCTAATTGCCTCACCGCTATCCGAGTAAGTTTTTTTTTTATTATTCAGGCGGCGTCACATAGTTAAACATGGGCCACTCAAAGGTTGGCTGGTAGAGATCCTTTAAAGGGATAAGTCAAAATTCAAAATTCAAAATTCAAAATTTTATTGAGCAAATAGGCAGATGAATGCTCTTTTACACGTCATTTTTTTGAGTCTACCAGCGCTTTCGGAAAGACCATGATTGCCAAGAAGAATGCGCCGCAAGAAACTTGGCACAAAGTATTTTTTCTAAAAACAAGTTACATTAGCTCTTACAATACGTAACCACAGATAAATTACACAAAAAAACCTCACTCTATCATCAAAAAATTAAGAGAGAAAAAAATACTGTATTTTAAAAACAAGTGTAAAAAATAATTATTAGAACAGCAAAACCAGAACACTACTTTACTGGCACGTTTTAAATGAGCAGGAGATGTATAGGGTCTCCAGGTCAAATATCCAAATATATATATATATATATATGTAAATATAATATGCTTGAGGCCATAGGCCATACCGCTAGGCCTCACGTTCGAACTACAGCTCAAGCCCTCTCATTGTGAGAGAACGCCTGTGTACGACAGTGGGACGGAAATAGACTGATGATGATGAATAAAAAATTAAAGAGGATACTCAATACTCATAAACGAAACGTTTTAAAAAAATACGCCGATTGAAATAATGGCCGGTTGTCCACGAGATTATGTACTAAATTGCGTACACAAGGGTGTGTACATAATCCACCATTAAAAGTATTAAATTTCTTCTTTTTAGCATAGTTTTTTAACAAACAGAAGCAATTGGCAGAGTGCCTTGTTAATTTTCCAATAAAACTGTTCTTGTATGTATGTATGTATGTATATCTCTTTATTGCACATAAAACAAAAAAATACAGATAACAGAACAAAAGCAAATGTACAAAGGCGAACTTATCCCTTAAAGGGATCTCTACCAGTTAACCTTCGGGCGATTGACAGGACATCAGAAAAAAGAGTAGACATACAAATAAAAGTAAGAGGATCCGGAACCTGAAATTAACCTAATTACCTAACTAAAGCATTTAAAATACACATACATAGAAATACAGATACACTCTAGTACATACCAATAACATAACGATAAATAAATACATATCAAGAAGTATACACTACATAAAATACATATATACACGAACTAGAGAACACACAATATCCAATTAAGAGGAACCGTCAAGCCAGTACTTCCTCATGCGATTCTGCAGCTTGTTTGTTAAATATAACCTCAAACCATCTTTCCGAGACATAAAATCAAGACAGAGATTGCTCTATTGTGATTTTTTTGCACAAGTTTTTTTTTAGAATTAAACCCATAATGGATAGGCAAAGGAAGTAAAGTCCATACAGCCACGTCTGTTGTCGTTCCGGTACTCGTAAAATACGTTTGATGAGATGCCATGTGGAACTGTGGACGTGCCCCTTACGCTATTTAATAAAATGGAAAAGTGGCCCCTAGCTAATCAATAAAACGTTCTATTACTCTATTTTACCGATGTTTATCTGCACGCATAATCATAAAGTCCTGTATAATGCGTTCAGAAACCGTACTGTAGGTAATAGCAGTAACGTAATGTCATTGCGACATCGAATCCCATACCTGTATGAGATTTAAATGTGGAACATTTTCAAAATCCAATACAATTTCAAATGCAATTTTAAAGGCCTTAAAAAAAGTCAATACGAAACTCAATATACAATGACAATGCAAAGAAAAATCCGTTTTTCTTTGCATTGTCATTGTATATCGAATTTCATTCTATGAATGTTTCATAAAAATAAACACAAAAATAATCAATAAATCGATTATTTTCATTGATTCAGAAAATAGCTCCATCTCTTGCCACTAATGCGTAACTGTAGAAGTTCCGTAGTGGGTGAGCCGCTTGATTAAGCTACTCATAGATGGCGCTGAGGAGAGATCTTCCAAATAAAAATATGACACAAGGCATTGAAAAATTCGTTAGGTACACCAACGTTAAGTATAGCTTAATTGGTGGAGCGTGGTACGGATTACCGAGGTTGCTGGTTCAAGTCCAGCTGCTTAACGGATTTTTCTTTGCATTGTCATTGTATATTGAATTTCGTTCTATGAATGTTTCATAAAAATAAACACAAAAATAATCAATAAATCGATTATTTTCATTCAATACGAAACGTCATCTCGGTATAATTAAAAAAAACTGTGAAATTCGGGACAGGTTTTTGTTATGCCTTCGGCTTCTAAACCCAGAGTACATAATAATATAATAATGTGTGTAGATAAAGCAATGTATGCAACTCTACATAACTTAGTAGGCTTTAGAACACTCGGGTGATCTTATTATGAAACTCTGCTTCGCCTCGTTTCATAAGCCCACGCTCATGCTTAAAGGACCTTATGTTCCTAACAGTTGCATAAAGTACTATTTTGTGAGAGTTGATAAAATTAAACCTTTAGTGTAGCATGTTGCACCGCAATGTCAAGGTCACGTGATCGTAAACACGTTCCGTTCGAGTTACTGGCTGTTATGTAAGTGCGAGTAACACCCCCCCCCCCCCCCCCCTCCGGTGAGGTACGAGTAAATGCGTTTAAAGGGTGCGGGCCCAGTGCCCCGAGCACGGATATCCGAATCTCACGTACCGTAATTTAGTATTACAAAATTATTTGATAAAGGAAATTTTTGTGCATGTCATTTGTTCGGGTTTTTTTTAATGGAAATAACCTAGTGAAATTTTAGTACAGGTACTAAAATAGGTACTTAATAACCAACTTAAAAAATATCTCGAGAATGTCATTTCAAAGTTCAATATTTCGAAAACGGGTGAACGGATTTTAATGAAACTTAGCTAAGAACCATCTTGATTAAGCTAGCTTTCGATTAAAAAAGCCGCATCGAAATCGATCTATCCGCTTGGGACCCATACTTGTACTACAAACAGATACACAGATACAAAGGTCAAACTTGTAACACCCCTCTTTTTTTCGGGGGTTAAAATAGGTACAGACAGCGTCAGAGAAAACGACCCTCTCTGGTCACATGACACATGAAAGCGTCTGGAACATGAAAGCGTTCAAATTTTTGTCGGCTGACGCAGTAAGCAAGTTGGTCTAGTAGTTAGCGATCGGCCCTCTCGTGACAAGTGAATCAGAGGTCTCGAGTTCTAATCCACTTCTACGGAGACTTTTTGTTTTATTTTTTCGTGGCATTTTTCTGACCATTTAGTTAGGTAAGTAAAAAAAAGGTTAAAAAAGTTTTGCTCATTGATACAGTTTTTTTTTGCCACACTAGAACTGATACAATACAATCTACATAGGTTTGAGTGAGACAAGAGAACCTTAGTAATAATTCCACGAACGGGCAACTAATATTATTAACTATTTTTAGATTCAATATTCGCATTGCAAGTCAAATTCACAGTCTTCGCCAAGCGGTCCGTGACAGCTTACAAAAATATCTTTTTACCAAATGTCACATTTTTTTCTAATTGGATTGGAATCGAACTCGATTCACTGCAACAAGTGCCATGTCGTATGATTCAATCTGCCGCTAGGCCATTTGAACCCATGACATTGGCTGCAAATTTAATACTTGCTTGTTGCGTGCCATTACAATTCAGTATACGCCAGGCGGCAAAGCAAATGCAATCTTATTGCATAGCAAATAGCGACTTTCAAAGAAGCACCGACTGAGATATTGCTAAGTTTTAACTTTGTTTTTCATATTAAGACTTTGAGGGTAAACACTTATGGCAGATATTTCCTTAATCTTCGCATCCTTGTCCGGCTTATGCGTAGATATAGATAGTTAGATTGTGTTTATTGCCGATTATTGCACTGCCACAATTTTATTATGAATCTCATTTACTAAACTGAGGGTAGGTAATCTTTATATGACTTTACAAATCATTACGTTTTTGAAATATTGAACTTTGAAATGAAAATGTCGGGAGTTTTAAACACAGAGGTCTTAAACACTTATTTCATAGTATCACAAATATAATGTTAACCTATGCAAAGGCAAAGTCTACCAAATTGAGAATAGAGCAGTTAAATTATGAAATATTGACAACCTATTTGGCTTTAAAGTGCCGCTTACATGCCAAGTGATGGCTGACCTCGATTTCATAAACCAAAAATGTTAGTACGCCAAAATGAAACAGTTATGAACAGTTGTGGGCTCAAATCTCAGGAAGAGTATAGTAATAATAATAATAATTGATTAAGCCATAAAACAACGTATACAAAAGTTCTTAAAAATTAGAGACTGTTTCCTAAGTAGGTAAAACCTGTATTGTAGGATAAACAAGTGCTCCTCCCCGTATCAAAAGCATGATGTAACATTAGACATAATGAAAACGGGATATTGACCGCGATTACCTTATAGGTTTGATGAGCTCCCGATATTTCGATGCAGTTGCATGCATCATGATCGCGGGCAAACTGACGAAACGAGGGTAGATACTAATGTTGCGCAGACCGGGCTCTGTCTACCCGCATTTTTGCGCGCCGACTGCGCGCACTGCCACTACTATAGGTCGCGTTCTCACTTGATGATGATGATGATATTGATGATGTTGATGATGTAACATAGCAACTATTGAGTTTAGTAACTATAAGTATAACTGGGTTAGTTATTTGTTATTTTTTTCAGTCATCCACTGATCCATCTAAATGGTCCACTCTGTATACAATAGTAGTTTATGCAACTGCTACATAATGAGGGTCCTTAAAACACGAGTGTGTTTTTACGAAACGAGGCGAAGCCGAGTTTCATAATAGGATCACACGAGTGTTTTAGGGCCTAATTATGTGGAGTTGCATACATTACTTTATCTACACACATATTAAAAGGACTCTAAGATGGGTTCAGAAGCCGAAGGCATATATCATGTACCCATACCTGTCACGAATTTGATTGTTTTTTTTAAATCATAGACAAACATACCGAGCTGACGTTTCGTAAACTGTTTTTTTTTAGTAAAAAAAAAACACATTATTAATTATACATGTCGGACTGAACTCGACTTATATACGTGAGTGATACGTTTTATTTCACTATGATTGTAAATTACGTTGGTTGTCAAAATCGAAAAATCGAATTCGATATCTAAAAGTCTATTACTATTAAGACTACGACTAAGACTATTACTTTACTGCTGGACCTGCTGGTGGAGGTGGTTGGCGGCGGAGGCGTCGTCGTGCTGCAATGCTGGTCATTTTCTACGGTTTCTGAACGCATTACAGAGGACTTATGATATGTGTGTAGATAAAAATAATAGTAGTAATGGACTAGTTCCCTATCCCGTGGGAATCTCGAAAAACCCCTTTCTTAGTGCACCTCTAGAATCATGAAACTACCGTAAGACTCAATCATAGTGAAGGTGGTGTGCGTCTCGCTGCCGCTGGGTCTTGCGCTCCCAGAGGAAGGACTACGAATTAGTCCGAAACATGTCAGGCTAAACTCGTATTATACATATAGGTGAGTGATCCGTTTTATTTCACTATCAACTCTAGGAACTCAAGGTATGCGTTTGCCAAATTTCAAGTCTCTGGGTCCAGTGGTTTAGGCTGTGCGTTGTCTGTCAGTCAGTCAGTACCCGGCTACCTAACCCTCCCCGCTAGAACGCAACAGTACACCCATTGCTGCTTAGCGGCAGGGTAAGCGCGCAAAGCTTTGGCATCCCCTAAACTGAAAAACCAGCAGAGTGCGAGTTGGACTCGAGCACCGAGAGTTCCGTACAAAGATTTTCCCGCTTTTACCCACGGTGTATTAAAATGTCCAGTGTTAGCAGAGCCCTACTCCTAAGCAAAATGTACGCAGTGTGGGGTAATTTTATCAATATAAACCTGTGTATTTACAAGTATTTATCAATATGTTAAAAGCCGTGATAGCCTAGTGGTTTGACCTATGGCCTCTTAAGCAGAGGGCCGTGTGCTCAAACCCCGGCTCGCACCTCTGAGTTTTTCGAATTTATGTGCGGAATTACATTTGTAATTTATCATGAGCTTTTCGGTGAAGGAAAACATCGTGAGGAAACCTGCACACATCTGCGATGCAATTCAATGATGTGTGTGAAGTTCCCAATCCGCATTGGGCCCGCGTGGGAACTCATAGCCCAAGCCCTCTCATTCTGAGAGGAGGCCTGTGCCCAGCAGTGGGACGTAAAAAGGCTGGTGATGATGATGTGATGATCAATATGTTAGTGACATAAAGACAGACAAAAAAAATTGATTTTGAGATTTTTCTGAGTTGTCGTGCTATAATTGTTACCTTCATATAAAATTTCAAGTTTCTATTATTACAACTGGAAGTACCCTTTATGCTTAAGATTCTCACAGTAGGGCAATTTTTATGGAAACAACCTTTTTAACGACTGTATCTTTTGATTGCTTTGATTTAGAAGTTTGATTTTTTAACAGTTTCAAGGGACTGCAGGCTTGAGTTTGTGTTATTAATTTCAGCATGCTACCTCCACGCGTTTTAGAGAAAAAAGGGTCTTGACAGACAGACAGACAGACGGACAACAAAGTGATTCTATAAGGGTTCCGTTTCTCCTTTCAAGGTGCGCAACCCTAAAAATCACATGCAAAATGAGATTATGAATACAAAAAACCAAGAAAAGAATTAACAAGTAATTTACTAACATTACTTATCATTATTTACTTGTTAGTGTTAGGTACTATTACAAAGTAATAAACAAGCTGAGCTACAAACTGCTTCTTACAGATAACCAACAACCTACATTTCATACAAATTAATTGTCATAAATTTTTACGACCTCTTTTTTTATGTCGCGACCTTTTATGTCTTCGGTTTATCGTCGTGATTATTGTAGTTATGTCGACCGCTATAACGAGCTCGATAAGATTTTATCCGACTTAGGCAACAGAAGGAGGGTTATGACTCAATGACAACATTGTTTCCTTGTGTGTACAGTGAAGTTCAAAAACATGGGTGCATACAACTTACTCAAAAATAATGGCATACGGGTCTTATGTCGGCGAATTAAGGCTGTTTTTTTTATACTCTATAGGCTTGCGTTTGACCACAATCACGCCTGATGGGAAGCGAAGATGTGGTCTATGATGGAGCACGCTTGCCTTGCAAATGCCCATTCACTCTAGACTTGAAAACGGCCAGATGTGGTATTGTTGTTGTGGTGGATTAATACGATACATGTTTTTGAGCTTGAACGTATACATATTAGCTATAAAACTTACTGAAACAAAAATACTTACAAAGAAAAACGTGTAGTATTTATATCTAATCCGGGTTTAACCCGGATTTTGACAACCTTCGGTCCCCGGGGCTAGTCACATATTTCTGGTTTCCTGTCTATTATTTTTTTAGTGACTATTAATTGAAAGTATGACAAAATTGATAAACGGTAATATTTTTTATCGGGAAAACCGTATACATAATTAAATATTGGAGATATTAGAAAAGTTGAAAAACCCCCGACATTGTCTTTTCAAACTTCAATATTTCAAAAACGCGTGAACTTATTTTAATGAAACTTAGCTAAGAACCATCTGGATTAAACTAGCTTTCGATTAAAAAAACCGCACCGAAATCTGTTCATCCGTTTGGGAGCTATGATGCTACGATATACACAGATACACAGGTCAAACTCATAACAATCGAATTCTCCCAAACAAAATTTGCCATGAAACACTTCAACTTCACACATCCAAGCAAGTTCAGTAACGGATGACGACTCACACTAACGCAATCAATATTTTACATAACGTTGTTGGCCCTTCACTTGGCAATACCACGCATGTGATAGGTACATTGATAGTACATAATACGTAAATACAATTTGTTTATGATTTACCGTTAAAAATTATGTCATAAAACAAAATAACTGAACGACAATTTTCAATTCAAAATTATGTCACAAAACAAAATGAGAAAATGACAGTTGTCGTTTCAAAATTATGTCAAAACGAAACAACTGAATGTCAATTTTCAATTGTCAAGTTTTTAAGTTTTGTCAATTGCCTCTGGTCTCTGCGTCACAGGCCTTCTGGAGGCCGCTGAAGAATTTTAAAATTGTAAAAAAAAAATGTGTTGAAATAAACGCTTTTTTTTCGTCAAAAGCCAAGTCCGACTCGCACTTGGCTGGGTTTTTATATGTTGGTCTGTTTTTTTAGCTGGCTGTTCAATAGGCATTGCGTATAGAGATTTACGGTACACAATCAATTTACGTCAAGTAATATTCACTATCTCTATTCAACTTAGCTTAGTCATACTCATACTACACAAAGTTCGGGGGTTTGGGGCAGGATAAAGTTGAGTCCAGAGACCGCGCTAGGAAACGGGGGTTAATTCTGGAAGCGGAAACGGTAATTCGGTTATAAGTTTTTTTTACTGGTTTCGGCGTGGGAGTTATTGAAGAACTGGTTTTTAACCCCCGGCGAAAAAGAGAGAATCTGTGTATCTGTCTGTAGCATCATAGCTCCCAAACGGATGCAGTGATTTGGGTGCCAATTTTTGAGGCGGAAGCTAGTTTAATCGCGATGGTTCTTAGCTAAATTTAATTAAAATCGGTTAGTTATTTGTTATTTTTTTCGTAATAAGTTTTTTGAAATATTGAACTTTCAAAAATTACAGTGTCGGTTTTTCAACTTTTCTATAACTTGGTTAGGTTATGGTTATAAATTGACGCGATGTTGCTCTATCGAGACTTTATTTTTAAAGTAAGTATTACGTACACAATTCATCGAATCGAACCGACCACAAACATGTGAAAAAAACCTCCTGCACCTATAAGTATTATAATTATTTATGATGCTAAAAGACAAAGTAAAGTGAGGGAGGGGTACCAAAATAATAACCATCATTCAGGCTATTCTCGTCCCACTGTTGGATACGTCTCCTTTGACAATGAGAGTCCCAGTGCGGATTGGAAACTTCGCACACATCATTGAATTGCTTCACAGAAGTGTGCAGCAGGTGGGTAACGTGTGTGTGTGTTATAATAATAAGTATAAATTAAATTAAATGAAATATTTTTATTGCGAGAATACAGGTCATAAGTTACACAGGTACATAACCAACACTGCATTCTGCCTCATCGGCATGAAAATTTTTTAAACAAATACTATAATAAGGTACAGATAAACTCAGTTATAGGTAATAATACATAAGCAGGAGATGTACAAGGTCTCCTAGTTAATTATATTTAGTCAATGAACAAAGTAAGGCCTGATCCAATCAATTATTAACTATAATAATTTTAATGGCTGTGCAAGGTAAGGAAAGGCAATTTCGACAGCAAGCCTGGCAGGTTTGGGGAGGACTCCAATAGAGAGATCTCTCTCCAGGCAGATGTTATGCCTGGGGACAGAAGTCCGAAGGAAGAGAGTTGGAAGTTGTATTTATGCAACCGACTTGAGAAACTTCGTTAGCGCGATGTAGAACAGTGACGTCACTCGCGTGTGGCGCTAGGGTCGCTACACAGGTACAAGAAGGATACGAGGCACGCGAAGGACCAGTACTTAGCTGGCATTGACTTACCAACACCGTGGACTTCGGGTTGGCGCTTGAAAACGTCCGAACCAAATGACCACTAATCGAGCGTCAGTCAGTCTTAGTTTGGTCGAACGACAGCGCTATGACGTGTGACTGTCAACGAAAAATGCCGTGTTGTACTGGGACACATTTTTCGTGAATTTTGTACTAGACCCAAAGTCCATGGTGTTAGTAAGTCAATGATGGTGTAAAGATACCTGTCATAAGGATAAAAGATAAATCTTATCTTCAGTTTCATGGATGACACTTTAGTGATACATTTCCGGCATAAAACTCACGCCTTCTAAATCTACGTCTAAAAATCGGTCATAACGCGCTAATGCTTAAGCTGCGAAACAGTTTTAAAGTTAAACCTAACATATATATATGTTGTAAATGTATGCCGGCGGAGTCGGTGCCAAGCCGGGTGGTGGCGCCCCTGCGCGCACACAGCCCTGCGCGTACAGATGCGCGCACACAGACGCAAAAAGCGCTAGGGTTGCCGACGCGTGTGCTTTCAAAGTTTCTTGGGGATTTTAGTATAATTTCTAGTTCAATGTTTTTAAGAATTGCTCACGAAAGTTATGTCACAGTTTATTTTGTATTAGCTGTTGTTTGTGTAAAATTCCTTTACCGTTTTCCCACGAGAACTGTACATTCCGGGATGAAAAATACTTTTGTGTGTTATGCTAACGTATAGGCTATATTGCAAGAAAGAAAGAGAGAAATATTAATTAACAACTATACTACATTTAACTGTAAATTTTCATCATAATTCATTCAGTAGTTCTTGCCAAATCCATCCTCACAAATCTTAAAGTTAAACATGAAAAATTATTTCAAAAACTTGTTCTAAAGAGAGTGCTTTAATTTTTTAATTAACGAGAAATTTAACCACAGCAAAAGCGTTAAACTAGCTTTAACATTTTATAAATAATAAAAATACTCAACCGTCGTCTATCACGCGACCTGTTTATACGAACTTTCAAGAAGGCTTTGAGCTAATTCTCCTTTTTTTTTTTTAAATTCTCGTTCTATAATTCATAGACCAAATAGCGGAATAAATTGGAAACATATATCTACATAATTCCCCGGAGAGGAGGCTGTTACTGAGTTACATCTTTGGCCTCATCTACACTTTTCATTATGTAGAATAGGGGTCAATAGCTGATCAGTTAAAAAAAAAACATTCATTCAACAGTGGCACTGTGATGTGATGCATGGGGAAAGACAACACTCATTAGCTAAGGAGGAGGCCCTACCATGTAGTAAAACTTGAAGAGATAAAATATCAAAAAAACGTGCTCGCTTTTTTAAATACTTATAACTGTAACTCAGCACTTTCATTCCATTTTTCCGTAACCTAACCTAACTTAGAAAAGTTGAAAAACCACCGACATTGTCATTTCAAAGTTCAATATTTCAAAAACGGGTAAACCGATATGAATTAAACTAAGCTACGAACCACATTGATTAAACTAGCTTTCGATTAAAAAAACTGCATCGAAATCGGTCAACCGTTTGGGAGCTATGATGCCACAGACAGATACACAGATGCACAGGTCAAACTTATATCCCCTTTTTTCGGGGGTTAAAAACGCATTTCGCCTCAAACCAAGAAAAATTGGTAACCCAATATTGTCCATCCCTGCCTCGGGTCAGCGACCGCCATAACTTTTTTTTCTCTGCCAACCCTATCTAGATTAGAGCTCTTTGCGATCGCGATGCATTATAGCAAATTTAATGGTGCCCAGACACAGTTGAATCGTCACTGTAGCCCGAACAGCTCCGAATAGCCTTGTGGCGTAGTGTGTGACTGGAATAGCTTCGGCCTTATTGTGCTGGGGATTAACTGTTTATTTAGTTGGGCTACGGGGCAGAAGTTTTGACCATAAAGCACTCTTTGTGTCGGTAAATTAGAATGTGGAAAAGTTTACCTAAGTTACGACTATAACATAGCTGATTTTTAGATTTCTTCACTGTTGTTTCGTGCTTATGATGAAATCAGAACTTTGTTGGAATAGAAGGCAAGAGTTCATCGATTGAATGGGAACCGAGGTATTTTGATATCACGAGTGTAATTTAATTTATCTACACACATATCGTAAGTCCTCTATAATGCGTTCAGAAACCGTAGAAAATGACCAGCATTGCAGCACGACGACGCCTCCGCCGCCAACCACCTCCACCAGCAGGTCCTGCAGTAAAGTAATAGTCATTACGACATCGAATTCGATGTCGTAATGACTTTTCGATATCGAATTCTATTTTTCGAATTTGACCACCAACGTAATTTACAATCATAGTGAAATAAAACGGATCACTCACGTATATAAGTCGAGTTCAGTCCGACATGTATAATTAATTATGCCTTAACTCAGCTTCGCCTCGTTTCATAAAAACACACTCGTGTTTTAAGGACCCTCATTATGTAGCAGTTGCATAAACTACTATTACGAACTTTTTGGCGGTGTTTTGTTTGAACAGTTAATTGCTGAACAATAAGGCACCTATCCTGTTTTTAAAACCTGACGTTCGGCACTAAAACTGCGTTTGCAAGTTGCAAAAGATCACTTGCGTAGAGTTGTTTGAAGTGAACTGTCATAGCCTCTAATGTACCTATATTCGTCCCACGATAACTCTGCATAAGATGTTAATTGGCAACCCAGAAAAATCACGCTGTGGTAATAGTTTTTTCATGACATTCAGACATTTCTTTAATTAAAAACGAGTGTATGTTTATTAAATCCAAATAAATAAATTATGTGAGGTACATTATAAAACTTAAAACTAAAATTTAAAATACTAACTAAAACTAAACTAAAGGTAAAATATCTCTCCCAGATCGCCGCCAATGGAAAGGGTGCCCAGAAGGCTGGCAGCATTGCCACGTTGTATGGCAATGCTGATTCGCTGAGCGAAGTATTGGCCAGCCCTCTGGTCACGGGAGGCCTCTTTAATTAAAAATAATAGTGATAGTAGTAATCAAAAGTTGTTTTTTTTTAAATATGGCTCTGTCCATCGGAGGACAATTTTGCCAGTGTTTAGTAGGTTTTGCCGTTGCACGGTAAAAAAAATCTAGAAAACGAAATATGAGAGGTATTTTAATGGTGGATGGAGAATGAACAATGACCTGTTTAATATTGAATCTAATCAAAAGTTCAAAACGTGTTGTTTGACTATAAATCAGTGTTGCCATAATCAAACTTTAGATTTCTTCTGTTGTCAGTTCGTTGCAGAGTTATCGTGGGACGACTATAGCCTCTAATGTAGCTAATAGTCGGCATAAAAATTCCTCTCGAACGCTTTTGCTTCAATGTATCAAATAGTATGAGAATTGTTCATCGCCGATACGTGCCACTTTGCCCATAGTAATTCAGAAGTAAACGCAAACGCGATCGTCACGTGTTTTTAACCCCCGACGAAAAAGAGGGGTGTTATAAGTTTGACAAGTGTACCTGTGTATCTGTGTATCTTAGCTCTCAAACGGATGGACCGATTTCGATGCGTTTTTTTTTAATTGAAAGCAAGTTTAATCGAAATAGTTTTTAGCTAAGTGTCATTAAAATCGGTTAACCCGTTTTTAAAATATTCAGCTTTGAAATGACAATGTCGGGGGTTTTTCAACTTTTTTAAGTTGGTTATTAAATTTGGTCGTTGATTACACTAGACTCTACTAAGAATGGTCAATTGGGCTTTTAATGAATCTTCAACTCGGTCGCGGTAGTAACATGATTTTAGGTAGGTCGCACCCATTCACGGGACAACAGTGTCCCGGACCTTTGGGAGGCGTGCGCGGAGCCGAAGCCAACGCGTAGAAGCCCTTTTGACAATTTAATGAAGAGTGAGGGATACATTAGGTAGGTTATTATTATGCTCACCACATTCACTTATAATTGAAAATGGTCTTATCTGATGGTGTTATTACAATGAGAGTCAAAAATCGTCTAGGATCTCTAGTGTTGGCTGTCGAGTGAGGTCTATCTCTTATTCTCCATCAATTAGAGACAAGCAGAGCAGCTACTTAATTACTTGTAATCAGGTGACCGGATTATTCGTTCGCGTCCTCAGCTTCATGCCAAAAACACCGGCTTAAACTAGCTATCGTACTATTTTTTGTACTGTAATGGTTGCAAAAGAGACAAAAGCCTTGTCTCTATTAAATAAATCCCAACAACAATTAGCGCAACTCGAAGTTACGCGTTTGACTGTACTCCAAGAAAATAAGTTTTTTCTCTTTGCGAACATTCGGTTTGCAAATGGGGGCGTTGCGAGCTTTTGTAGCGAAATACATTTTGATTATTTTTTCACGCTGTTGCTAAGATACTGTTCGTGAAATAATAGTGAGGAAGTAAATAATAATCCAACACCTACGTAAAAATGTGAATTGGAATACATCAAAAATTGTATTTAGGATAATTAATAATAAGAAAGACTACATGTAAAGGAATAGAATCGTACGCAGGCTGCGTTAAGATTTAATAATTTTGTTGATTTGATTAACACCTAAACTGTATGAATGTACTAAATTAAAAAAACAAGTCTCACACTGAACGTAAACAAAAATAGTCCAATTAGTTTTTCAAAAGACGTGGTAAAATAAAATGTACAACAAATGGCACTAATCCTGGTCACGGCACCATAATAGCAATTCCACATACCTAAATTAAAACCTCTAAGAGGGAGTGGTAGAGAAAAACGTAAAATGAATTTTAGTGTATCTCCCACACGTATCAGTAGTGGGTTTTTTTTTCTTACCTTTCCCACGGTGTTAGCTTGTGGGTTGTGGGGTAGGTATCATTAGAATAGTATTAAAAAAATTTAGAGTATGCGAAGGCTATTTATCGATTTGGAAAGTGCTCATTTTTGTTGCGAAACATGTTTTTGGAAATGAAAAAAATAGTACATATAATGTCAAATATTAGTCAATTGAAAGGGTATAATAATAAATTGAAAAGGTAAACTATCACAGCTAAGTAGTCTTTACGGTAAACGAGTTTTTGACCATTTACGACCAAATTCTAAAAATTACTAACTTAGTAAAAAACCTATTCAAATTAGATTCCCAAGGACTTTTACGTAACCCTATCTTAGGCGTGTCCAACACGCTCTTGGCCGGTTTTCCCAGTTATCTGAAATAAACTTTACCTACAATGCCATAAAAACTAGAATACACGCTTCTGCACTCGTTATACTGCATGCAAATGTTTCAAATCTTTTGAAAAACCAGGACAAAAATACATCATACCTACCCACTTTATGTGCTGCATACCGCGCCAAAGTTTGTGTTAATAAATTTTACAGCAAAGGTAAAATAGAAACACTTGGTGGCATTTGAACAATTGAAGCTCCAGCTTGTTACAATGTTGCATACGAAAATAAACAACAGAAAAATACAGAACAAACTGTCGCATACATATATGTAGTTACTTATGAACACCAACATATGTGTTGCGAAAGTTTTCGCTAATCGCTATAACCCAGGGGAGAAAGTGTTGCATGGAGTTGTGTGTATGTCAAAATAAAAAGAGGGAGTGGAAGTGGATTAAAGTTTAACTATTAGTTCCTATCTAGGAAGACTGATGCAGCCATGTTAGAATACGGTTACAAAGGTTCTTATTATCTAATAATTCCATGCGTATTCAACCTGCACGCAGGTGTACAAACATTTAAAGTCACAATTTCTAGCTAAGTATACAATGTGTAGGTACCTAAATTATTGTCAATGGTAATCATAATGTCAAATGGATTATTATTATACTATCTATAATCAGGTCAGGTAGGTACATTACAGTCATTTATACTCTATAATTGTACAGTCAACTTGGAAATAAATATGAAAGTATATTTAATAAAAATAAATATACTTGGGAATATGTGCCACACCATTGCCAAAAAAAACTTCTCGATCGCGTTCGCATTAAAGTGTCAAATAGTATGAGAATTGTTTGTTGCCGATACGTGCCACTAGTGGCGCTGCTAATGTGTTTTTTGAACAGCGCCCGCCCGTGAGCGTATTTGGAACTAAAATTTATTATGAGGTTTCTCGATCTCAATATGATAACCGTAACGTTACGCAGCATTCGTAAAGTCGTGCTCGACCCTCAGGCCCGCGGGCCGTAGCTTGGCCTCCCCTGTTTACGTTATGCATTATACGTAAATAAATGAGCCAGAAATGCTCTTTCAGTTGGTCTAGACCCTATTTATCACGCGTAATACTGTGTGGAAACTGCAATGTCATGGAGGTGACCTTATAATCCGGTCCGAACTGGATTGAACCGGTTTGAACCGGATTAAACCAGTGTCTTGGAAAGTTTTTATTGAGTATGTGGCGATACATTTAATTCTTCGGGACTTTTAGTGTAGGTTAATGTAATTTATTGGTTTTCGCTTGGAAAAATTGTGTGGTGATTGAATTTAATTTGTTTAATGCTTTTGTTTTTCGTCGTGACGTTAATTTTTGAAAGACAATGCTGAGACGCTTTTCAAAAATACAGTTTCAATTTTATCACATTTTTAATCGCCGTATCTAAGAAGTAATCTAAGTTTGACGTGTGTATATAATACTTAGTTCAATTGAGATGTGCCTACACCTTATTTTTAATTAGAGTAGATAAGAGTAAAATATTGAGAAAATGTTTTTACATGTGAAAGTGTTTAGGTGACATAAAATAGATTTTTAACTGACCCGTGGAAAAACATTTTTTGACTAAGTATGCCTATTTCTATGTTCTGTCTGTAACATCGTAACTCCAAAACGGTTAGATCAGAGCAGTTTTTTTGCAAAAACAGTTTACTTAATCGAGATGGTTCGAATTATTTTAATCAAAGTCAGTTCTGTCGTTTTTGAGATATTAAACTTTGTAATGAAACCGTCAGCGTCACCGCCACCTCAACTTTTCTAATGCATTCATTAATTCAATTCATGACTGTTACGTAAACAATAATAAAATAATTTTAACATTAAACTACCGTGAGACTCAATCATAATGAAGTAAAAATGGAACGGAACGGGTTTAACAATAACATATTCTAACTAAATCATCAGCATTGACTAATGATTCAATAATTCCAAACCAACTATAGTCAGAACACGCTTTGACGTAAGAGTGCCACTGACAGCCGAAGTATTTCAAAAACCCGAATCCCATTCTAAACGCACCCAAACATAGCTAAATACAAGATTGTATCGCAAACCACTCATCATCGCATAACCTTCAAAACGAGAGGTGAAACAAACTATAAGTCCTAAAACTTTGCCCACTAAATATTCGCCTCCGAATAACAGTTAATAACCCATTAGCAAAAAGCCATTACAAGAAACAAACAAACAGATATGAAGTGGGGGGGTGGTGGCCAGACAAATTGTCGATGCTGTACTATTTATTATCATCTGTGTCGGTTGCAAGGGGTTGTGTGATTTTACTAGCTTTATTATTATTACTAACTTGCAATGTATTTATGTGAAGAGTACACGGAAAGAACATTATTAGGTATTATTGTCTAGTCACTTTCTAACAAAAACGAGATTTTAATCTCAAAATGTAGAGCACTCAATAGACTATAAGTTACCACCAAGTTACAGGTACTAATATTGATGTAACTTGCCCTTTTTATCACTTTAAAAAAAGATATATACGAAAATCATATGGATAATTACATCGTTCCAAACTTTCAAATCGCGATAACTCAAAAGTTGCTAAAGTTACTACTGAGATATGCTCTTAGATTCGGAATTAACAGGTTTTTTATCTAAGTAATCAGGAAAGAGCTCGCTACACAGTAAAGCAGTCTACATAATACAGGTTAAAGTTACTGCTTTACAGAATTTAAACCCTTACATGCAGATAACTTACAAACTTGGACCGAACCCAATTCTCGAAGGACACTCCGAATTTAGCCCTTTAATTTAAGAGTTTGGTGCACGACAGCTAAGTTTTGATTTTAGAACCATTTCTCCCACAGGTTAAGTTAGACCTAGTTAACTTCCAATAGTTAACTAATATAACTGGAGTTATCTTCAACGGTCAAGCACGACTTGTCGAATCCTGCGTAACGTTACGGTTATCGTATCGAGATCGAGAAACCTCATACTAAATTTATGTTCCAAATACGCTCACGGGCGTGCGCTGTTCCAAACGTCATACAAACTCGACAACGTTTACTATTCGACTTTACGTGACGCAGGATTCGAAAAGTCGTGCTCGACCCTCAAGACTACATAAAGTCGTTCCCAATATTCAATCTATCTCTGTTTTGATCTTCTGGCGATTTTTTTGATAGAATTCACGAACAATTTGCTAGTCTGTAGATGGCCCACCATCATCATTATCAACGGACGGTAAACAGATATCGAATTGCCAATCGACAGCAAAGTTTACTGATACGGTAGACCGGTTGTCATTAATTAGTACCGAAAACTGACAGTAGGTCGAGACTACGAAACTGCGATTGATAGTCAAAGTATTTCGAAAACCCGAATCCCGTTCTAAATGCTCACAAACTGTATAGGTACAGCTACATTTTTAATATCACGTAAAAAGTCGCGTAAAATATTTTAAATATCCAATCAAAATATCTTAAGTGGCAATGGGCGGGGCACATTGCTCGCAGGACTGATGGCCGATGGAGTCAGAAGGCTCTCGAATGGCGTCCGCGGACCGGGAACGAGTTGTCGGTAGGCCTCCAACAAGATGGAGCGACGATCTGGTAAAGATCGCGGGACCGCGGTGGATGCGGAAAGCACAAGACCGGTCAGACTGGAGAGCCGCGGGGGAGGACGCCGTCCAGCAGTAGACGTCTTTCGGCTGATACCTATATGATGATGAATCAAAATATCGATTCAACAACTCAAATACTTAATGAGCAAAATTACGTGAATAGCTCTTTACAAGACACGCAAAGCACTCGTGGTTCGACGTATTTTCCAAGCGGTTGTATTTATCTAAAATACTAGCCGCGTTAAGACCCTATCCTACAAACATTCCAACTAGTCCGATAGAGATATCGACTAAGTTCGCGACAAGGTGAAAACTGTCTTCAACTCAGACATAATAAGATAACATGGATTGTAGAAGTCGGAAACTATGGTTTTCTGTCAAATGTTTTTCTACTACGGGGTCACGCCCTTCAGAGGAGTCAAAGGAGGAGTGAGGACAGTACTTACATAATAATCATCAGTTTTTAACCCCCGACGAAAAATAGGGGTGTTATAAGTTTGACCTGTGTATCTGTGTATGTGTGTATCTGTCTGTGGCATCGTAGCTCTCAAGCGGATGGACCTATTTCGATGCGGTTTTTTGTTCGAAGGCTAGTTAAATCGAGATGTTTCTTAGCTAAGTTTCATTGTAATCGGTTCACCCGTTTTTGAAATATTGAACTTTAAAATGACAATGTCGGGGGGGGGGGGGGGGGGGTCTTAACTTTTCCAAGTTGCTTAGGATAGGTGTATGGCGGAAGTCTGGGTTTGAGCCCCAGTTCGAGAATGTATTTTTCTGGCCTTTCTGTACATTTACGTTTCAGTTTTTTTTTAAATTATTAGGTATACATTATTGCATTCTAGTCAGGTGCAGTCTTAAATAATTAGAGTATAATTATTAGGACACTACCAAGATAGCACGTCGCATAATTATACAGTCTCGGACTATGCTATCACTGGATCAGTAATTTTTTTCTTAATCGGCTTTACTTAAAACAATTTAAATATGACAATTGTCGAACAACAAAAGGATTTTGATTGTAATATTTTCTCATTCGTGAATTAGCGCCGTTAATTTATAAAAGAATGAGTTTTGAATTCATTAGAGATAATAAAACTATCGTGAGTGTAGCAAGATTATACAGCTCGATTACCTAGCTGCGGAGACGTACTTAATAAATAAACAGATTTTTACTGCTACTATCTTCTATTAATTCTGACATCACACTATTTCCTACCAAAGAAAATCCGTCACAAAAAAACGCGTCACAATCTCATCATCCCTTAAAGGTATTACCGAACTAAAAAAGAGGGTTCCGTACAATGATTTTAACGCTTTTCCCCAGTACTTTAAGAAGTCCAGTGTTAGCAGAGCCCCGCTTTTAGGCAAAATGTACGCAGTGCGGGGTCAATTTATATTGGTCTGCGAAATCTACAGACAAACATAAAAATTTAAGATTTTGAGAATTTTCTGAGTGCCAAATAGCCTCTTTTAATGACTGTATCTTTTGATTGCGTTGACTTAGAAGGGTTGATTTTTTCACAGCTTCAAGGGACCGCAGGCTTCAGTATTTTGTATTAATTTCCAAGCGTTCCAGAGAAAAAGGGTTTTGACAGACAGACAGACTGATAACAAATTGATTCTGTAAGGGTTCTGTTTTTTTCCTTTTGAGGTACGGAACCCTAAAAAGACCCGCAACTTCCAACCAACAGCGAAGTTGTAAAAAAAACTTTAAATAGCGCAGCCAAGTTTGCGAAAACTTTTTCAAAGTCGACTAACTCGTGATTTGATTATAGCCCCTTGGATTAGAACTCGTAAAAAACACAAGTTACTCCCCATAACCGGATTCAACCAGTTGTAACGTTATTTATGAGGGTATTCGAAATCTTGCTCTCAAATTTCGTATCACACTAGCTGTTGCCTTCGATTTCGTCTGCGTAGGATTCGGTTAATTTTCCGGCATAAAATACAGTCTAAGTTTTAATCTAGGGTCTTACACCCTACAGAGCCCTAGAGAGGCCTTATTGCCTAGGCAATAAGGCCTCTCTAGGGCTGATGGTTACCATAGAACTATATATATATATATATATATATATATATATAATATATAAATATATAATAATGTTCCAAACGTTAAACTAACTCGATAACGTTTACTATTCGATTTTACGTGACGCAGGATTCGAAAAGTCGTGCTCGACCCTCTGAGAGCCTCATTACGCGTTACAGCTCCCGAGCGTTTTCCTCTTGCGATGTCAGGTATAAAACAAAAAGAATTGGAGCTGTCGATTGAGGTATTTCTTCAGTAAATTACACTTGTGACGTCAAAAAATCTATTAAAGTCGGAAAACCACCGACATTATAATTTTCAAAGTTCAATATTTCAAAAATGGCTAAACCGATTATAATGCAACTTATCTAAGAACCACCTCGATTAAACTAGCTGTCGATTAAAACAAACCGCATGGAAATCGGTATATCTGTTTGGGAGCAATGATGCCATACACAGATACGCAGATACACAGATATACAGATACAAATACCCCTCTTTTTCGTCGAGGGTTATAAATGTACACGCTCGGTTCATTTTATTCTGTTAAGGTTCTGTGATAATACGGTTGTATTCAATTTTGGCGTCGTGAAGTTGCTGTGTTGTACAAATAAATCAGACTAAAACCGATACTGTATTATAAGATTACAACCTAAGCAAGCCTACGTCTGTACTATCATGGAAAATGTCTTTACGCGCTGTCCGTCTGTACGCCCCAAATGAGCTTTATTGCGTCTAGACAACAAGTTATAGGTGTGAGGACTAGTAACCAGCCTCAAACGGCCTTTTCCAGCCTTTCTCTGCCTTTCCCAGCCTTTTGTTGCCTATAGGATATAAGTCCGCTAATTTATGTAACGGCAGAAACCAAGGATTGACGAAATAAGAATTTGAATGTCTTTTTGAGGGTTCCGTAGCCGAAATGGCAAAAACGGAACCCTTAGTTTCGTCGTGTCCGACCGTCCGTCCGTATGTCACAGGCATTTTACTCAAAAACTGTAAGAGGTATATTGATGAAATTTGGAGTGTAGGTGTATGCCATCGATTCTTTTTAGGTTTTCCTGTAATCTATATGCAAAGAACTAATTTTCGCATTTTTTTTTTAATTTCGGCACTGTAGTTTCGGAGTTAAGGAGGAATGTAAATTTTCGCCTATTTCCTTAAATAACTTCAAAACTGTTTATCTTAAAATTATAAAAAATATGTATTTGAAATGCTCACAATGAGCCCTTTCATTTGATATGTAGCACGATATGGTTTGCAAAACTTTTTTTTTTTTTCATTTTCTAATTTACCTCCCAAAAGTGTTTAAAACTCATTAATTTACGTTATACGTCCATCGTTGGGTCAGCGATTCACATTTATGTGTACCAAATTTCAACTCAATCGGTCCAGCAGTTTCGGAGTAAATTGGCTGACAGACGGACAGACAGACACGGGAGTCATCCTATAAGGGTTCCGTCTTTTCCTTTTGATGTACGAACCCTAAAAAATAGCAACAGTGGGCCCTAATCAAACTTCAAGCGACCTGCGTGTTTTCGTTGCGTGTGTGGCAACCATCCCTCAAGGTACCGTGTTACCAAGACAGCCGATTTCACAGTTCAGACCAATAAATTATTCTTAATTTAATTTATGGGTAAATTACTGATCCCACGCTTCAAATTTATTCACTAGTACCTAATTGGCTGAAGCTAAATTAATTTAAATGCGGGTTAGTGCGTTAAATTCTTAATGTAAAATGTGGGTTAGTGCGTTAAATTCTTAATGTAAAACGGGTAACTTTGTAACCTCATTTATGTGATCAGTGATCAAATAACAAGTCGTCGTCTCATCAGAGAGAACCTAATTATTTTTTCAGTAGAAAAATTACGAACTTAACTACTACGCTACACTACTAACTTTCCGGTTTACTAGAGTAAGACGCTACGTCCGCTAAGTCCGAACGACACAACCGCACCATTTATTCGGCATTTATTCATACTTAAGGAAATACTTTATTTACATAATGAAAGCAATTTACAATGACATTAAATCTAAGCTTAAACTAAATAAACTACAACTTAAAACTAAATTAAATCTAAATAAGGCCCCCGTGGCATGGTGCCCAAAAGGCTGGCAGCGTTGCCTCGCTGAATAGCGATGCTGATTCTTTGAGAGAGAAAACTGCCAGCCCTTTGGTCACAAGTTGCATCAACTACGCGCTTTTGTAACTCATTTTTCATACATGTTCCATATCTTTAGTAACAATCAACATCCTTAAAACATCTTAGTCATAACGGATAGTAAATGAAGTTCCTATTCTCTCAATCGGAATTTTGAATTGAATTTGGGTTGGGTACAAAAAAAATATATTCACTGCAAACATAGAACTTACTTAATTGGAAAAGCCTACTATTCTGTACAAGAATTCCTTAATGATAATTAAAGTACAACAAAACTGCAATAAGTCTTGTATGCTAAATTAATTTATATTTATCAACACGTGACATTTACTAACATGTCAATTTGTAAACTGAGTACCTACTTATTTGATTTAGAAAATGTGATATAACACGAAATTATCTATCTATCTATACCTATAAAACAGTACCGTGACTGACTGACTGACTGACTGACTGACAGACAACCACTAAACCACTGGACCTAGAGACTTGAAATTTGGCAAACATATACCTTGAGTATCCTAGAGGTGCACTAAGAAGGGATTTTTCGAAATTCCCACGGGATAGGGAACTAGCCTATTTTGAAATATTTCACGGGGGCAAAGCCACGGGGCATAAGCTACTTAATTATAAATGTAATTCGACATCTTTAATAAACATTGTAAAATTCTAACTTAGAAATAATAAGCTCATGTTTTGAACTGTATTTACTTACCTTTAAGACCTTATTGTACAACATGAAACACAATAAATCATTTTTCATCACACTTGCTCGTAAAGCGTCGTATTGTACGCAGGCATACTGAAGGACAACGGCCTAAATTATTCCTACGGGAGTAATAGGTAATTTGTAATTTTCCCAAGGGAGTAATGAGTTTAGTTTTAAAAATATGGCGTTCACTCGTAGGTTAGTAGGTATGATATGTCATTCCACACTAAGGACGTTTTAAATCAAACATGGTTTTTAACGTTTTCTACAAATAAGTATTACTTAATTTAAACTTTATTATTGTGTTTTAAAACTATTTGAGTATACTTTGCAATTATTTCAGCGAATTTTATTTTGAAAACGATAAAAACTGGCTGTATGGATGGGCTTTCGTCTTTCCAGTTTCTAAACGCGTTTTTTATCATTATCTGTAGAAGTACTGGAAGTCTGAAGTCTCCATTGAAAAAAGTTGACATTCTCAAAACTATTATTTGTGGCCGACTGCTGAGTTTATATTTATAATCGTATATACTTAATCTAATATTTACGGAGGTACTGCCTGTACTTAGTAAAATATGTCTTCTGTATGTGAAGACCAAACTTTTAATAAATAGATTTTGCCTTTTGTTGTATGTTGTATGTTGTATCACGGGCAGTAAGGGTATTACAAACTCAAGTCATTAAAAGCCCTCGTCGGCCTTCTAATAGACTTTCGTTAGTAATACCCTTCTTACCGCCCTTCATGCACAATGTACTATAAATTGAATTGAATTAATTAATCGTTACAGCGGTGGAATTTAAGGAAAGTTATAGGATCTTCGTTGTATTAACAGGGATACTTCCCTTGTTTCTCAATATACTATCGCAAGACACTATCTTCTTGAAGATGACGCTTATGACACGTGAAATGACAACTCTTAAAAGAGGTGTCAAATAAATCAAAACTATTTTGTTTATGACTCCTTAAGAACTGTCATTACAAATTATGTCATTATCATAGCATCGTCCTTTCTGGAGCGAAATATGTTTCAAAGTAATTTAATCGTCTGGTTGATTCTTTCGACCACATTCATTTCAGGAATATAATTAATGTACATCACATCACGATTAATATTGGACAGTACACAGTAACGTCATCAATGAATTTTTCTGCTGTTCAAAATTATGTCATAAACCAAAGTAATTAAATGTCAAATATCATTAGCAATAAAGGTATACTTAAAACGTTTTTGTTTTGGACCTTCATCGATATCTATAGCAGTCATTTTGTATTTTTATTTTATTACACATTTTTAGTAGATATAAATTCAGAAGAGACTGGAATTCGGGATTTCTCTTTTTAGTTCCGCCAAATAAAGGGTAGCTTGGCCAACGAAGATTTTCAACGAGACACGGAAACTGTAATATATGTATGAGTTGTAATAATAAAGCTCACAAATCGAATGTAATATAGCAAAATCAAAGACTAGACGCTCTAACCTTCCGTCAAGTCAATGCCTTTGAAGATACTTTAAATCTGAATCTACCGTCATAAAACCAAAGGGCACTGAACCTATTTACATGTCAAAGGAACGTTTAGGGCGGTCCCATGGATTTATGGGCTCCACACCTTCCTCTTTATATCTTAACTCGTAACAGGAAAATAAGAATGGACCTTGATGTACATAGAATATTGGGGATACTTTGTTAGACCTTGATTTCGAGGCACAACGTAGAATATTTGGGATATTTTGTTACATAAGATCAAAGTTTATTTAGAGACAGGCCGCAGGCAGGATGTATACCTAGCGAACCATTATGAAACTAGCTGCGATTGCCATAGTAATAAAAATAATATGTTTTTTTTTATGCGACGAGGAAGGCAAACGAGCAAATGAGTCACCTGATGGTAAGTGATCACCACTGTCCATAGACACCCGCAACCCCGGAGGGTTTGCAGATGCGTTGCCAACCTTGAGTGCTAAGATGAAATCCCTCTTGTGCCTGTAATTACACCGGCTGCCTTATTCTCCACATAGGAACACAACAGTGCAAGCACTGCTGCTTAGCAGCAGGATTAGCGAGTAAGATGGTGGTAGCGATCCGGACGGACCTCGCACAAGGACCTACCACCCACGAAATATATTCAATTAAATAGACCGAGGGATGTCTCACAGCGATACGGTTCCATAGTGGCCCGCCATCTTCATTCTATCGATGTCTGTTGATTTGATAACATGTTTTTTCTATACTACAAGGAAGCACAGCCGCTTTCTGCCGCGTTATTACCTTGTTTCGGTTCCACAAGATGAAAACTGTTATTAAAGTAATTGGAAATTTTGAAATCTAGTTAAGTATAGCAGTTATGCAATTTTTCAAGAGATGTAGCAATCGAAACGCCTGATAAAAATAGTTAATAATAACTCACAGTACAACAAATTGAACTCGTGATATCGTCGCAAATAAAACACAGCCATTATTCAATAAATTATTTACCTTGAACATTCGATTCAAAACGAAATCCTTCACCTCGCTGGTAACCAAGATAATGAGCTCCACGGACCAAGCAAAAACAAACTTTATAGCGAAGTCATAAGAACTTTCACGATCGATTTACTATCTTGGTTGGCTAAGCATGACACGTACCGTTGAATAAACCAAATCTGAACTTTGTATCAAACTTCATAAGAATTTCAGTACTGATATTGATAAAATAGTTTTCAGTAAAGTTTTCAATTTACCAAGTACCTCAAACGGGATTGAAGTTTTTTCATAGGAACTTTGAAGTGTTCAAATTGTATGATAAGTTCCCTTTTAAAGTCCTGTTTCGCCACTTGCTAATAAAGTGGTATTAGATAGTTTTTTTTTTGTTTCGTTCTGCTATATCTGGAAGATTTCACTGAGGGTCGAGCACGACTTTACGGATGCTGCGTAACGTAAAATCGAATAGTAAACGTTGTCGAGTTTATATGACGTTTGGAACAGCGCCCGCCCGTGATCGTATTTGGAACTAAAATTTAGTATGAGGTTTCTCGATCTCGATACGATAACCGTAACGTTACGCAGCATTCGTGAAGTCGTGCTCGACCCTCTGGTGAAACAGAAAAAATATCTGGCAGACATTTTATTTGCCCTCTGCTCCAGGAACATTATCAGTACTAAGTGCTGAAACAAGCCCAAAATTACATTTCTGAGAAGAAATTTGTAAGCCCTGTATGTTTTGCGAATTATAACGAAAAAAGCTTAAAGCGAGAAAAAAGACATCCCCACTTTATGTATAAGGGAGGTAGGAAAAAAACGTTTTTCAGGATTTTGTCCCAGCAATTTTTCAGCCTAATTAATACGTATATGTAAATGCAAAATTACACCTTTCTAGTACCAATAGTCTCTGAGCTATGCTGAGGACAAAGAGACAGACGGACATGACGAAACCATAAGGGTTCCGTTTTTGCCATTTTGGCTTCGGAACCCTAAAAAGGCAAAAAATTAGTTCTGGAAAGAAATACGAACTGTAGCATTTCTATCCCCTATATTTATTAACTTCTGTGAACTTAATAGTGCTGAATAACCTCATTTCACCCTCATTTTCCCTATACACCTTTTCCTAAAAATATGAATTAAAAAAAAAAAAAAAAAAAGAGGTAGCCCAAGCCCATTTCGCTTCGGTCTCCCCTCGGCGTGATAGCATTAGTTAGTGTTGCGGCCGGAAGAGGAAGGAAGGGCGAGTTGGCTCGATTGTTTAACACTGCGACTTTGGCCTTTAAGTCACAATTTTTTTGCCTCTTTTTAAATTATGAGAGGGTATTCAATGTTAAGCGTACTTGTCACGTATCTCGCATCCTCATTTGGTATTGATAAGAAGAAACCGGACAAGAGCGAGCTAAACTTGCGTAGAGAAGATTCTGCGCAATGATTATCTTAAGTTGTCTGTGTAACATAAACATTACTACTGTAAATGAAGTTCGTAGGCTACGATCAAATGCCTAAACTGCTGAAAAATATCTAGAGATCAATTTATGTGCGGACTCCACACGTTTGATACTCTAGATGTATTAAGAAATTTCCTATGTTACTTCCAATACTATAGACGTGTTAAGGTTTTTCTGTAATCTGTATTCTGTGGGTCGAGCACGACTTTTCGAAACCTGCGTCACGTAAATTCGAATAGTAAACATTGTTGAGCTTGTGTGACGTTTGGAACAGCGCCCGCCCGTGAGCGTATTTGGAACTAAAATTTACTATGAGGTTTTTCGATCTCGATACGATAACCGTAACGTTACGCAGCATTCGTAAAGTCGTGCTCGACCCTCTGTATATTATATTTTCTGTATATATAAAAAATTCTAGTAGATTCGCAGTAAGGTTAACTGGTTGAGTATATTTTTAATAAAGTCACTGAAACATGAAAAAAAAACCAGAAAAATTTCTGTTTTTTTTTTCTGTGTATTCATGTTTCAGTGAGTTCATTAAAAAAATATTTGATATTCACGAGAAAACCGTAAAAAAATTTGGAAAAAAAAACAATTTTTTTAAATAAAATTGAGATCATTAACTGGTAGAGATCCATATTATAAAGGATAAGGTCGCGTTTGTTCTTTGCTTTTGTCATGTTACCTGTTATTTCATGTTCTATGTGCTATAAAGAGATATATATACCACTGTGTGCGGTATTGCAGTCAGACATTGAATCACGGATGAACTTTTGTAGGGTTCCGTACCCAAAGAGTAAAACGGGACCCTAGTACTAAGTCTACTGTCCGTCCGTCTGTTTGTCTGTCACCAGGCTGTATCTCATGAACCGTGATAGTTAGACGGTTGAAATTTTCACAAATGATGTATGTCTGTTGCCGCTATAACAGCAAATACTAAAAACAGAATGAAACAAGTATTTAAGTGGGTCTCCTATACAACAGAATTTTTTTTGCCGATTTTATAGATACCGGCGCGGAACCTTTCGAGCGCGAATCCGACTCGCACTTGGACTTTTTTTTCTACAGTCGAGTTCTCCAATATCTGTACAGCCAACGGTTCATAAATATCTGAACACGGACCTTATGTAACTGGCAATAAGGTCTTTGTATAGATATTTTTCAAGAGTTGTCTGTATAGATATTGGAGAACTTGACTGTACTTATATTTGTAAGTCCGTAGAATTTAGTATCCCTAGCTTTTGCTAGGTTCGAAACTACCCTTTCTGGGTGAAGCCCTACTCTAGGTGCTCCCACGTGAATCCAGCGTGGGTTGTAAAAAAAAACTTCTCCGGTCCTTTTTCGGCGTCGGTCGTCGAATCTTGTAATTTTATTTATGAAACCGCCCCAACGTTGAGCTTGTCTCGTGAATCGTGACACTGAAACTGAGGGTCGAGCACGACTTTACGAATGCTGCGTTACGTTACGGTTATCGTATCGAGATCGAGAAACCTCATACTAAATTTTAGTTCCAAATACGCTCACGGGCGGGCGCTGTTCCAAACGTCATACAAACTCGACAACGTTTACCAACGTTTACTAGTCGATTTTACGTTACGCAGCATTCGTAAAGTCGTGCTCGACTCTCAGAGATGTAAGCTTCCTTATCACAAGTTTAATTTTCTTTCAGCCCACAAGTTTCATTAGACCTCAGTCCCACAGGTGGGCCAGTCGCGACTCGCCAAAGCGGCCCCGATCCCCCCAAGCCACAACGAAGTATAATCTGGTAACCTTTAACATGAAACTACCGTGAGACTTCTGGTATAGTGGTAGGACCTTGTGCGAGGTCCGTCCGGATCGCTACCACCATCTTACTAGTTAATCCTGCCGCTTAGCAGCAGTGCTTGCACTGTTGTGTTCCGGTGAGGAGAGTAAGACAGCCAGTGTAATTACGGGCACACGAGGCATTTCATCTTAGCCCTCTGGGTAGACAACGCATCTGCAATCCCTCCGCGGTCGCGGGTGTCTATGGACAGTGGTGATAACTCACCATCAGTTGACCCACTCGCTCGTATTCCTTCCTTATCGTTTAAAAAAAATACGCCAAAACGGCCCCGATCGCCCCAAGCCACACCAAAGTATAATCTGGTACTTTTAACATGAAACTATCGTGAGACTCAATCATAGTGTAAACACACTGAGACAGCACACTGCGTGCTGTACTAGTAGATAGATAGATAGTTAGATTAAGTATTATATTATAGTATTAATTCTGGGACCCTATACATCCCTTTGTAATTTAAATTTTCACAGATATTTGACCTGGAGACCCTATACATCTCCTGCTCAAATAAAACGTGCCAGTAAAGTAAAGTGTTCTGGTTTTGCTGTTTTAATATTTACTTTTTACACTTGTTTCTAAAATGCGGTATTTTTTTTTTCTCTCTTAATCTTTTAATGACAGAGTGAGGTTTCTTTGTGTAGTTTGTCTGTGGTTGCGTATTGTAAGAGCTAATGTAACTTGTTTTTAGAAAAAATGACTTTGTGCCAAGTTTCTTGCGGCGCATTCTTCTTGGCAATCATGGTCTTTCCGAAAGCGCTGGTAGACTCAAAAAAATGACGTGTAAAAGAGCATTCAACTGCCTATTTGCTGAATAAAATTTTGAATTTTGAATTTTTGAATTTGAATTTTGAATTTTGAGTAGTAGTGCGAGCAGGCCCCTGTTTTACCAACTTTACAAATGTCAGTTGTCAATGACAATTCGATGTCAATTGGTGACTTGAAGAGCTTTTGTCTAAGCGCGCTTCATATTGAACAAAAAATGTAGTTCGAATTGTCACTATAAACTGACAACTGTAAAGTTGGTGAAATAGGGGCCAGACCCACGGCGCGCAGTGTGTCTCGCTGCCGCCGGGTCGTGCGCTCCGAGAAACTACAACGAATTAGTCCGAAACATGTCGGGCAAACTCGTATATACGTGAGAGATCCGTTTTATGTCACTGTAATTACTTAACTTTTTTTTTATCCCACAAGTTTGTTTATCCCCAAAATCCCACTGCTGGGCGCGACGCACCGGTCCAGACGGCGGGGCGCGGGGCAAAGTGACACCGACGCGCGCCGCATCGATCCAAGTCCAATGTGGCCGCAGCTCCCCCCGCCCCCCACGCACACACGCGCCTGCCAAATGATCCGACGAGATATTGATGGTCATTGCGGTTGGAGTGGGTTAAAAAAAATTTTTTTTTTGCTACTCTTGGGTCTTGGTTTTAATTGACATGAGAGTCCGAGACGTCAGACGGAAGACTGTCTGAAATTTAAATTTTTTTGAAAAACGTATTTTTTTTTTCAATGCGGTTATGTGGAATTAGTATAAGGATACGTTTTTACACTTGTGGTTAAAGGGTTTAATCTTGGTAGTAAGCGGGTATAATTAATTATGATGAAACGAGTCTAAAAAGTATCAGAAAGGCTCGTTTAAGTGCACTACGTTATTTAGTAAATTATTTAACAAAAACTGTTAATCACGGTCTCCATAGGACATTCATAAAATAAGTCGGCAGCATCTCACATTAGCAAGACAATTCATAATATCCAAAGCATAAGATCACTTTAAGATAATAAAAATATCCGCAATACAAAATTACGAGAGGTTGCTACTAAAATCCCGAAAATACTCCACCTAAATAATTCAGCACTCCTCAAAACAATAGTCCATTGTACACCCGTCACATAAGAACAGGTTGTTAATGTTTTCCCTGTGTGTCTAATTGGACAGCCCACGTGGCAACAATTATTTACAGGTAAGCACGTGCTCTACACCGTTGCGCCAACACACGTACACATATACATACAACCATACTACAGCTACAGTATCTACAGTTGACATGGCAGATCTAGATACTCGAGATAATGTCTACTGGCAAAGCGAGCTAGCTAAAAATGAAGAAATAAGATAGGAGTTTGCAGACTTGAATCTTTTTGCTTCAAGCGCTCTAAGCAGTGAATACAAACTTTATAGTACAGAAAATACAGTCTCAAGTGCTTTGGATGAAGTTAGACATAAAAATGAAGACTTTTGTGAGCAGTGGTAATGGGTTTTTCTGTAAATGTTGAACAGTGTTGCGTGATTTTTGGTAACGCTTCGCGTCATGAGTAAAATACGAACAGACATTGTAAAACGCAGTTGCCTTGCAAAATCGCATGCGGTCAATACTAACATCAAATTATGAGGTAGTTAACTTAACGGGTACTACTATGAGTGCTACGGGTTAGCTACAAGCATTGCCTGAAAGAAAACTTGGAGCCGACGACACCCGAAATCTAGGGCATGTGATCTGCTGCCGATCTCAACTCACATTAGCCACAAACGGGAGCAGTCCGAAACAGTCTAGCAAGAGTGTGGGGGTCGGCACGGTCAACAAGAACTGTGGGATACTGGGCGTGTGCTTAGGAACCAGGGTCGAGTGTCCTGGATGCGCGGAGTCATTTGGTACAGACGCGGACGTGTGACGCGCTTGCCAGCCGCGGCGAGACTGGCCGCCCGCCCGCTCCCCACCCCGCTGCATCCTCCGAGCCTTCAGGCCCTATACACATGTTTGAAGCTTGCACACTTCTATGCAAGTAACTGGCATGCCCGCGTACGAAACGGGCGAGCTGCTGGACCTAAAGTCGGCAGTTGCAACTGTGTGCACTCGGTTTGACTGGGAGAAGTTACACGCAAGTGCCGCATTTTTGGCCTCAAGCCTTCATTGCATCAGTTTGAACCGACCCTTAACTGGGCTCGAACTTTTAATCAGATATCATCATCACTCTAGCCTTTTTGACGTCCCACAGGCTTCCTCTCAGAACGAGAGGGCGTGGGTTATAATTCCCACGCGGGCCCAGTGCGGACTAGGAACATTACACACACCATTGAATTGATTCGCAGGATATCTTCCTGTACCGAAAAACTCGTAATAAATTACAAAATGTAATTCCGAAACAACTTTGAGATGCACGCCGGGGCTTGAACTCACGACCCTCTGCTTGAGACGCCATAGGTCAAATCTCTACGCTACGCTTTTCGGCATCATCATTTAAGTATGAGTAATTAGTTTAAGACTCAGTAAGCCGAGCACGAAGTTTTCGAATCCTGTGTGACGTTATCTTATCGGAATCGAGAAACCTCATACTAAATTTTACTTCCTAATACGCTCACGGGCGGGCGCTGTTCCAACCGTCATACAAATTTCTCAAAAACGTTTACTACTCGATTATGTTACGCAGGTTTCGAATATTCGTACTCGAGCCTCAGTGTAATTTTTGCCGTCGAATAAAGTTACATCCATGTCTATAGCATTTTTTGTCACTTACACAAGCAATCAGATATACCAGCGCGTAAATTTGGTTGCTCATTACGTTTTCGCGTTGAAATATCATTTGAAATGAGACGAAAAAACTAAGATTGCTCCGTCTCGTCTTTAGAATGTCTCATAATTTACTCAATGAGCTCCTATTCGTTCTTGCCCCGGTCTCGATTCGCTGACATTTTACTGTTTGAACGATCGTATTTTTCAGATTGGCGTTTCGAGTTTTTTTTTTCTTGTTAGCGGGTTATTTTGTAGACCTTGTCTGTCCTTCAGTCGAGATTTGAGATTGTTTAGACAGAGGCGTCAGCATAAAAATATAAAGTTATTCGTTTTAAGATGAAAGTACCATGATACGCAATCATAGTGATAAAAACAGATAACTCACGAATATTGCAGAGCCTTGACGCGCAGGGTACGTTTCACTGCCGCTGACTAGTGCGCTCCCAAAGGGAGGACTACCAATTAGTCCGAAACATGTCGGCCTAAAATCACCTTATACCTATGTATAAATACAGGAATGATCCCTTTATTACACTAAACATTAAAAGATTTTTAGGATATTTGAAGATGTTTATTAAGGTTTTGTTTTTTCCTTGCCTAGTTACAACATGTTTGCATTTTATAAAACAGGATTATCGAATATCTCATTGTTATTTAAATGTTACTTGTTGTTACTTATTTTGTAAAATTAGTTTTCTATAAAAAGAAAGGTAATGCTTGTTTATCCTTTTTCTAATGTCATTTTCAAAGCTTAAGTATAAGAAACATAAACTTAAACTTTTCCACTGCATGTTACGATGCTACAATATTAATTATGCTACGCGTGAGGGTTGCTACGCGGAGCTACACATGTGCTCCGTAGCCGTAGCACTGTGCTACGAGGCTTTATCTCAATCACCAGAGGGTCGAGCACGACTTTACGAAAGCTGCGTAACGTTACGGTTATCGTATCGAGATCGAGAAATCTCATACTAAATTTTAGTTCCAAATACGCTCATGGGCGGGCGCTGTTCCAAACGTCATACAAACTCGAGAACGTTTACTATTCGACTTTACGTTACGCAGCATTCGTAAAGTTCTGCTCGACCCTCTGGCCCCTATTTCACCAACTTTACAATTGTCAGTTTTTAATGACAATTCTGTGTCGATTGCTGACTTGATGACCTTTTTAGCGAGCTTCAGTATTGGCAAAGAAATGTAGTTCGAATTGTCATTGGAAACTGACAATTGTAAAGTTGATGAAATAGGGGCCAGAGGTCCGAGTACGAATATTTGATATCTGCGTAACGTAATCGAGTAGTAAACGTTATCGAGAAATTTGTATGACGTTTGGAACAGCGCCCGCCCGTGAGCGTATTTGGAACTAAAATTTAGTAGGAGGTTTCTCGATTTCGATACGAAAACCGTAACGTTACGCAGCATTCGTAAAATCGTACTCGATCCTCAGTAAGTCAGTCAGTCAGAACTTGTCTAGTTTCTCGATGGAGATACGATTACGCAGGATTCTAATATTCGTGCTTGGTCCTCTGATTCAATAAAATATTTAAACCGATCAACGAGGTTAACCATCCACGATAGGTATAAAAAGTTTACTCCTGACTCACGCGGGCATCAAACCCTTGACCTCTTACAGCGAAGTAACATAAATAATTAAACTAAGCACAAGGGTCATAAATTAGTGCGTACGAGTAATGGATGCGCGTATAATTATTTACACAGCAGTAGCGAGTATATCTTGCATATTGCGCCGACTGTCCCTGCAGGGCGGTACAGTTGAGCGCAAAATTACTAGTGTAATTTTGTTATGCTTGCAATAAAGTACGGCTAAAGAAAAATATTTTATTCTAATTGTAAGAGTTTTTACACAGCTCAAATAAAATAGTTCTTATTTATTGTACCTACGTTAAACAGCTGAGGAAATCACAAGCACAGGAAGCATTTCATCTTGGCCCTCTAGGTTGGCAGCGCGTTTGCAAACCTGCCGGGGTTTCGGGTGTCTATGAGCAGTGGTGATCACTTACTGTCAGGTGAACCACTTGCCCGTTTGCCAATCTTATTGGTTAAAAAAATACCAACGTGAATGATAAATTTTATTCTGTGAGCATTGTGGAAGTGAAATCTTGTCATTTTTATTTTCTTTGAGTCGTTATAAAAAAAATGTGCGTTGTGCAGAAATATGAAACAAGAAAATCTTTTATTTTAACGTGATTAAGTCCCGACTTTATGGTAGTAATGGGTGAAAATTGCGAAAGTTTTATCAAAGCACTATATTCATCATCATCATCATCACCATGTCAGCCGGAAGACGTCCACTGCTTGCCGGCGGCCTCCCCCGCGGCTCTCCACTCAGACCGGTCTTGTGCTTTCCGCATCCACCGCGGTCCCGCGATCTTTACCAGGTCGCCGCTCCATCTTGTTGGAGGCCTACCGACAGCTCGTCTTCCGGTCTGCGGACACCATTTGAGAACCTTCTGACCCCAACGGCCATCAGTCCTGCGAGCAATGTGCCCCGCCCGCTGCCACTTATGTTTCGCAATCCTTCAGCACCATATGATTGTAAATTTAAAAAAGATTTCTATTTAAAAAGGCCGCGTCCAAATCGATCCGTTTAGAAGCTATGATGCCACAGATATACACACATCAAACTTATAACACCCCATCTTTGGGTCGGGGGTCAACGTTTAATAATAAGCCGAAACTTTGATGGTGAAGTAAGGCGATAAAACGGCTGGTAGTAGAATCAATTTTACGACGCCGGGGGTAGTTTTATGGCGGTTGGATTTTGGTTTTGCCTTTAAAAATTGCTTGTCGATACGTACCTTTGGATATTAGTTTTATTGGTAGGCAATAATAATTATAGTTATAGCATTGCATGTACTATCAAACCAACTGAATCATGACCCAATGTGGACACTTAGCGTCTAGCGAAATCACGGACCAACCACCCTCTCCACCAAATGTCAAATGTGGGCGAACGTTTCCGAAACGCATAATTTGCACCTATAAAAAAAATCTCTCTAGCCCCGAATCGCGGCTCACTTTCAACCAATAGGGCTAGCACGACTCACAGTGCGACTTCTATCTCGCGCGAGAACAACTGCCCGTCCTTTTCTGTCACTTAGAATGCAACGGGACGGGTAACATAATCTCGCGCGAAAAACGAAGTTGCGGCCAGTCGTGCTAGCCGATGTGATGATAATAATAACTAAAAAGACCCTGACTATGAAGCTTGAGGTCCCGGGTTCGAATCTCGGTCGGGGCAGATGTTTGTATGATGAATACGAATATTAATAATATATGAATGTTGGATGTTTAACATGTATATAAGTATGTATTTATCTATATAAGTATGTTTATCCGTTGTCTAGTACCCATAGTACAGGCTTTGCCTAGTTTGGGACTAGGTCAATTGGTGTTAATTTGTCCCATGATATACATATATTTTTTTTTAACTTTTGCCACCGACTGTCCGAGCTATAACTTTCACAATTTTAAAGCTGTTCCCTTCCCCGTTCACGGAGCGAGTGAGTCAACGATAACGCACAGTTTTAACTACTCTGCTCGCGATTTAACCCCGAACGGGGTAGTTGGGGTCAGCGAACTACCCAACGGACAGAATCGAGTCATCGTGGCCCCTGTTTCACCAACTTTACATTTGTCAGTTTTCAATGACAATTCGGTGTCGACTGCTGACTTGAAGAGCTTTTGTTTTAGCGCGCTTCATGTTGTCAAAGAAATGTAGTTCGAATTGTCACATAAGACTGACACTTGTAAAGATGGTGAAATAGGGGTCTGATTATAATAATAATCCTCCACACCGATTTTGATGACGGCGACCAGAGGCCCCTATTTGGATAACTATTTTGACACTCGTCATCGGATTGAAATGTCAGTTTTTGTAATACTGTGACAACTAGCGTGACCGGGAAGCTCAATTAAACTTACTCAACTCTTGCCCCCTATCGCGTAAAAGTTACAAGTCCTACAATTTGACACATAAATGTCACATTTTAGTATGAAAAACTTCACAAATACGTTAATTTGTAGCACTTGTAAGTTTTGTGGTGTAAATAAATAAATAAATATCACGGGACAATTTGACACCAATTGACCTAGTCCCAAACTAGGCAAAGCCTGTACTATGGGTACTAGACAACGGATAAACATACATATATAGATAAATACATACTTATATACATATTAAACATCCAAGACCCGACAACAAACATTCGTATTCATCATACAAACATTTGTCCCGACCGGGATTTGAACCCGGGACCTCAAGCTTCATAGTCAGGGTCTCTAACCACTAGGCTATCCGGTCGTCAACGTCGGTGTAGGGGGCCTATCCCTTATTTCACCGTCTGTCAATTTTATATGACAATTCAAACTACATTTCTTTGACAATATTAAGCGCGCTAAAACAAAAGCTCTTCAAGTCAGCAGTTGACACCGAATTGTCATTGAAACCTGACAATTGTAAAGTTGGTGAAACAGGAGCTTGGCTCGAAACTTGATGGTTCATTAAAACGAACCCTGTATACCCAAGGCCAAAGGCTTGAGTGTATTTACAAGACTTAAAATTAAATAAAGCATATAGCTATTATGAGCCCTAGTTTGCCCCACTTAGGGTTAAAAATAAATTACCTAATCGTCGTCAGAATGGGGCAGAACGCATACGTCGTTTTCAAATAATTATACATGATAATTATGCCATTTTCAATGGCAGTATGTGCAGTGTAGATGAATGAAAATACTTAAGTACCTAATTATTTTTTTTATAAACTCACTGAAACATGAATACACAGAAAAAAACCAGAAAAATGCCAACGCCGGGAATCGAACCCGGATCCTCGACACTCCGGGTCGTGTGCTTCTCCCCTACACCACAATTGGACATAAAGGAAAGGCCGAATTTTTTCCATGTATTCAAATCTCAGCTTGTTTTTTTTTTTTTTTTATCACTTTTTGCAGTGACTAGCGCCATCTATGCGATTACTTCGTAAACCGAAAACAACGCACCCTTTCGAAACTCCAATCCAATCCAATCGTGGTGTAGGGGAAAAGCACACGACCCGGAGTGTCGAGGATCCGGTTTCGATTCCCGGGGTTGTGCATTTTTCTGGTTTTTTTCTGTATATTCATGTTTCAATGAGTTTATAAAAAATATAATTGATATTCACGGGAAAACCGTAAAAATAAAAAATTGGGAGAAAAATACAAAAAGATACTCCTACTGAGATCATGACTTAAGTACCTACCTATAGGTACAGTCAAGGAATTTAATTTCCAACCCACCTAAGGTTTAATATCGTATAGCAAACTGTCACCATAAGAGCTAGATAGAACACGACGTTGCTTTGACATGTCGCGTTTGCGTTGACATTTTCGACCTTAATGCACAGCGAATGTCTAACAACATTTCAACGAAATGGGTAGGGAATTCAATTCCTTGACTATACGATTAATAAACCAGTCAGGGGCTAAATAAGTCTAACTGTAACACCCCTCTAAAGTTTAATTTTATTCGGAAAAACAAACTGAAAAAACTAGACGACCGGATAGCCTAGTGGTCAGAGACCCTGACTATGAAGCTTGAGGTCCCGGGTTCGAATCCCGGTCGGGGCAGATGTTTGTATGATGAATACGAATATTTGTTCTCGGGTCTAGGATGTTTAATATGTATTTATCTATGTAAGTATGTTTATCCGTTGTCTAGTACCCATAGTACAGGCTTTGCCTAGTTTGGGACTATGTCAATTGGTGTCACATTGTCCCATGTTTTTTTTTTTTTTTAGTCTAGACTAACTCGGCTTTACTCAACTTCTGACTGAATTCTCGACAATTCATTAAAACGCGCAAAAGTTCTTATGATAGGCACGAAAAACAACAGCGCACGATTCACTACTGCCGAGTCGTACGCTCCCAGAGGACGGACTTAATAAATAGATAAATAAATATCGTGGGACAATAGACACCAATTGACCTAGTCCCAAACTAGGCAAAGCCTGTACTATGGGTACTAGACAACGGATAAACATACTTATGTAGATAAATACATACTTATTTATGCATATTAAACATCCAAAACTCGAGAACAAACATTCATATTCATCACACAAACATCTGCCACGACCGGGATTCGAACCCGGGACCTCAAGCTTCATAGTCAGGATCACTAACCACTTAAGTAGGATATCCGGTCGTCAACTATGCTTGCGGGTGGTAGGACCTTGTGCGAGGTCCGGCCAGATCGCCACCACCATCTTACTCGCTAATCCTGCCGCTGAGCAGCAGTGCTTGCACTGTTGTGTTCCGGTGTGGAGAGTAAGACAGCCGGTGTAATTACGGGCACAAGAGGCATATCATCTTAGCAGAGAGCTAATGCATCTGCGAACCCTCCGGGGTTGTGGGTGTCTATGGGCAGTTGTGATCACTTATCATCAGGTTAGCCACTTGCTCGATTGCCTTCCTTGTCGTATAAAAAACAAAACTAACTTCTGAATTGCTCTGTTTATTTCACTATACGAAAACTCCAACCGTTAAAAGCCTGCACCTTCAAAATCTAAACTCCCCTCCTAATAATTCACCTTCCACGTGCAACTACCAATGATCCCCAGACAGTTGACGTGACATAACCTGACGGTGACCTTGAGTCCCCCTCTTATAATTTAACCCTAAATTATGCGGTGAGATTCTCTTGAACTGCCCGCGCCGTCGAGTCTAGATCAACCCGCGCACAGCCCAAAAGGCCCCAAGTCACCCCTTTAGGGGTTGGAATTTGCGTAGTAGAGGGGTGAAATAGGGTTGAGTTTTGGGGCGTTGGGGCGTTCGAGGGGTGTGTTGTGGGTCCGTGGCGCGTCCTCTAAGAAAATGGAGACAATGCGATTATAGTATCGCAGTATATGGGGAAGGGTGAGATGGTTATTTTGAGTTATACGCGTGTTATTCGGATGACGAGGAAATGGCAGTTTTGTAAATATTATACTAGCAAAATTTTCATGAATATTTACAACATAACATCGTAACGTTGAATATGGTCCGGCTGTGCCGGCTGGGTCCTAGGCTCCCAGAATTAGTCCGAAACATGTCGGGCTAAGCCCGACTTATATACATGAGCGATCCGCGTTTTTTTATACGACGCGGAAGCCAAACGAGCAAGTGGGTCACCTGATGGTAAGTGATCACCACTGCCCATAGACACCCACAACCCCGGAGGGTTCGCAGATGCATTGCCAACCTAGAGAGCTAAGATGAAATGCCTCTTGTGCCCTTAATTACACCGTCTTACTCCCCACACCGGAACACAACAGTGCAAGCACTGCTGCTTAGCGGCTGGATTGGTGAGTAAAGTAAGATGGTGGTAGCGATCCGGACGGACCTCGGACAAAGTCCTACCATCCGCTTTCTTTCACCATCTAGTCAATCTAGTCTGGTCTAGATTTCACTGTTTAGTCTAGTCTCACGATATTTTCATGTTAAAAATAGTCATATTCATTAGTCATAGTCATTAATGACACAAATAAAAACAAATTGTTAAATTTTAAAATTAGTCGAAGTGCTACTTTATCTGAACCGAAGGCGTGTGTAAAAATGAGGGAGTTTCAATGTAGTAAAAAAAAGCAATGTCATAAAAAACAGTTTGTGAGCGTTTAGAATAGGATTCGGGTTTTAGAAATAGTTCGGCTGTCAATGGCGGCTCCTATGTGAAAGAAAGAGATGTCAATTAGGAGTTCATCCGAACTCGATTCCTGTTGCACGCTCACTTTAATACTTGTATAGGTACTGAAAAAAAAAAACTTTTTAAAAAGGTGAGGCCACAAATTAAGACAGCCGGTGTAATTACGGGCACATGAGACATTTTATCTTAGCTCTCTAGGTTGGCAACGCATCTCCGAACCCTCCGGGGTTGTGGGTGTCTATGGGCAGTGGTGATCACTTACCATCAGGTGACTCACTTGCTCGTTTGCCTTCCTCGTCGTATTAAAAAAAACAAATAATTAAACTTTAGTAATAATAAGGCTGACAAGAAACAAAGGGTTATTAAAGCTGTTAGAGTCATATCTAACCTGCATAGAAAAATACTATTATTTACTTTTAAAACAGTACATTGACTGACTGACTGACAGACAACGCACAGCCTGAACCACTGAAACAGTTCAAACTACTGAAATTTGACAGACAGTCATATTTTTAACCCTCGAAGGAAAAGAGGGGTGTGTTTGGCCGTGTATCTGTCTGTGGCATCATAGCTCCCAAACGGATGGACCGATCTCGATGCGGGTTTTATTAATCGAAAGCTAGGTAGTTTAATCGGGATGGTTTTAGCTAAGTTTCATTTAGTACACCTAAAGGGTTTTTTTTTTAATTCCCACGGGATATAGAACGAGCTTATTATTTATTAGGTATTCCATGCAATCATTATGTTAGTGTCACAGACAAACAAAAGACATACATAATTTTTAACTAAAAAAACATCTTAATCCTCAGCATATACTCCGAAACCTCCCGAATATTTATGTATAATGTAATAATTTAGACTATCCGCTTTGCTTCTCTTTCTCTCCCGGCACTGGCACATCTTCCGTCCCGCTCTCAAGTAGTCTACAGTCGGTTTTCTAGGCATTTTTTTCGATTTTTCACATTTGCGTTACTGCTGATTGATAGAGGGGGGGCAGTGCAACTACTGGACGCTAGGGGGGGTTGCAGTTGCAGTGGGAGGGTTGAGTTTAGGCGTGGGAAGGGTTAAATGTTGGGTTAAAGATTTTGAAAAAAAATGGGTTTTTGTAGTTCAGTCAATTTTGCTTGGGTTTTTGTTAAATGGGGTACTAAGTAGGCTGTATGTTTTTGAACTTGGCTCAGATTTATGGCGGATATTATAATGTTAGTTTTAACTTGACGCAATATCTGTGTGGCCTTCGCCTACTAGCAGTGGTAATTACTTACTTATCATCGAGCGGTTTCACCATGCTTGTTTGCCACTGATAAAAAAAAATATATAGGTATTATTAACTAACTAGACTCGCATCAACAGGTAAGTAAAAATTTTAACCCCCGACGGAACACCCCCGACGCAAAAAGAAGGGTGATATAAGTTCGACCGCTATGTGTGTATGTGTGTCTGTCTGTGGCACCGTAGCTCTTGAACGGTTGAACCGATTTGAATGCGATTTTTTTCCTTTATGAAGATTTTATATTTATCGAAGGGTCAAATAAATCGGCAGCTAGATGGAAATCGGGTAATAATTTAAAAATATTGTATTTGACAATTTACATCGCGGCCATTTCTAATAACTTCTGCGACTGGGTTGAGACTTGCACGAAGCTACAAAAATTAGATATGGCATAATATACATGCGTTTTACAAGCTCTGCTTATAATGTAAATATTTTTTTAATACGGTTGCTCAAAAAGTGGTATTTTTTGTAGCTACGGCTCCGGGTCGCCTACACCTTCCTCCTTCTCCACGACAGCGCAGCCCCCGCCGGCTCACCGCCTTTGGTTTCATTGTATTTTTTCGCAAATGTATTAAAAAACGTCGTTTGGTACACGTGCGGAAGTGTCATTATCACTCGTCCTGAGTCTCGACCCTCGCCTCACGGCTCGGGCCTAGACACCCCAGGACTCGTGCATAATAACATACTTTCCGCACTACTGATGTACTAATGTCTGTTCTGATCAAATTTGACCCAATTCCAGGTTCATCCGGGGAAGTACCACCCTCTCGCATAAAATCGGCGTGAAGTAACAGCACTCCTGTTGCGTTTCGTTCGGCCAGTGAAAGTGCCGGAGGCCCGATCGCCCCTCCCCTCCCCCCCCCCCACCCCCCCCTTGGCCGGCAACGGCCTAGTGACTCTTGGGGTAGCTGGTTCTCACGGGTGGCGGTGATAAAATATTATATAAAAGTAAGTTGGATGACAATACATACAAGTAGGTACAGTCAACAAAAAGTACCGTCGGGTAGTTCTACAAGCGTTTCAACAGCCATCTGTTTCTTGTCGCATAATTATATGCAATGCAATATAAAAATGCAACGTAGCAATGGCACCAAAATAGCGTTCCTTTACAAAATATCGGTAAAATTACGACAAATGCCGGTACTTTTCTGGGTAACGTTGTCACTCACTGGCCCCTATGTCACCAACTTTACAATTGTCAGTTTTCAATGACAATTCAGTGTCAACTGCTGGCTTGAAGAGCTTTTGTTTTAGCGCGCTTCATACTCGTATTGTCAAAGAAATGTAGTTCGAATTGTGACATAAAACTGACAATTGTAAAGATGGGGAATAGGGGCCTGATGGATTCAAGTCTCGTGTCGTCAAATTATTTTAAAAAATACACGAAAGTGGTCTTGATTACCTGAAAACAAATACATATACGTATTTAAGACGAAATTAATAACATATCAACCACTTCCCAGCTCCAAGTTCGTCTGGCATCCGTCCAATGAATAGCCAAGAGGCCGCCATGTATTGAGTATTGCGGTCATGGTGCTAGGGACTCCAGCAAGCCCTATTTACACGTGCGGAGGGAAGCGGAGACGGCAGAATAGCCAAGAGGCCGCTGCATTGACGTTGACGTCAGCCGCCTGGCTGGAGCATGGGGATAACTGTGCTAGGGAGTCCAGCAAGCAATATTTACACTTGCGGAGGGAAGCGGAGACGGTAGAATAGGCAAGAGGCCGCCGCATCGACGTTGACATCAGCCGCCTAGCTGGAGCATGGCGATAACTGTACTAGGGACTCGAGCAAGCCCCATTTACACTTGCGGAGGTAGGCGGAGACGGCAGAATAGCCAATAGGAGTATTGCGGTTGTGATGGTGCTGACGACAAGAAATTTAAGCTCTAAGTATTTACTGTGAGTAAATGTTGTACCTTGTGCTAAGTCTAACACCATCTTACTCACTAATCCTGCTGTTGCAGCAGTTCTTACGCTGGTGTGATCCAGTCTGGAGTACAAGACAGGCGGGGAAATGACAGACACAAGAGCCATTTCCTTCTGCTTCTTCACGTTGGGAACGTATCTGAAATCTCTGTGATATGAAACTGTAAACGGATCACTCACGTATATAAAAGTCGAGTTTAGCCCGAATTCGTAGTCCTTCCTCATCTTCGAGTTGTTCTTTTTTCTAGGTTAGTTGTGCACCGCTGTCATATGACTCGTGCGCTCCCAAAGGAAGGACTACCATTTGGTTGGTAACATGTCGGGCTAAGCTCCCATATATGCGGGTGGTAGGACCTTGTGCGAGGTCCGTCTGGATCGCTACCACCATCTTACTCGCTAATCCTGCCGCTAAGCAGCAGTGCTTGCACTGTTGTGTTCTGATGTGGAGAGTACGACAGCCAAGGAAATCACAGGGACAAGAGGCATTTTATCATAGCTCTCTAGGTTGGTAGCTCTTATAGCACAACCACTTAGAAAAAATATCAAAATCTTAAATTTTTGTCAGTCTGAATCACAGACCAATATAAAATGACCTCACACTGCGTACATTTTGCTTAGGAGCAGGGCTCTGCTAATACTGGACATCTTGGAGAACTGGGGAAAAGCGGGAAAATTTTTGTACGGAAACGTCGGTGCGCGAGTCCGACTCGCACTTAGCCGGTTTTTGTTTGTAAACTGTCATAGTATGTCACCTAATTGGTACGTATATGTGTGCCAAATTTAATTACGATCCATAGCAACGTATTGTGAGTTACATTAACACACTTTTGCATTTATAGGTGTTTATTATAAACTTCTATTAATATTTAGAGGGATTAAAAAAACCACAAAGTTACCCATTAATTAAGTTTAATTATTATATTATTATATGACTTAATACTAATATTATTCGTTATTGCTTCATTGTAGTAATTGTACTTAGAACTACTACTTTTTTATTCACATTTACAGTGATATGGACGAGTCGGGACTACACTCGCAGAAATAAGTCAATAAGTCAACGAATAAGTCAACTTAAAAGTCAGTAATAAATGAGTTAATTCAATTACAATAAAAATACTCGTTTATGCTTTGAATTAACGCATACATTATTCATTCAAAGTAGCTTTTAATAACAACGCAAATGTGTTCTATTATAATACTAAAAACATGTACATTTCATTATTAGGAAGAGTTTTAGTCAAGTCGAAAACAAATCAAAGGTGGCAACTTTATTTGACAATTGACTCGTTTGACTGTCACTGTGTGTCATATTTAATTTATATTGCGTTTTTTTCTGTTTTGAGTAGAAAGACAGATATCAAATAAAATCGTACACCCACAAAAACAAAGAAAGGAAGATTTCGCTTAACAATTTTTTTATTTATTTTATTAATATATTTTTTTAATCTATATCGGCGTATTGTCTATTGAGAGATTTATTAAAGGCATGACAGGTATATGCTTATAATGCTACTATAGTTATGTCTATTAAAATTTAAGGAAAAAAGTGGCAGTTCGTATTAAATTTTAATTTAGTGAATTGAAAATAATTTCTATGACACTGTATTTTGAACAAGTTTCGCAAAAAAAAATACTTCCATTGAAATATTTTCAATAGCACAAAATTATATTTTTCATAACAGTTTATATTACATAGACATAGTGCTTGTGAGTGATCCATGTTAATATAAATAGGCATATGACTGAAAAACAAAAATACAGTAAGCTTTATCTTTGAATTTATAAATGTTTAAGACTTTTAAATAACTATTGCATTTATCCACAATATTTAATCATTACTTCTCACACTAAAGACTTAAGAAACTTACCCTATAACACACAAAAGTCAACAGGAAGGATAATAGTTATATTTAATAATTATTAGCATTTAAAATATCTATTATTCCAATAACAATATCACATACATTATTAACTAGACAATAATAATTATAATAACAATCAACAAGTACATTCGATGATACAGTGGTGTAATACATTCCAATACGTTCTGTCTATAATACAAGACAAAAATATTCTTCTTTCTTGTCATCCATAGATAGAATCTTATTAATAATTATACGTGTCTTATTACTTACTACTTATTACTTTTCCATTATGAATCGAATTATGATTTTACGAATAGTATTAACGATTTGTTTGTTGCGACATTGTACTAAATAATTTTTTGTTCGAAGATTATCAACTGGATATTTGAATCACCTGATGAGACTGAAGGACAGTTTTTTTTTAAAGATCTCTAGTAAATAGCTTATTATTTCGTGAAATACTTGCTTACAAAGTCATTAAAACATTCTGTTTTTTAATGTGTCGGTTCAGATAAAATAAAAAAGGGATTTAGTAAAGTACTCATATTTTTTGTCTTATTCAACATTAAATGGTGATTTCGTAATGGTTTATTATGTGTGACTGTTATTTTCTGTTTTATCCTTAACCACCATTTTAACTGCCTCCAAAATCGGATTCAGTTTCTTACATCATTGGATCTCTACAACAGTAAAATCACGTAATAGCTTATCTACATTATATTTTATAATCACGTACTAACATTCGTACAGTAATGAAATACATTGAATAAGTCTACAATAAATAGAAAGAGATAGCTGATTCGTGCATTTTTTGTATAATTTTTTATATTATAATTTGATGTGGTTAATGGTCGTTAGACCCGAAGCGTTTGCGCAGCGTTGAATGACCTTATAAGTAGTCAACAATTAAGGTAATACTATGACATTATTATTACTATAACAACAAAAATGTAAATATCTAAAGGGTAGGTATATCGGAATTCGGAACGTAACGCTGGACTACGTTATATACTTGTAAAGGTCTCCAAAATGTGTTTGGGTAAAGTGAGACAATGAAGCTTTATTTCCTATCTCGTTTCCTTAATCTCTTCTATTTAATTACGAAATTGGCTTTCTTGGGCTAAGATAGTTTATTATGCTTTTAAAAACAGCTTATCCCGGGAATAGAACCGCGGGATCTTTTACATTTCGTGTCATGTGCCATTCCACTACACTGTAATATTATATTTAGCCCTGGCAAGGATGTTGAATTTTTCCTTGTATTCAAATTTCAGCTCGTTTATCACCTTATGCAGTGACTAACGCCATCTATGTGATAATGCCTATAAACAGTACACCCCGTCGAAACTTAATCAGTTCACCTGGTTGTTCTAAGAGATGGCTAAAGGCAACACCCAATATTCAATCCACCGAGGGTTTTCCTTACCAATAGTTACATTTTGACACATTTTCTGTGGGTAATCTGTCAAAATGTAACTGTTGGCAAAGAAAACTATCCGTGGATTGAATATTGGGAACAGCCGTAAGACAGTCTGGCTGAAATGACTGATAGTGTTATTGCACACACACGAGAGTACACACAACAACGTACCCAGAACAAAAGAAGCAGCCGGTCTAGGGGGCGCTAGTGTGCTGTGAAATGGAAAAGCAAGTGGAGTGGTCTAGGCACCAGAGGGCGCCACAGTCAGAACTTCGCTCCAACCGGATGCAAGGCCAACGCTTAAAAGGTTATTTTACTTATTTCACTCTTTCGCGCTAGCATTACGCATTCCATCTGACTGATGGTAAGATAATTTAAAATGGTGAAAGATTACGCATTATCCAAGTCTTATAGATTCTGAAAACGCAGAAGTAACAATACCAGTCACAAAAACAAATTTCATGGTCTCACTTTAAACAAACAACAAATACAATTCGAAAGTTGTCAAAAACATGTAAAGAAAACTTTCGAAATGGTGAATTTTAAACTTTGGACTTTTTCTTACACGAATGATATATTTCTTTACTTACTCTAAGCAAGCTTCAATGAAAATAACGCATAACGCAGATTTTAAACATTCATTCTTCCTATTTTTTACAGGAACTCGCGTGCCTTACTGTCAGTATTATCACCATCAACCCATTTACGTCCCACTACTGGGCACAGGCGTCCTCTCACAATGAAAGGGCTTGGGCTATAGTTCCCACCCGGGTCCAGTGCATTTTGGGAATTTCACACACACCATTGAATTGTTTTGCAGGAGTTTGCATAATGCAGGTTCCCTTCACCAAAAAGCACACGATAAATTACAAATGTAATTTTGCACATAAGTTCCGAAAGACTTAGAGATGCGAGCCTGGGCTCGAACTCCCGACCCACTGCTTGCGAGGCCATCTATATGTCAAACCACTATGCTACCATGGCTTGTCATTGTCACGGATTGTCAGTATGAACGCTGAGAAACAAAAAACACAATTGTAATGTGGAATGTGTGGTTTCTCGGTGTCACTTAAAGCAGTATAAATCTGACTATGTACCACTAATAAAGAGGATAGTTAATTAGAGTAGTCATAATTCCTGATCCAAATTTGTTTCTAAAAAAAAACCTGGCCCTTATTTCATCAACTTGAAAATTGTCAATTTACAATGACAATTCGATCTACGTTTCTTTGCCAATATGAAGCGCGCTAAAACAAAAGCTCTTCGCCAGCAACTAACACCGAATTGTCATTGAAAACTGACACTTGTAACGTTGGTGAAATAGGAGCCTATCTATCATTCTATCTATAGTCTATCATTAAGCGTGGGAATATAGAATAGATATGGTCAATGTTATAGAAGTGAGTGTAAATAAGACAAAATTAAGAGCCCCTACCCAGCAGTAAAGTTCGAAATGGGAAAAGTGTAATGTGAGCTTGAAACTTAGACTGACAATAAGGCAGCTCAAAAACTTTTAGAAACCATCTTTCTGAAGCCACATCACGACATAGATACTCCTAAAAGGTAAAGTGAAACCGACTTCTTCGCAAATTCCAAGCAACTTTTCAATCATATCGATATTACAATGGCCGTAGATTCGTCTGTTGTCAGTGAGGAAATCAAAAACTGAGTAAGTATGAGCAAAGGAAGTAATTTTTTTTTATCGTGATAATTTCACGGTACAATTTCGTTTGAAAGCTTTTTTTCGTTTTACTTAATGCTTATTTTAGACCAGTTGATTAAGTTTAAAGGCAGTTATTAACAGTAACCTTTAAGAAGAAAAGCAGAGTACTATGTATCCTTTTCACCTGTGGCCTTTTTGACATTTTCACTCATGTTTTTTATAAGTAGTGTATGTATTGTATATGTAGGTATATGTTTATTTATGTAGTATATTCATCTGTAGTTATTAATTTAATTTAAGTTGTTGTTAATTTTAAGTTTCTCCTTTCTGTTCATTTCTGCCACCTAATTTAGCTTCTTCATCTTGGTTTCTGTATTTTGGTTGTCTGTAAGAGATCGCTTTTAAGCGATAAGACCGCCTATTGTCTACCATACCTGTTTTCTGTAATCTCTTTGTACTATTTTGTGGTTTTCAATAAAGAATATTTGTATTTGTATTTGTATTTGTTGTATGTAAAATTTCGATCACAATTTTAATTTTTAGGCCCCAACAGCATTCGACATTTCAGTAATAATTTTACGGTAAGATTTCGCTCTAAGCAGCGTCTTGTTCAGTTTTGTCACTTATCAAGAGACTTCATTTATCATAATTATTATTATGTTTTACATCGATGATTTGGTCACTGACAACATCATCTCATTCGAAATTCAACCTTGAAATGCATTCACCCTAGCATCCAGAGTTCACAAACACACCAACTGTATTGTCATCGTCCCTGTACATTACGATTACTTAAGAAGTGCAGACGGAATTTCCGACGGGATACGATTAATTGAAGTAAAATTAGTTTTTAGTTTATGATGACATAGTTGTTAGTTATGAGAATTTGGAAGAGAATGAAGACTTTAGCGTAACTGAAGATAATATTGACATTGTAATAAAAAATGAGGGAGATATTTGAACAAATTACTTTGGTTCAACTATTGTAAACGGGTTAACAGCGAAGAAAGGAGTAATTATAAGGAGGAGATTCTGAGGGCAAGAACAAATTTAAAAAAGTGTTTCAGGACAGCTTTTAAGCTGTTGTTTTAAAAAACAAATGAGCCCAGGACGGAAAGTTCTTATAAAATGGTTAGTGAAGGCAAGGTTGACAGCGTCGGCTAACAGGGGCAAGCTATCGATCGCGCTACACACAAATCAATATCTACATTGGAATCTAAATCATATTACACAGCTACGAATACAATACAAATCAACAAGACACCTAAATAAACTATCAACTATATATTTAAAATTAGTGAATTTGATCTCAAAATCACAACATTTCACTAATCCGATTTACTTAAGACGTGACTTACATTTATAGATATAGAATACACTTTACTATAATATAATCTATTTGATTACATTAATATTGTCTAAATTACATCGTTTAATTTCACACATATACGATCTAGCGAGAGATTATATACAAGTTATATAAAATAAATAACTATAGCATACTGATTTATAACATCCGATATGTTAGGCAGTAAAGACACTAGGCCACGTAACGTTGGTACAAGCGTTGATAGTTATAGAGATATTTCAAAATACTATGATATACATTAAAATACGTAATCGAGTTGATGACACTGAAGAAGATTAACATTTTTGTGTTGATAATAAACTCAAAGATGTTACAGACGAAATAGATCACTTTATATCAGACGTAGACACAACAACCAACTGATCTGTAGATGTAAATGTAAATATAAAGGAACAAGCTGATAGTTACACATAAAAATATGTTTTGAGCAGTGAAGCGTTGCGAGATTAGACTAGACTTACAACTAACAGTAATAGTTCGTAAAAAGATGATAAATTGACAGCATTTCTGGTTACACTAGTCGTATATGATGTCGAGGTATCATAATATAGTAATTGAGACAAAGCCTTACAGCTAAAGTGGCTGGGCGTTCGACATACTTAATTAAGCCAAGAGTTGGTAAACGACTGTTTCTATAACATCCGAAAATATTACTAAGTATATCTCAGTCAAGTCTCATTTTACCTCAAGAAAAGATTGTTTCGTGTATCTGACAATGCCATTGTGTTCTTTTACTTTTTTATCAATGTTCGTCTGTATTACCTATCCAAACTTTATTATTTTAGTAAATACAATCATATCTTATCTAATATATTTTATTACTTATTTTTTTAAACGTTCGGTATTGTCCAAATTTTTGTTCAATCATTATTTTGATCTACGTAAGTAGTTATTTTCGTATACCTGAGCCATAAGTATGTCGAAAGCCTCTGCCGGTAAATAGTGAGAAAATACAACATCCAAATGATTAACATTCACGTACAACGTTACGTATAGATAGATTTCGATTATTATTCCATTAAAAAGCAAATCGTAAAGTTTTGGAAACTTGGTCCTATTACCTATTCTCTTCGCAACAAATCAATCTCTTGTTTCTATACCAATGATCTATAAATCTATAAGAAACACAACTATGGCTACAAAGATCCCATTATCACATTCTTCATGCTTTATTGTTTGTCTTTTAAGATTTTAAACTTAACAATTAAAAAAGTGGACTAAATAATCATTACCATTACCTTACTTCTATGCTATGCGATATGCCACTGCTTAAGCGGCATGAATGGCAAAACATACCATGCTATTTTTGTTCTGGTTATAACAGCGTTCGATTCGACGTTCATTAAAATCTTTCATTTGTATGTTGTTAGTTTTTATCAAATTGGAAGCGAGCATTCAGCTCATAACAATATCAATAATTATTGCAGGAATATTATCAATAATATGTCTATTTTTTTCCAACACAATAAAAAAAATGGGTGAAAGAATATCGATCTCAGTGCCTTTCAGGTTCAGCATTAAATTGTCTATAAAATCATTTTGATAGTGTATTGGTGATTCTGAAATCGATATTCCTCTATCACATATTGGACCCCAGACGTGTTCAACAGTAACATTAAAAACTAAATATTTAAAAAATATTTTCTCTGTTCTAAGTATCAGGGCATCCGAAAACAATCTTATACTTACTAGGGTAAACAAAATTCCTTTTAAAGGATAACAAGCCATAACACATGTGTCTTTTAGAGGTAAATGTCTTCTATACTAGCAACTTATCTTTGTGCTTAATTCGTTGTGCTATCCTCGCACATTCTTACACTAATATATATTTCTATAGATGTTTCAAACCCAAGTGTCTACAAGCATAATATTATCCAAACCCTATAGAAATTGCTTCCACGAAAGCATTCATTATTCATGTATAAGATTCAGAACCACTGACAAAAAATTGGCAGCGATTATGATAACATTGACAATAGAAGAAATCTATCCCTTGTCACATACTTCTTGTCCAAATTCTCCATTTATAAGCTAGACAAGAATAATGCCAACGAATAAATAATTTAGACAAATGCAGACAAAAGCAACTGACAGTACGATTTGACGCATCTATAGACGTATAAATAATGACAGCGTGTGAAGTCAACTTCACGCCTTACACCTAACTGGAGCTGACTATACAGTAATTTACCAAAAACAAGTAAGAGATAGACGCCCTAAGACAAAATCTTCAAAAACCACACCCGATTAGACAAAAGTCTAATTGAACACTTCATGCATCACTTTAAGACGTTACTAACTTTCATTGTCCATTGACTAATTACCATCAACCACACGATTTTCAGAGGAAGTTGAACGAGCAATGCTTAAGACAGTCGCTTTGAGCACGTGGTGATTGGAAGACTTGGGTAAAGGAACGGTTTCAACTGAAATCTGGTTGAAATAAAAGAAGCAGAAGTACGGCGGGTAAATCACAAAATAGCTGAAAGACTTGGGTGTTTCCGATGAGACGATAGATGTCGCTTTCACATTAGGTATTTACCATCATTGAATAAACAATTTACCTATAGGTGTGAGTAGTGTTTATTGTATAATTTTCTGGATCATAGCTGTTAACCTAAACTCCTTAATTCTTTTTGGATGCACAATGACATAGTGATACTAAATATTTTTCAACTTGCGATAATTTCTTTACTAAGAGAATTTTCCAGGAAGTATCTATTCAATTATGCTGGTTTTTCATGTATGTATTTTTTGTTTTATGTAAAAAGGAAACCTTATGAAGTCCTTCGCAGCTGGTTATCTAGTCTGACTCGATCTTAACGGGATTTTTTAATTACAATGACTGCCTGCGTTCACTTTTACTTAGACTTTTGATTTTCTGATACTATAAGGTCTACAATTCTTTGTTCCATAATAAACATTGTGGAAAAGGTATTTTCTGGAGAATCCTCTTGTTCACAATACAAAGCTCTTTGGAGCTTGATTTGCCAAGTTTACAAAAACGCATTTCGATAAGATAGAAGAGTTCTAGCATTTAACTATCGGCAAGCGACAGCTGTCAAAATCAAAAGCAATCACGAATCCCACAAACTTAACGTCAAGCGACATCTACCGGCCAGCCCAGACGAGTCCGTTTCAGTAGATGTAGGCCGGGTGGAGGGGCGGCGGCGGCACGCGGGGCTGCTTGTCCAGGGGAGCACAGCACGAGGGCTCGCAGCACGTGCTGTACGGTGCCGGGACCAGGGCGTACTGCGTCGGAGGGCCGTAGAGAGCTGGAGTTGCTGGAAGGGAAATACACGTATTTGAGTCAAAGTCCCAGAGGTAAATTATAGTTTTTAAATACTCAGTGGAAGCCCGTGGTCTCTGCCTACCCCTCCGGGGAACAGGCGTAACTGTATGTACTTATGTACCACACTTACTGTCAAACGGTAGCTGATACACGGCGTACGGCGGAAGGGGGAGTTCGCACGGCGCGTACGCCGACAGCGGTGAGAGGGGGGGAATGGGGTGCGCAGAGCAGCTGGTAGTAGGGGGGCGGGGAGCGATGCTGGCTAAAAACCTAGCAATGGTAACTATGGCTCAACCAGTATGAGAGAACCACACTTACTGTCAAACGGTAGCTGATACACGGCGTACGGCGGAAGGGGGAGTTCGCACGGCGCGTACGCCGACAGCGGTGAGAGGGGGGGAATGGGGTGCGCAGAGCAGCTGGTAGTAGGGGGGCGGGGAGCGATGCTGGCTAAAAACCTAGCAATGGTAACTATGGCTCAACCAGTATGAGAGAACCACACTTACTGTCAAACGGTAGCTGATACACGGCGTACGGCGGAGGGGGGAGTTCGCACGGCGCGCACGCAGGCAGGGGCGCGAGGGGGGGCGCGCAGAGCAGCTGGTAGCAGAGGGGGGCAGGGATGGGCGCCGCCTCGGAACCCAGCACTGGCAGCTGGCTCATCTGGAAAGGGGAAAAAGTAAGTGATAACTTCTATCGTTATTCAGTCTTAGAATAAAGGACCTAAAACTGAAGCTACAAGTACCAACCAATACTACATTTAAATAGTGTAGTTTCGCGCAGTCACCCCCCTCCTCTGTACACGTATTGTGACGTGACGTACGAATTACATGTACGAATGACAATATTAATTATTGTTATGCTGTCTTGTGTCTGACCAGTGCGCGGCGTGCAGATAATGATTAACACGGCTTTTAGCTGGTTCTGTACTCTGAAAGTTAACTGCGGCTAATACATTCTACTAATTATCTGACGATGACGATGATGATGATGGTGATGATGATGATTATGACGACGATGATGATGATGATGACGATGATGTTGGTGTGATCTCTGCTGCGACTAAATGGCTTTTTCAAGAGCCGTTGTCATCAAAAATTGACGTCACTCTTCTCTTTCGTCAATATCTCTAACAACGATTACGGAGCCATGCCCTAACCGCCATAAAGTGCCAGTATATCGACCCCCGAAACCCCGAAGGATCTTAATAACCCCCTCACAATAGCATTAATAAAACAGAACGGGCACCAGGCGACCTTTACCATTTTGCTGAAATAATAATGCGTGGACTATTTCGCCTGGGTCGATGGTCTTGAATATTTGATGGCATTTCGGTAATCGGCGATGACAGGGCTTCATCTGGAGGGATTTGCACAATGTTTCTCGCATGAATATGTATGGCTATTTATGCTCGTTCTAGACCCTAACAACCTAACCAACTTAAAGTTAACAACAGAAAACCCGACTGCGATTTTGGGAAACAATAAGTAATTATACAATCCATTTGAAATCCGTCAAACGGCTTAGGCTTTTGAGCGTGCTAAAAAATTAAACATACATACATACGCTCAAAAAACATAACACTTCCTTGGGCTGTCGGGTAAATAATTTAGTTCAATATTTGAAATAAACGTTTTAAAAGTACGCCCGCTGTAGTAGCTAGGTTCACTATAGAGAGATCTCTGTACCATTCTTTACGTATGGCACTCAGACCTCTAATTATCTTAATGGAGTAACGTATATTTATGTAGGTATTTTTCTAAAATTTATTTTTATTATTACAAAGTTTTTACTTAATTTGAACCGTTCGTATGTAAGTTATCCGTCAAATCTTTGCAACTGAAATTTAAAGCAGTTTACCCTCAACCGATTAAGATGAAATTTGGCATAGCTATGTCAATCCGGTGACAATACAATAATCTGGTAGTGAAATTCTGGTGGTGCAGCCAGGATCGTCTCCGCAGGAGGGAACCCTTCAACGCTTAATGGCATCGACTTGAAATTTGGTACGGATGTGTAAGTTGGATGATAATACAAGTACAGACAACGAAAATCCTAGCCCTAGTCATCAGTTTTCCGTTGGATCATGACCCTGTGATAATGGTTTTACTTACCTGCTTTCTGACCGCTTGCGCCACCCGCAAACGACCAAGTGGTGAGAACATGACACCTCCGCTCTGAAAGTGAGAGAAAGCATTTTTTTTTTAATATTCAACATCACCTACAGCAAGTACGTCCCACTGATGGGCGGATAGTTCCCAAGCGGGCCCAATGCGGATTGGGAACTTCACACACGCTTGAATTGCTTCGCAAGAGTGTGCAGGTTTCCTCGCGATGTTTTCATTCACCGAAAAACTCGTGGTAAATTTTATTACAATCGTAATTTCACACATAAATGCCGGAAAACTCTGAGCAGAGAGCCGGGGCTCGAAGCCACGACCCTCTGCCTGAGAGGCCGTAATTAATAAGTCAAACCACTAGGCTGTCATGGCATAGCCGTGTATCAATAACAGCTGCGGTGCCACAGACAGACACACATAGCGGTCAAACTTATAACACCCTCATTTTGCGTCGGGTATTAATAAAATAATAGATTCAAATAGACCCATTGTAAATTCTAGTTCATAAGCGCCCCAATTTGCTAATAATTAGGTTTATGCTGACTCACGTAGTAATATTTACACTATTTATCGAAGCCTTTAAATACTTACTGCCCCATTGTCGTGACGCCGTAGGGCGTAGGGCGGAAGTGGGGTGGTGTAAGGCGGGGGTGTAGCGGGAAGGGCACAGGCCTCCTCTCAGAATGAGAGGGCTTGGGCTATACCTAGTTGAGGCTTGTAGGACCTTGTGCGAGGTCCGACCGGATCGCTACCACTATCTTACTCGCTAATCCTGCCGCTAAGAGCAGTACTTGCACTGTTAAGTTCCGGTGTGGAGAGTATGGCATTTCATCTTAGCTCTCTAGGTTGGCAACGCATCTCCAAGCCCTTCGGGATTGTGGGTGTCTATCAGGTGACCCACTTACTCGTTTGCCTTCCTCGTCGTATAAAAAAAAAAGTTTCCACGCGGGGCCAGTGCGGAGGAGCTTCACACACACCTTGAATTGCTTCCTGCAGTGTGGGGGTTATTTCGATATATTTTCGTTCGCCGAAAAGTTCTTGATAAATTTAAACGTAGTTTACGTATCATAAGCTTTCGCCGGCGGTAAACCAGACACATTATCTGTTGTTATAACGGCTATAGCCGCTTACCGCCGGCGAATGTGTTAATAACTTTGTTTTCGTTCCCAGAGGAAGGACTGCGGATTAATACGAAACAAGTCGGGCTATACTCGACTGACATAGGTACGTGAATGATCCGTTTATTTCACTATGACGTCATAATCGGTTCTGGTCAAAATGGTTCTTTTTTTAGGTTTTTCATAAATTAAAAATCCTTTAAATTGCAGTAGTCACGTATTACCTAGTACATGCCTAGTACGTAGATTTTATACAAGTATTTTCGAAATTTGATAATTGTTTTTTTTAATCCCTTTAACCCGCTCCCGCTCATGCCTTAAGCCCCCCCCCCCCCCCCCCCCTGTTACTAGCGTGTACGTACGCCCACCTTAATTCGAGAAAGGCCGGAAAGTGACTTCCTGTGTTTGTGATTTGCAACCTTGTCACACCAGGCCAACACGGAAACAAACGGCGAGTTCGAGTTATCGAGCGCGTGGGAATTGCTTTGAATTGGTTCTAACGATAGTTTGGTGGTAAATTTGTTAAACTAGTGAGACTTTGGCAAATAAATCATCTATTCTATTCTTCATTGAATAGAAAGTATAATAACCTAACCAACTTAGAATGCTTGAAAAACTTCCGACATTGTCATTACAAAGTTCAATACTTACTTCAAAAACAGAAAAACCGATTCTAATAAAACTTAGCTAAGAACCATCTCGATTAAAATAGCTTTCGATTACAAACAAACGCATCGAATTCGGTCCATCCGTTTAGGAGCTATGATGCCACAGACAGATACACAGATACACAATGTGAAACTTATAACACCTCTCTTTTTCGTCGGGTGTTAACAACTAGTCTAGTTCCCGATCCCGCAGGTAGGTATTTCTAAAAATCCAATCTTAGTGCACCTCCAATTCTTAGTAACAATGGAACTACCTCATGAGTAGTACTTACTTACTTAGTACTTACTAATAAAAAAACAATTTGAAAATCGGTAAACAATATTGTCAGATAAATTAATGAGCATACTCTTACATAAAACAAAATACATACAGTGGAATATTAGAATTTCCTCCTTCTTTTAAATTGGTTTATAATAAACGAACAACAACATAAAGACATCTCAACGAAACATAAAACGCAAACGGCCAAAGTTTTCTTTTGTCAAAATACCTAACGAGCAGGATAACAGGGACACAAATACATTAAAACGTCAACTTAACCATATAGATTAAGAAAATAATGTTCAATGTTTCATTTTAATTTGGCTTCTTGTGTGTATTTTTATTAAAAACCTTGACCTTATATTTATAGGAGTAATTTGGTATCTTTTAACATGAAACTACCGTGAGACTCAATCATAGTGAAATAAATCGTATCAAACTTTCGCCATTTTCACACAATACATCATCATGATACTCGGGACTTAATCGCGTAAAAAGTCAGTCCCTTCGAGACCATGGACGCAACGTCGCGTCCGAAACGTCGAGGTATTTAAATACAAATTGTAATATTATGTTTTTATTTTAATGCGATTAAGTCCATCGGGATAATAAATCGGATCACTCACCTAAGTATTATAAGCTGAGTTTAGCCCGGCATGTTTCGGGCTAATTCGTAGTCCTTCCTCTACGAGCCTTCGAATAGCAAAAATACACCGTACTGAATTTAGAGCATTGACTATGGTCTTGTTGCCAATGACCGCTCTAAGTATACACACTAATGTTGAATCTCTTTGGTTGTGGTTAATTCTAGGTAAAACTGGTCGAAGGTCCATAAAGAGAATTCTTTTTCAGATCAAGTCTGAAAATACCACCCGAAATCGGAGAAACAATGCGATGTATTTAAAATACACGTAGAATAGTAAAAACCTAAGGTCCTAGTGATTATAAGTAAGTAAGTAAGTAAGTAAAAGCTTTATTGTACAGAAAATACAGAAATAAATACAGGTTACCAACAGTGAGATACGATACAAAAGCGGACTTATCCCTATAAGGGATCTCTACCAGTCAACCTTTGAGCTGTAGAGAGGAGAAGTTAATTTAAGGGATTATCCTTTTTAACCCCCGACGAAAAAAGCGGGGTGTTATAAGTTTGACCTGTGTATCTGTGTAGCTGTGTGTCTGTGTATCTGTGTATCTATCTGTGGTATCATAGCTCCCACATGGATGGATCGATTTCAGTGTGTTTTTTTTAATCGAAAGCTAGTTTAATCGAGATTGTTCTTATCGTTAAACACGTTCGCCGGCGGTAAGCTGCTATAGCCGTTATAGCAATAGAAGTTATTGTGTCTGGTTTACTGCCGGCGAAAGCATTAGCCTCCTGCGTCCCACGGCAAATTATAACAGTGTGAAATTTGAAACTTGATCTCTTTAATGGAAAGTTCAATTTCACTTTCATAATAAAATTACATGTCATTCCAAAATAAATAATGTCACACAACAACAAGAAAGTCAAAATTAGTCAAATAACCCGCCCCGCGTCATTCCAGGCGCAAAGGTGCCCAGAACGCTCGCCGCGGTACCCCTTTGAACCGCGATGGACAACCTTTGCACCAGAAACGACCCGGAGCGAGGGTCAAGACCCCTCTCACGAAGACGGCGCCCTACTTCTTTAAAGAAACGTTTAGCCTCAGAGCCCCAACAACCAGTCGTCTCCACCGCACTTTTGACATAATATATCCTATGGAAAGGACTTTGATCTCACTAGGAGAAGTAGTCAAAAATTAAATACGCGTGGTAATGTATTTGCAATAGACAGATTGGCTTCAATATCGACTAGTGTTTTCACAGGTGTGGCTTATGAAATGGGGCTGCAGGCCGTTGGTAAAATGTCATCTGGCAGTCGCCTGGAAAGCATCGGATGAAACTGTCACAGAGACCAGGGGAGCGAACTGAATATGAAAAGGTATGAACCCGGTATTGGGTGGATGTGGGCTCATTTTATTTATTAGTTATGTTCACATCTGTGAATTAATTCAACCGTGATAGATAGATGATAGATTTCTTTATTTCGTATTGAAAAATACATTACATTTTAAATGTCAAAACATAATAAATTCACAAAAAGATCGTCGAAGAAAAATAAAATACAATAAAAATGTCGCTCTAATATAGTGAAATAAACAGATCACTTACGTATTAATACGTCGAGTAGATCCCGTAATGTTTCGGATCAATTCAAATTCCCAAGCCTTCTCATTCTAAGGCTCGGTCTCTAGAGTGCCACAAAGGAACAAACATACATGCATAATTATATACCTACACACATGTAATATATTCTGCTGATAAACACATTACCCTCCTTTGCTTTTCGCAGTCAGGTAAACAAGGCTGGTGATGATGAATCCTGATTTGGACTAATTGAATACTGCGCTATTGTTCTGCTTGCTCAGCTACTAATAGGCACAGCTGGCACCAAAGCGTACGCTCCCAGAGGAAAGACTACAGATTTGTCCGATATTGGGATACAATCGGCTTATGTAAGCAGGTGATCCGTTTATTTTACTATATTAATAATATTAATAATGTTGACTCTCCATTGCTTTCAGCTTAAAAGTCGCTTCCCTTTCAGTCCGTCGTCGCTCTCTCAAACCTTTTTATTCAGCGGCTATCGATTCAAACCTCATCACAAAGATTACATTAAACGATTATATCAACCCCGAGGTTTTCTGTCGTTTACAAAGGGATGAAATTAATATTGCCGGAACAAAATGCGAAAGTCACAAAAGAACTCGCTTCGGGAGGACTTCAGATGGATTACAGATTTAGCTATCGATTTAAAGATAATTCTACTTGGCGGAATAAACGGGTGGGGGAGGGAAGGACGAGAGTTTTTTGAAATAGAGTTTTACAAATTTCTAAACATAAAACTACCGTGAGATTCAATCATAGTGAAGCACGTGGTCCCAGAGGAAGGACTACGGATTAGTCTGAAGCAAGTCGGGCTATTTGACTGACAAACGTAAGTGACCCGTTTATTTCACTAGAGTTCAGAAATGAAAATAAATTGCAAATTAAAATAAATACGCAATTGACTAGGCACATATTAAAAAAAATCGATACTGATAGATTTTTTGGTTTTTATAGTTACCTTTAATTAAGTAAGCTTTAATTTGCGAAGACTTCTAAAAGTCTCTTCCTTAAAGTGACCTTTACATTTAATCACATAAGTTATCCAAATCATATCTGAACGACCTTTCCACACAAATAGCCTAAGAATGTGATCGATAGCGGGCACGTTCCGAGACTAATCCGTCTCGAGACCCTTTCGAGGAGACTTATGTAAAATACAGGCATCGTCATAGAAAGTAATGGGTAGAGAAGCGAATAAGGGGCTTAAAATTATTCAGAATCAAATAGAGATTATGACAGTTATAACTTTTTTTTACATGGGAACTATAGCCTAAGCCCTCTCATTCTGAGAGGAGGCCTGTACCCAGCAGTGTGGCGTAAAAAAGGCTGGTGATGAATGATGATAATAACTTTTTTAGAGAAAATACTTTCTGTAATTTCTCTGCTCCTTATTCTCCTTGCAAGAACGGTGTATCTGAAAGAGCTGATAGGATAATAAAAAGACAAGTGAATGTGGCCCTTATGCCATGTTTGCAGGTGACGTAAGACCTGTAACCTTATTCTTTTTTAGGTTATTTTTGTACTTCTATCTACGTAGAGCGAAATCTCGGGATTAACTGAAAACTGATTGTAGCGGAAAATACTAACGCTAGAGTCTAACTAGTAGCAAGACGGGCTTTTAAAAAGCACGTTCGCGTATTTCAAAAGCATTCGCAATGTGAAAAGCTAGGCCAGCTTAAAACTGCTATAATGTTTCACGCCTTTCATAATTAATTTTATGAATAGCAACAGATGTAACTGAGTGACAGTGGTCGCGAGAATCTGGCGGAAGACTGGTCCGAGTGGATAGCCTTTGGGAAAGCCTATGTCCAGCTTCGGTTGACATGATGGTGATGATGAACATTTGTAATTTTAACGTAACTTTAGTGATAATTTACCTACATATAAGTAGGCTTGTAGGTTTCCTTTCCTGAGGTTTTTAACCGACTTCAAAGGAAGGAGGTTCTGAAGGCGACTGTGGGATTTTCGTTTAATTAGCCAAGTATGTAGGTACTGATTTTGATTGTTCTCTGTTTATTTGACAGGGGGTAGTCCCATCCCATATAAATTATATTAAAACCAGTTTAGTAGTTTTTTAAACATAAGATTGTGATAAAATAATCTTCAAAATCAATTCATAATTGGCGGAGTAATTGCGTAACAAACATACATGACACCTGTAAACCAACCTTTCGTCACTATATAATATTATGTTATATGCCTTGTAGTTTTTGAGTCAATTGGACGGATGGACGTGCTGAAACTATAAGGGTTCCGATTGTGCCGTTTCGGCTGCGGAGCCCTGAAAACTTTCAAATTGAGAACCTCCTTTTTTGAAGACGGTTAAGAACCCGTCTCAACTTCAAATAACCTGGCTCAGTGCCAGTTTCCAAAGGCATACATTTCGCTAAGCTGAGCTGCCGTGTCGCTTCCGATTCACCTGGACGGACAATGGACAGGTAGCCTTTTGTGAGTCTTTTATGAATTCCGAGAACTGCTGAGACGGCACCTGACCTAGCAACAGACTTTTCCAAGGAAGCTAGTTTCAGGGTGTCGCGATCTGAGAGAAATAATGGAACCTACAGGGCTGTGTAGCTTAAAAGTAAAACCGCCTTCAAACAAAAAAAAACATAAAATAATCCCCTAAAGCCATCCTACCACAAATACGAAGTCGGTGCGGTGAGAGCGCAATGCCTTTTCTTTCAATGAAGTATTGCTGTCATTATTTGTGGTAGGCCAACTGATGCCTTTAGAGGATTATTTTATGTATTTTTGAAGGCGGTTTTACTTTTCGTTAAAAAAAAATATTTTACAATTTCAAGTTACGTTAGTATTTAAAATATTATCCTCCAACTCTTAGCCGTTAAGGAGTTGTACCTTCCATGATCACCTCATCAACAGGAGATGATGACTAACAGACGCAAGTACTTGAATAGATTTCGAAAATATATGAAACACATGATACGTGCCTATAAAATTTGAAGGTTGCCCTCGATTTCCCTGGGAAGCCATCATCAGATCCTGACTTGGTGACAGTGGGACCAACTAGAAAGTATACCCTTTCGAACAAAAAATTAAATTTTGAAATCGGTAAAGCTGTCTTCGAGTAATCGGGGAACACACATAAAAAAAAATATTCCGACGAATTGAGAACCTCCTCTTTTTTTGAAGTCGGTTAAAAATAGGGGTAACTAAGTATTTTGATTGTTACGTGAAAATAATATTAAACAGAAAATTATATTGTACAATTTTCTTGTTTTTATTTAGCCTAATAATCATTTACTCGTAATTTAATAGTCAATTGTTCCACTTAAGGGCGATTTCTCAATCTTCGGATAAGCTCTTATCCCAGATAGTGTATGGGTATATAAGGAATAAGAGCTTATCTGGTGATTGAAATATCGGCCCTTATTTCACTATACTCTTTAATATAATTTTCACTTAGCGATCAAGAGACTTAGTGACCTCTATTTTTAACCCCCGATGAAAAAGTTTGACCTGTGTATCTGTGTGCCTGTGTGCCTGTGTATCTGTGTGTGTCACCATAGCTCCGAAACGGGTCAACCGATTTCAATGCGGTTTTTTTTAATCGAAAGCTAGTTTAATCGAGATGGTTCTTAGCTAAGTTTTGTTTAAATCAGTTCACCCGTTTTCAAAATATTGAATGTCGGGGGTTTTCAACTTTTCTAAGTTGGTTATCTTTTGAGTAGTTTAATTATTGTATGCTACATATAGAAACACCTCCGTAGCTTTAAAATAGATGGCGCCATTAAAATGCTAGTTGGCAAGCCTGGGGCATATTTTACAGAAGCCAGCAAAATTGCCTCGTTCACTATTTACAGATTGCAGGCGCTAGACTTCATGAAATATGCACCCGAGTCTGTAGACTCTTCACTAGGTACTTACCAAAAAATGGAGTCGGAATTTTTTTTGAATTCGACATTCCTATTTGTTTTAATTAATAAAATTGCTTCTTACTTACTTCAAAAAACGGGACCCCTGGCGAAAAAGAGGGGTGTTACCAGTTTGACCTGTATATCTGTGTATCTATCTGTGGTATCATAGCTCCCAAACTGAGGGTACGATTCCTATGCGGTTTCTTTAAATCGAAAGCCATTTCAATTGAGATGGTCCTTAGGTGAGTTTAATTAAAATCGGTTCATCCGTTTTTGAAATATTGAACTATTAGAACGAGCTATAAAGTCACAATTGGCACATAACAGTTTAGGTCTAACACAATTCGCACACTTGTGTCGTACGCGTCACAAGAGAGGTGACAAGGTCACGCAAACATGCCACTTCTATCCTCTTTTTAGGGTTTCGTACCTCAAAAGGAAAAAACGGAACCCATAAAGGATCACTTTGTAGTCCGTCTGTCTGTCTTTCTGTCTTTCAAGACCCTTTTTCTCTGAAACGCGTGGAGGTAACATGCTGAAATTGATATCAAATACTCAAACCTGCAACCTCTTGAAGCTGTGAAAAAATCAATCTTCTAAGTCAACGCAATCAAAAGATACAGTCATTAAAAAGGGTATTTCCATACAAATTGCCGAAATCCGAAGACCTGAAGGGTACTTCCAGTTGTCCTAGAAACTTGAAATTTGGTATGAAAGTAGCTCTTATAGCACAGCCACTTTGAAAATTCTCAAAATTTAATTTTTTTGTGTCTGTCTGTAGATTTCGCAGACCAATATAAGTTGACCCCACACTGCGTACATTTGCTTAGGAGCAGGGCTCTGCTGACACTGGCCTTCTTAAAATACTGGGGAAAAGCGTTAAAATCTTTCTACGGAACCCTCGTGCGCGAGTCCGACTCGCACTTGGCCGGTTTTTATTAGTTCTGTGGACTTCACATATCGTAGTTCTTATTTAGGGAACCCTGAAATAACCGTCGGCCATAAAAAGTTTCGTACCTACTTATATAAAAGAGCATGCTATTCCCACTCGCTTTGTTCTGTCGGTCCCTGTGTAGCTGTGTGTGTCGGTGTGTGTGTGCGGGCTCGGCAAAAGGCAACAAGTCTAGAATTGTCACTTTTGAAAAATAAAGCTTTGTGGCTTTTCGCTTTTGTTTCATGATGTTTATGTTCGTGTTTAGTGTTGTTTGATTTTATGCTGGAGAGGGACGCGGTGTTTTTTTGTTTTGTTTCCTTTTTTGCGATTGATAGATTATATAGGCATGTAATGGGTTTCAGTTCAAGATAAACAGATAGTAACCAATATGATGTATGGCTTTGGATGACGACCGGATAGCCTAGTGGTTAGAGACCCTGACTACAAAGCTTGAGGTCCCGGGTTCGAGTCCCGGTCGGGGCAGATGTTTGTATGATGAAAACGAATATTTGTTCTCGAGTCTTGGATGTTTAATATGTATACAAGTATGTATTTATCTATACATTAATTTTATTCAATAAAAACAATCAATCACAAAAAAAAAATCTATCTATATAGGTATGTTTATCCGTTGTCTAGTACCCATAGTACAGGCTTTGCCTAGTTTGGGACTAGGTCAATTGGTGTCAATTTGTCTCATGATATTTATTATTTATTATTATTATTTCATCATCTAGTTAAAAATACACTTTTTATTAACCACCTCAGATTGCAGATAAGATTTTATTATGTATAAAAAAACAGACGATATTTCCACCCCAGAAGAAGATATTTTCCGTAATCGTATGCCAAGCGATAACAATGGATGCCTTCACCCATAACTTGAATACCATGATCATTACCATACAGGAAATATAAATGAGGAACCATCCCAAATAAGATATGTACATAATTTCTATCTACAAAAGTCGTCCAACAAAGTCACATATCATCAAAGTCCTAATTCAAAATATTTTAATAAATCGAGCCGTTGCACAGCACAAGAATAACAGATGGTTTCATTTCGTGCCGTATCGCGATTCGCGTCGTGTACAGGAAATGAACGGATTTTTGGCCGCCATTTTGATTTTGTTTTCCCTTTAATTGGACTTAGGGGGTTTTGGCGGTCGGCGTGATTAATGATCGGGGTTTTGGCTTAATGAGTTTTGATGTAATCGATGCTGTGTTGTTATGTTACTTTCTACCTTGGCTGAAGATAAGGTGATTTTTGGGAATGATAAACATTTTTTACTGTTATTCACAATGAAGGTAATTAGGGCCGCAGTAAATTGTTAACTGAACTAATAACCTAACCAACTTAGTAAAGTTAAAGAACCTCGGACATTGTCATTTCAAAGTCCAATATTTCAAAAACGGTTGAACCGCTTTTAATGAAACATGAAACTTAGCTAAGAACCATCTCGATTAAACTAGCTTTAGATAAAAAAAAAACCGCATCGAAATCGGTAATAAATCCGTTTGAGAGCTATGATGCCACGGACATAATATATGTTATTAATAATATATATGTATATTACACAGATATACAAGTCAAACTTATAAATGACACCCCTCTTTTTCATCGGGGGTTAAAAACAAATTTCCCGGAGGGGTAGGCAGAGACCACGGACTCCCACTTGCTACGATCCTGACATACAACCTTTGCTTCCCTTAATCTCATAACATTCTTCATACATGCTCTTCGATTTTGGGTACTCCTGACCTTAAACTAACTTTTTGTATTATTTTTATTTTTACGGTCATCCCGTTTGAAATTAATTTTTCACAAATTTCAAATTTGATGCGTAAATATACAGAAAAGCCAGAAAAATTAGTTCTCGAATTGGGGTTCGAACCCAAACCTTTACCATACCGTGGTAACGCGCTAATCCAATTACGCTATCCGAGCAATTGGAAGTTAGCACGAAAAACTCCTATATATTCACGCATCAGATCTTGTTACTTAGCGATATTGACTCGCTAACGCCATCTATGCAATAATCTCTGTACGAGACCAATACACCTTAGTATGAAACATCTACGTTCACCTACTAAGCGAGAGATGGCGCTAATCGTTGATTTTAAACTAACTTTTTGTATTATTTTTATTTTTACGGTCATCCCGTTTGAAATTAATTTTTCACAAATTTCAAATTTGATGCGTAAATATACAGAAAAACCAGAAAATTTTTTTCTCGAATTGGGGTTCGAACCCAAACCTTTACCATACCGTGGTAACGCGCTAATCCAATTACGCTATCCGAGCAATTGGAAGTTAGCACGAAAAACTCCTACGATCAACGATTAGCGCCATCTCTCGCTTAGTAGGTGAACGTAGATGTTTCATACTAAGGTGTATTGGTCTCGTACAGAGATTATTGCATAGATGGCGTTAGCGAGTCAATATCGCTAAGTAACAAGATCTGATGCGTGAATATATAGGAGTTTTTCGTGCTAACTTCCAATTGCTCGGATAGCGTAATTGGATTAGCGCGTTACCACGGTATGGTAAAGGTTTGGGTTCGAACCCCAATTCGAGAACAAATTTTTCTGGTTTTTCTGTATATTTACGCATCAAATTTGAAATTTGTGAAAAATTAATTTACTCCTGACCTGTCATTAATCGTTAAATCGTTAACCACGTACTTAATCGTTAGTTAATAATACCTAACAGCCTTTAATAACTAAATAATGCGCTTCACAATTTGAACTTGAACTTTGCACTTGTCGGATGGTTATTTTCTGTTTTAAAAGTCAAAGTTCGGTCTACGTTACAGACGTCGTGTGGTAACACCTAAAGGTCATTTTAGTTCAGTTTTCTCTCTCAAAGAATCAGCATCGCTATTCAGCGAGGCAACGCTGCCAGCCTTTTGGGCACTATGCCACGGGGGCCTTATTTAGATTTATTTAGTTTTAAGTTGTAGTTTATTTAGTTTAAGCTTAGATTTAATGTCATTGTAAATTGCTTTTATCATTTGTATTGTATACCACAATATACAGTCATAGAGGTATACCAAAAACCAACACCGAAGCAAAGAGGGCTGAAAGAGTTAATAGAATAATGAACAATGGGCAGACTATGTGAGTCTCTGACTTTTTAACCCCCCAGAAAAGTGTGTATCTGTGTGTCTGTGTATCAAGTGTCTGTGTAACAAGAGCCCGAGTCAATTTAAATCACTGTTATTTAAACTTCTTGTGGAGGAATGCTATCACGATGTTAAAGATTACCTTTGTGATTGTGATATTTGATATTGGTTTAATTTTATTACACATACCTAATGCTATTTGTTAGACCCGACTTCGCAATTTAACTCTGTGTTTGTGTATTTCTGCTTGCTTGCACACTTCAGTCATTAATGAGATCAAACTAGCATTAAGCTTGTGACATTCGAATTTATATATACTTATAGAATATCGTACGCCGAGAGGTACATCATACCTGCTCCTTTTGTAATACCTATCACCTGTACAAGATATACCTGTGATGACGAAATAAAAAAAAATATTGATTGATTCTGTGTCTGTGTATCTGTCTGTGGCATCATAGCTCTCAAACGGATGGACTGATTTCGATGCGGTTTTTTTTTATTCGAAAGCTCGTTTAATCGAGATGGTTCTTAGCTAAGTTTCATTAAAATCGGTTGACCCGTTATTGAAATATTGAACTTTGAAATGACAATGTCGGGGGTTTTTCAACTTTTCTAAGTTGGTTAGGTTATTAACAACTTCACTAACGTGTATACCATAATCTTACAATAAAGACTATTACTTACATTCATTCATAACGAACAGACGAAAGCGTGAAGTAGTAACAGATATACCTACATCCACCCTCACTCGCAAACTTTCACATTTTTTGTCTGCGTAGAATTCGGTTTTCGTTATCCCGCGAGAACTACATGATTTTCCGGGATAAAAGATATTCCATGTTTTAATCTAGGGTATTAGCTATCTCCATTCTAAATTTGAACCAAATCCGTCCAGTCGTTTTAGCGTGCAGAAGTAACAAACATTATACATCCTACTAATATTATAAATGCGAAAGTTTGTGAGTGAGTGAGTGACTATGTTTGTGAGTGAGTGAGTGACTATGTTTGTGAGTGAGTGAGTGACTATGTTTGTGAGTGAGTGAGTGTCTATGTTTGTGAGTGAGTGAGTGACTATGTTTGTTAACAGCTAGACGGATTTGGAATGGGGATAGCTTATACCCTAGATTAAAACATAGGCTATCTTTCATCCTGCAAAATTGTATAGTTCTCGCGGGATAGCGATCACCAGAGCTCGGACAGGTCTTGGCAAAAACAGATATGGAAATAGAACAATACTCAATAGAGTCGATACTTTAGGTTATAATTATCTAAAGAGGATATTATCGTAATTTAACATTAAACCTTATTTAGTTGCATATCTGTCATGGTTTTGTCAAAGTGGCATTCTTGAAACAGTTTTGTGGTGACAATTTAAATTGGTGAAATTATTTACTTATGGTTATTTCTAAATATTTTCAATATGGTGAAAATAAAAACAATTAATAAGTAGATTGAGAACTACCCCGAACTCTATTAAAATGAAGTTTAAAAATATAATGAAATAATGCTGTAATCTTGTTCTATTACCGTGTTGCAATTATTTTGCTATGACCTGTCCGAGCTCTAGCGATCACCGAAATCTATGCGCGGACGAAGTCGCGGGCAACAGCTAGTAATGTGTAAAGTACTTACTCACAAACGCACTCACATAGGTACACATTTTTTTAACTGAACCCGATCAAGTTTTAACAAAACGTTCCATGAATTTAAATTCGGCGATGAAGGGTGTTTTTTTTATTTAAACTGTATCAGATATTAAATTTTTCAGCGTAAAGGAGGTCACGCTCGGACGTGAGCTGAAAAAAAAACCGAGCTACGTTACTCGCCTTCAATCAAATGTGTATACCTACGTATACAGGGTTAGTTTTAGTGAACTGTCAGAACTTCAGCCAGGGGTTGAGTAAGTCTGTGAGCACCCCTGGGAAGTTTTTTTTAATATAAATAAAAAATAGTACTTTTCCCCTCACTACCTCGGAAAGCCGTCTTTTATCCTTTAATACAAGAGGGTAAAATCGCATTTTATCCACTAGTGGGGAAAGTAATTTGACCTTGGAGTGGAGCGTGTTCAAGTAGCTTTTGACAGATAACAAAACGTAAAACGCTCATAATAATGGTTCGTTCGATATTAATTATCATTAAATAAATAATAAATGGTTTGAGAATTTAATAAAAAATACCAAATCTAGCTTTATTTAATGGTCCTTAAAATTCTATGAGGAACATTTGTTTTTTATAATGATGTTGAATATAATTCTGAACGCACAAGTTGAGTCGATGCATAAATGTCATAAATGTCAACATTGTCAGTAAAAAAATTGTCACCGACTCCGAGTCACGTAAAAATATACAACTTCCAGAGTTTTCTGTTATAATGTTATCGTAAAAAAAAAGTGATTCCAGTGATAAATATTTATTTTTATGAGCTGTTTTTTTGCATGTTGCGCTTTCCTCGCTACAGTGAGGTGAAAAGTTTTGTGTTACACACGGGTGCAAATGTATTTTACTTCTCGTGTGTTGAAACACTCGCGGGTAAAATACAACTTTGCACCCTTGTATAACAAATAACTATTTTTATATAAGTGCGGAAAGTAGGTACGTCATTATTAATGCACGAGTCCCGAGGTGTCTAGGCCCAAGCCGCAAGGCGAGGTTAGAGACTCGGGACGATTGAAAATGACGCTTCCGCACGTGTACCAAACGACGTTTTTTAATACATTTGCGAAAAAATTACAATGAGGGGGCGGGCCGGCCCACCACCACCACCACCAAGCAGAGCCCCCGGCGCCTCGGAAAAGTAAAAAGCACTAGTACGAAAAATACAACTTTCCGCATGAAACGTAGCTACAAAATGTAGCACTTTTTGAGCAACTGTATTAAAAAAATCATTATCCCAACCAGCAGAGACAATGAATGTACCTACGGGTACGGGATAACGTTTTTGTTTTTTTTTTCAAAGTTAAAACTTTACAGAGGTGCTCATTTAGACTTACCCAACCCCTAGCTGAGAAGTTATGACGGTTCATTAAAACTAAACCTATATAAAAAAAACTGGACAAGTGCGAGTCGGACTCGCGCACGAGGGTTCCGTAGAAAGATTTTAACGCTTTTCCCCAGTGTTTTAAGAAGTCCAGTGTTAGCAGAGCCCTGCTCCTAAGGAAAATGGCGTGGTGTTGTGGGGAGGCAGCACTGAAGCCCAACATCTCTTCGTTGTGCAAAAGAAATGCATTCGTGTCCTAGCTAACATATGCATTCCCAACAGCTGCAGCCCATATTTTATTAAATATAAATTATTAACACTGCCCTGTATTTATATAATGCAAGCAGCTCTTTTTGTTCGTAACAACCGAATTTATTTCAAATAAAAAAAGATACGCAGAAAACTGGAACTCAGTATAAGAATAAATTATTGTTACCAAAATCTAACTTAGCCTTGTATAAAAATGGCCCACATTATAAATGTATAATAATAATGAACAAAATTCCTGAATCAATAAAACAAGAAATTCGTGACAATGTATTTAAGAATAGACTAAAAAATATATTAATTGCGAAATGTTATTATTCTGTCGAAGATTTTCTTAATGATGATAAATTTATAATGCTTATTAATAATTGAATTTAAATAGTTTACTGACCAGAAATATTTTCTACCTTTGTTACTTTATTTTAATACTTCCTATATGTATACTTGTAATTACGTAGTACCAAATTATAAACTTATTTGTAATTTTGGAAATAGTTGCTTAAGTAAATGTTAATTCATATGTACAGTTTTCCTAGTTTCAAGACAATATATTGTATGCCCTTGCAGGGCGTCATGGTCTGACTATTCTTTCTTAAACACCTTAACTGTATGTACATGACTTAACAATGAAATAAATGAAATGAAAAATGTACGCAGTGTGGGGTCAACTTATATAGGTCTGCGAAATCTACAGACAAACATAATAAATTAAGATTTTGAGAATTTTCTGAGTGGTTGTGCTATAAGAGCTACCTTCCTACTAAATTTCAGGTTTCTAGGACAACTGTAAGTACCCTTTAGGTTTTCGTGGTACGGCAATTTGTATGGAAACAGCCTTTTCAATGACTGTATCTTTTGATTGCGTTAACTTAGAAGGTTGATTTTTTCACAGCTTCAAGGGACCGCAGGCTTGAGTATTTGATATTAATTTCAGCATGCTACCTAAACGCGTTCCAGAGAAAAAGGGTCTTGACAGACAGACAGACAGGCAGACGGACAACAAAGTGATCCTATAAGGGTTCCATTTTTTTCCTTTTGAGATACGGAGACGTAACATTAGTGAAAAAAAACCTGACGTACCTATTCGTATGCCGGCCGTATTCCTGTCAAAATGTCCTGAATTCCGATAACCCCGACTAGGGGGGTCGGATACTAGCTGTACATACTGCTACAATAAATTTACTAAATATGAAATACCACTACATACTTTGTCTCCAATCATTACAGCTACTCAAAGCAAAACCTCAAGATTCCACAACTACCACATACCACTACATACTTACAACTACCACATACCACAACTACCACATACCACATACCACAACTACACCACTACTCTACATACTTACAACTACCACACACCACATACCACAACTACCACATACCACTACATACTTACAACTACCACATACCACTACATACCAAATACCACTACGTACTTTATCTCCAATCATTACAGCTGCTCAAAGCAAAACCTCAAGATTCCACAACTTCGCCCACCTTTTTGTTCAACTTGTCCTCAAGAATTCTTTTGCAGAGTTCCAAGGAGGTTCGAAGGGAGGTTTAAGGACCTGCGAAGGGCGCTTGAAAGAATGGGTATTTTTGGGTTGACAAGTCTTTTAGATTTATAGAGGTATGACGCTTTTCGACCTCTGTCACAGAGTGGTGGTTAGGCACGAGTAGGTACTTAGTGTAAAAACCGGCCGAGTGCGAGTCGGACTCGCGCACGAAGGGATCCGTAACATTACCTATCTAGAAAAACGGCAAAAAATCATGTATGTTTTATGGGAGCCGTACTTTATTTTATTCTGTTTTTAGTATTTGTATTGTATATATAGCGGCAACTGAAATACATCATCTGTGAAAATTTCAACTGTCTAACTGTCTCGGTTCATTAGATACAGCATGGTGACAGACGGACAGACAGACAGACAGATATACGGACAGACAGCGAGGGCTTAGTAATAGGGTCCCGTTTTTTATCCTTTAGGTACGGAACCACTTTTCGACGTGTTCGGATTTACCGTTTTTAGGGTTCCGAAGCCAACAGGGCAAAAAGGAATCCTTATAGTTTCGTCATGTCCGTCTGCCTGTCTGTCTGTCCGCGGCATAGCTCAGAAACTATTGGTACCAGAAAGTTTTAATTTTGCAGGGATATACGTATTAATTAGGCCAAAAAAGAGGTGGGATAAAATCTTGAAAAAAAATTTTTTTGGGTACCTCCCCTACACGTAATGTGGGGTATCGCCCCATAGTGTGGGCTATCATTGAATAGTTCTTTCAAAAATATTAGGGGTGGTCTAAGATAATTTTTCGATAAGGTTATTCGTTTGCGAAATATTTAGCTTTGAAATGCTTATTTTTGTTGGAGTCCAGTGTCCCCCCCCTCTACCAGAGAATCTGTTATATTTGGAAATGTGAAAAAAGTCAGAGCAATAGTGCATAATTATAGTTAATTTTATCTACCATGCCTTTTTCGTAATGGCTTGGGAACCCTATCCTGGACGTGTCCGACACGCTCTTGTTCGGTTTTTTATTAATCATTCATCATTTTGTGTGGCAATAAATGGTTTTTCTCCCTTTCTTTCTTTATTTCTTTGAAAGCGTATTTTTCTTAAATGAATCTATGTAGGTAAGTATGTTTGGATAAAAATTACCTTAGCTTGTTCGGGTTATCGAGATGTGCGTACCTAAGTATCGCGCCGCGATAGTGGCATGTCAAAGTTATTATCTTTGTTTGATAAGATTGTGTAAACGCGAGATTTCTCGCCAAAATACAGAATCCTTTGAACAAATTATATTATTATGAAACGTAATTATAGTAATATACGATATGGAATTACGAAATAAAACGTATCTACAGAAAATGGGTCTCGGTTGGAATTCTATGAATAAAATATACGTACCTATCACTCACGTATATGAATGAGTCGAATAGGTATTAAATCTGACATGTTTCAGACTGGGCGGCGAGTCGTGCGCTCCCAGGGGAAGGACTATGAATTAGTCCGAAACAAGTCGGGCTAAACTCAACTTGTATACGTGAATGATCCGTATATTTCAGTCTCACAGTAGTTTCGTGTTAACAGGTTAAATCTGTTAAATTATTATTAGGTAGCATGAGTTTTGTTTCATCTTATTAGATAGCTACCATAAGACTGTATTATTATACAGTCTTATAACAATAGGACAAAGCATCTATGAGAAAATTTTAAAACTGATTTATTTACTTTGTTTCAATTGCTTTATAATCACCTTGTATTACAAGCATGCTTTTAAATATAACGAACTTAGTTAATTAGCATACATAATTACCATCAATAAAAATATTTGGCCACGATTTCAATTAGCATTTATTTCACTGGAAAGTCAGGTTTACAATCTTAAAAAACCCTACCTAACCTAATTTAATTTTGTAGTGAAACACAAAAATTTTTTTTTGCTCATTGATTTTCCAAATTAATTGCTCATCATAAATACACTAACAGCTACCTACAGCTATTAATACCTACACCTCCCTATAACAAACAAAAAACCGACCAGCGACCCACCCCTATGAGGTGTAACTCCCAGGTTTAGTATCAGCCTTTCACTCCAGCACTCCAGCAGAGCCGCAAATTGTTCTGTCCTGTTTTCCAAGCACAACACAATAGGAAAAAAACACTAACCTGTTTCACAATGAGCCTCGCAACTCTCGGGCTGGCGAACGTCACGAACCCATAGCACTTAGAAACACCAGCTCGGTCGTAGATCACTCTCGCAGCCGTCACAGTCGCGAACCCAGAAAAAAACTTCCACAGGTCCTCGTCCGTCGTCGTCAAAGAGAAGCCGCCCACGAAAATCCTGTTGTGGATAACAGTTCCGAACTTCGGAGCGTCGGACGGCGGCAGGCTATCATCAGTCTCGTCCTCAGGCGAATTCAAAAGCGCCTTCAGTTTCTCGTGGGGATCCGCAGTCTTTCTATTGTTCGCGGCACTCTCCTCCACCATATGAGCGCAGCTGGCCGACTCACTCCTAATATACCTTTTAACTTCCATGTTTATTTAAAACATGTTCCCTTGTGTTTACTAAACTAAAGACTAGCGTTACTACACGTACACTAATGCGAAGCGGAAAACAAGGCTCGGAAAACAGTTGCGTATCGATTTTTGTACTATAATTTTCGTACGTGTGTTTCGTGCGTTGCGCGGTAGGTGCACGCTTCAGCTGATCTCGTGGTGGCGAGGTGGAACCGAGAGATAAGAGTGTCCACACAGATTTTGAAGATACGCACTATAAATAGTGGCCGAGGTATTGTAGCGCGCTATTTTTACGAGATGCTGGAACTGGGTCAGTGGTGGCCATCTGGCGGCGGGGCGCGGGAACTGTGGCGCGGTGGTTCCGATTTGTCGGGGTAGATGGCGCTGTTATCAACGTTGAAGGGTGCAACAGTGTGCTTTACACGGAACCCTAATTTTTGATGATTATTTTTATCAGTTCATTTGTTGGACTGTGAATTGTTGAATTTAATCAAACTTGTGTTCCTAAAATAATAGCAGTTTATAATTTGATACCTAGTTAGGTACTTACTTAAAATAGGTAACAACCTAATAACATCAAAACCACAACACCCGAAATCAGATACAAAAAAAACACTGAGGTAGGTAGTTGGTATGTTTTTAGGTAGGTACAATCAGCAGCAGAAGTAGCTAAGCAACCGAAGTGGCTACTTCTGCTGCTGAGTGTACATGAATTTAAATGGCTAAAGACGTTATACCTAAGTAAAAGTTCGCGAAGTTTTCAGTTTAGGAAACTTCGTTGGTGTCGGAAATTGGGAAAGTGTAAGTACCTATTCAATGTTATGGAAACTTTCGAAATTGCACCGGGATACCTAACTTCAGTTGGAAAGTCACGGATGTACCTACCTATAAATTAAGTACTTACCTACCTACTAAAGAATACATAAAGATAAACTTTTTCTAATAATCAGTCGGGGTAGGTATATTAGGTAGGTACCTGCCTACTTAATATACCTCGGAGTACCTATCAACGAAATATTTTTAAATGAGTAGGTATTTTTCTTAAAATAGACACAATTATGTACTTATAGTCACAAACTAAATAGAAGATACCAACGTATCTAATAGTCAGCACCAGAAGTAGCTACAGCAACCGAAGCGGTCACAATGATCTACACAAGTTCTTAAGTATCTAAATAAAAAAATAAAATACAGGTTCCGAAGTCACTACCTACCTGGTACCTGCCCCTAAACTACGAAATTCGAAGTTCGTATCGTATCGTCCCGCTCACTCTCGTGTTAAATAATATTAGCTTGAGAGGGACGGCACGATACGAATTTCGAATTTTGCACTTCGTAGTCGGGGGGCTGGCTGAGTTTTGAAATTCCAGTAATAAATGTAATAAAAATGACTATTGGATGAGTGGGCTTAAAAAACACTTACAGCAATTTTTTTATTCGGATTCTAACTACGATTTAATTTTTCATTTCACTTATATGGCACGAACACGAAACCAATACAGCGAACTAAACGCAGAAACGTCAAGCTGACATTACAAGTGACATTTGAACAGTGCTGCCACGCATTAATTATTTTCCCATCTTTAAGCGTATATTGAATACATTCCCGTCAGCTTAATAATTTATGTGATAAAAGCCAATACTTTCAAAGCTCGTTAAAACACTGGTAACAATTCTCATTTTAAAAATGTTACTCAAATAGTCCAATTACCTATTTTTTTATATTATACAGAGGGGACAAACGAGCAGGCTTGTCATCTGATGTACTTAAAGCACTCACCGCAGCACATGGACACCTGCAACACGAAAGGAATCACAGATAAATTATTTTAGCTTCCAATCAATCATTGGAGAATAATAATCGTATAAAGAAACATTTCTTAATTAGTAATTACTAATCAATAAGTACTGTTGTGGTACTTGCGGTAAGGTTGGCTATAGATTACTAGTGTAGATTTTCATTATACCTTCATTAGGGAGGTACCTATCCAAAGGCTACCAACACGGGATCCGATTGCTAAGTCTTTGCTGTCTGTCCATCCTGTTCGTCCGTATGTCAACCGATCAAAGGGCTCTGAAGCTTTAATAGCAATAACTAATAACTTAAAATTTTCACAGAGCATGTAGGCATTGCTCAGCTGAACTAAAACAAAAAATAAAATAAAATGGATTCCCTCAATACAATAATTATACTACATTAAAAAATAATGTAGTACTAAATTAATTTACAGTTTTAAGCGTTTTCTGTTTTGTTTGTTATGTGGTGTTCAATGAAGAGCTATTGTTTTGATTTATAATTACTTGGATTGTATTGTAAGTAATTGACTTACAATTAACTTATAATTAGGTACCAAAGAATGTGCGCAAAACCAAGTATTTATTATTATTTAATTCACTTTCTGTGAATTAAAAGCAATTCCGGGGAAAGTTGGTTTCTTACAACTAGCAACACTGCCACTATTTACTTCACCTCACCTATTTATAATGTGCAATAAATAAGTATAGTATACAACCCAGTTTTCTCTTTCAGTTCGTTTATTTATTGTTATTCCGTGTTTATTTGTGTTCAACAAGGTGCAGTGTTACAACAAGAAAGTTTTACGACTAAATTCGGCTGTAAAACTTCTTGACAATAAGTTTCAAGTGTGTTATAGTTACAGTTTTTCGCTCTACTTTTACCTGGATACATAATTAGCTTATGAAGATATTCTAACTGGCATTGAGTGAGTATTTTTCATAGCTATGGTAATTAAGGTATGACCTGAATACAGCTTCGGGCTGAAAATTAGATAATAAGGTAACTGAAAGTTGCGTTTTCGGCGTACCGTGCAACTTTTAATATTTGTTTCTAATATAGGTACCTATGTCCGGTATGTATGTTTATATTTTGTATCTTACGTCAGCCTCATAAATAGTAAAAGAACTGGTTTTGCACGTTGCGTGTAGTGAATCTATTTAATAAGTAGCTAAGCTGGTAAAATATTGAAATAATTTTGTCCCTAATATAACTTTTGTAATCACCAACAGACCAGATATCTAAGGATTTGAACTCAAATAAACTACCTAACAAATATTTACTCTGACTTCTGAATCTCCTTTTACATTTAAGTGAATTTGCTTATAACATTTTTTTTTAAACTAAAGAAAAATTCAACTGCTTTTCATACAGCCTACCCTCTTTTGCCATGAAAGAATCCATTGAGGGTAAAATCAATGAATTATAATTTGTTTGAATAGCATAGTGGGCTGTGACAAACATTAATGGCCTTATTCTTAAACATCACTCAAGCCTCCATTAGCTAAAATATGTTTTGTCTTCTTCTTACTAACGGAAATGTCAATGTGACACAAAAGGACAAACAAACTTTAATGGCATTTTAGTTATAATAGGTTTATGAATAAGAGGGTAATTCTTTACTAGTTGGGTGGACACCCATAAAGATACCGACATATTTTGATCTAGTTCAGTGAAGAGTCTACAAATCAGTTTATGCCTTATTGCTAGTTTTTATAAACACTACACGGTCAATAACATGAAGTGTATGCTATATGCAGGGAGCTAAAAAAAAGTTATTTTATCAAAAATTATAAAATGTTAGCAGTGCGGAGCAACTGTTTCGGATGGCTCAAGAGAGGGAGAAATTTTCAGAGCTAACGGCCAACCTCCAGTAATGGAGTGGCACTTTAGGAAGAAGAAGATAAAATGTCAGATAGGTTATTTGTTAACTGACAATTTATCATTGATAAACAAATGTTAACAAGTGACATAAGTGTGAGGGGACAGGTCAAAAAAAAGGTTTACCTACTGACGTAAAATAAATATTGAATGACCCATACCTACTTTCTCAATAATGACAGCTTTACTGACTCGACAATGTAAATTTTTATTTGGTACATTAGTGTATGGTAATATTTATTCAACTGAATCATGAATATGTGCTATGTAAATAGAATTTTGGTCTCAAAATGATATATTTATTTTACATAATAACTATAAAACTTTTACGATTTGTGCATATTAAATCAGCCTATAATGTAGTGATTGTTTTTGTTTTTTTTTTATAACCAAATAGCCCTAGTTAGAGTAAGAGAGAGACTGGTTCAATCCCCCGTCAAGGCAAATATTTGTTTGGTGAATATAAAATGTTGATTCTTGGGTGATATAAGAACGTATTTATCCATGTAAGTATGTTTACCCATTGTCTAGCACAGCACCCATAGTGTGCAATTTTTTATACGACAAGGAAGGCAACTGAGCAAGTGTGTCACCTGATGGTAAGTGATCACCACTGCTCATAGACACCTGCAACCCCAGGAGTTTGAAGATGCGTTGCCAACCTAGAGAGCTAAGATGAAATGCCTCTTGTGCCTGTAATTACACCGGCTGTCTTACTCTCCACACTGGAAGACAACAGTACAAGCACTGCTGCTTAGCAGCAGGATTAGGATTCTTGAGTCTAGGATGTTTAATACATATACATATAAGCACGTATTTACCATTGTCTCTAGAGCAGGAAAGGAATAGAAATGTTAACGCCCGATTTCCCCTCTGCCAAAAATGAACGTAGTCTGTGCAAAATGCACAGGGTCTGTTGATTGTGTGCGTGTTTTTGGCATTTGTGTGACAGTTTTGTTTTAATAGGAGTTTGTAGGAACGTAACAAATTTTGACATGAGCTTAGACAGACGTGTGCTGTACGTGTGTTTGCCTCGTCCCCCTCGAAAAGTGGTAGAAAATTTGTAGTGCATAGATAAGAAAATTTGTAGTGCATAGATAAGAAAATTTGTAGTGCATAGATAAGAAAATTTGTAGTGCATAGATAAGAAAATTTGTAGTGCATAGATAAGAAAATTTGTAGTGCATAGATAAAAAAATTTGTAGTGCATAGATAAGAAAATTTGTAGTGCATAGATAAGAAAATTTGTAGTGCATAGATAAGAAAATTTGTAGTGCATAGATAAGCCGAAGGCGTCTCCCGTCTGCCTGCTTTATGACTTGCCGCACGCTTAGTATTAAAGTGACTCAATTCTTAATATGACATATTGCAAAATTGAATTTAAAATCTAAGCCTACAAAGTTCATTTAAGATTTATCATGTATTTAGAATTGAGTCACTTTAATTCTAAGCGTGCGTTGTGTTCTGTTAGGTACCTACCTCACAAGGAAACTGGTGTCCTATCACTTTGTCGCCAGTCATTTAGCAAATTTTCGTTTCACAACCAACAATTGACAAATGCATCATTCCTAAAATTATCTTTACACAACTACTGATTTCGCGAATAATTTATTTTATCGAATAATAACTTCACAAATTTTCATTTCGTATTATATAATTTGTCAAATAGGTTATTTTGTAACGATATCAAATAGTCAATTAACGTATCACCTACCAACGTTTGATATATTACTTTGTCACTGGTTTTTTTTTTATTTAAATAAAATATATTAAATCGCCGTTACCTTTTAAAAGACTCAGCCCTTTTAGGGACGTTCGGGCGGACAGACAGACTTATTGACGGAGAGAATGAATAGGCTTACAATTGGTTTAGGTTAGGTTAGACTTACGTCAAGGCGCGAAGCGCCTCAAGTACGCGGAATAGGAGCTCCGCGAAGCGGAGCTCCGTCGACACCGTCCAGAAATTGGAGTTGAGTATAATATTTTTCAACACTGCTCGAAAATTTTAGAAGTCCGGCTTCGCATCGCATTTCGTTACCCAGAAAGTAATTTTTACGGAACAATGTTTACCAATTCACGTTCTGCAAAATAACCGATTTTAAAAACGATTTATTTGTGAAATGAACATTTTTATGATAATGATTTGTCTTTCCATATGTTTGTCAAGTGTCAAAGTTTTTAAATGTATAGTTGTCGAGTAATTATTTATAAAATGAGCGTTTTTTGCAACAACATGTTTGTGAAATGAATAGTATATGAAACGTTGGTTGTGAAATGAACTTTTGTTAAACAAGTTTCGACAAAACATTAGTGAACCAAGGAAACTCGGTCGCTGTGCCGCGTCGGCAGGTTCTTCCCGAGACTCAAACGCAGTTAGTCATCAATCGTTATAACTATGGTAGGTACCTACCGTTTAATGAGAAGCCATAATAAGTAGTATTATTTTAATCATAAGCTTACAGAGTACGAGTACGTTCTAAAACGGGTTTATAGTGATTGTGGGGTCACCGGGGTCACCTAGTTTTAGTGACATGAACAACTAATGAAGTGGACTAATGAACTTTGTATATAAGAAAAAAAAAGTAAGAGTGAAAAGATTTTTCATGTTCTCAATTGTAGAATCTTTTTGTATTTTTTTTCCTCAAATTTTTATTGAATGCTTACATGGAAAGAATTCGGCCTGTACCCTATACCCTTATTATGCGAATCTTGGTGTAAGGTATGGCACGCGACACGGAATGTCGAGGATCCGGGTTCGATTCCCGGGGTTGGCATTGTTCTGATTATTTCTGTGTATTCATGTTTCAGTGAGTATTTTAAAAATGTAAAAAGATTTTTGTTAAAAAAAGCATTGATATAGAAAAATAGACAGATACGCCACCGCTTAACCGATCACCGCGCGCGGAGAAGCAATGATAGGTGATTAGGTGACTTAGTATCCATCGATGTTTGACATTATGTCAGTCTAATGACAGCTAATGAGTGAGGGCCGCATTTTGTCAGCGCTGAACAGGTGCGTGGCCTATCTTTAATTTTTTTATGTATGGACTAGCAGCCCGTCCCGGCTCGCACGGGGTAGACAATTATAAAATGAAAAAAGTTGTTGTAGTGACATAACTACAATAGTTGGACATATGTTACCGCGGAGTTTTTTGTAGACATTATGATGTTCTTCAATATTGTTGTACATTATTTTGTTCTATCGCTAATAGTTTCGGCAGCGCATTCGACGAAAGACATTTTAAGACTCATTTTTCTACACCTTCGGTTACATTGTTCAAATTTTACCAAGGATCCCTAATTTTTTTCAAAATGAAATGTAGCCTATGTCAAATTGGAAGAATGTAGCATTCTATTGGTGAAAGAATTTTTTAAATCGGCCCAGTACTTTTTGAGCCTATTCATTACAAACATACAAACATACAAAAATAGGTACAAATCTTTCTTCTTTATAATATTATGTATGTATGTATGGATGTAGAAAACCTTTTTTTGATACAGAGACCTCTCTATACTTAGCGGAACTGGCTAGCTCTTCTTCTACTTTGTTCTTTTTCAGGCTTTTTCTATCCACTGCTGGATGTAACCCTCTCACAATCTCCTCCACTCCATCCTATTCTCCGTCTTCCTGAGCCAGTACGGTCCAGCGTAACTCTTTATGTCATCCGAACATCTCATCTGGGGTCTGCCCACACTTCTTGTGGTCCTGGCTAGCTATAGCTATAGCAGACTTTTAATATTGTAAAGGAACGCAACATTGTATTAGACATACCTAGGCAGCCATCTTGCTTTCATCGTCCTTGCTTAGGACCTGGTGTGAGGCATTTCTAACCACCTCCACTCCTTGTGGCTAAGTCCCACACACACAGGCCTCCCCTCAGAACGAGAGGGCTGTAGTTCCTACGCGGGTTCAGTGCGGATTGTTAACTTAACAGACCATTGATGATAAGGGCTTGATTGAACCCACGACCCTCTGCTTGAGAGGCCACAAGTCAAACCACTAGGCTACCCACGGCCTTGCGTGAAACCTTATGAAATGCATCAATATTTCTACTCTACGTCGGTAGCGCTTAATCAATAGACTCCAATAGGACATAATCACGTTCAACGCTGATTTGATTGTAAATATTTAAGCTCACAGGCTCCTATTTTACCAACTTCACAAATGTCAGTTTTCAAGTCTCTGTGAAGTTGGCATTTCAAGTGCCAGCATATCAGAAAAAATAGGAGTTCTGTTCGCATGCATCATAGTTCTATAGTTTCTGATACTTTTTAGAAATAGTTCTGGCGATTTTCCTTGAAATTTTTAATTTTTGACATAATGATATGCTAACTTCCAAGTAAAAATCCCAGCATATCATAAATTTAACCGAGTTCTCTTCGCATGCAGCATAGTCCTATAGTTCCTCATACTTTTTAGAAATAGTTCTGGCCATTTTCCTAAAAAAATATTTTTTTACTATTTTTCACATAATGATATGCTAACTTCCACGTGAAAATCCTAGCATATCAAAAAATAAGTTGAGTTCGGTTCGCATGCAGCATAGTTCTATAGTTCCTGATACTTTTTAGAAACAGTTCTGGCGATCTTCCTTAATTTTTTTTTATTTCTGTTTTTCACATAATGATATGCTAACTTCCGTGATGATATGCTGTGCCACCAGGGTGAGTTCCAAGCTCGCTTTTGGTCTCAAACGATAGATATGGTGTAGTCAATTGTTCTAGGGAGTTCTGGCTTCCTAGTAGCTTAGGATTTTTTTTTTATCAATAATTTATCAATGACAATTCGGTGTCAATTGCTGACTTGAAGTACTTTTGTTTTAGAGCGCTTCATATTGTCAAAGGAATGTAGTTCGAATTGTCATTGTAAACTGTCAATTTTAAACACGTCTTCAGTGCCCTGCTCAGCGAAGGTTTTGTTGCTACAACTATTTTATCAGCAATACTATGTAGGTAGGTACGTCACTCATAAATATAAAAAAAAACCGGACAAGTGCGAGTCGGATTCGCGCACGAGGGTTCCGTAGACAGATTTTAACGCTTTTCCCTAGTGTTTTAAGAAGTCCAGTGTTAGCAGAGCCCTGCTCTTAAGCAAAATGTACGCAGTGTGGGGTCAACTTATATTGGTCTGCGAAATCTACAGACGGACATAAAAATTTTGAGACTTTTTGGAGTGGTTGTGCTATAAGAGCTACTTTCATACCAAATTTCAAGTTTCTAGGACAACTGGAAGTACCCTTTAGGTTTTAGGATTTCGGCAATTTGTATGGAAATAGCCATTTTAATGACTGTGTCTTTTGAGTGCGTTGACTTAGAAGTTTGATTTTTCACAGCTTCAAGGGACCGCAGGCATGAGTATTTGATATTAATTTCAGCATGCTACCTCCACGCGTTCCAGAGAAAAAGGGTATTGACAGACAGACAGACGGAAAACAAAGTGATCCTATAAGGGTTTCGTTTTTTCCTTCTGAGGTACGGAACCCTAAAAAAAGATGAATTAAATGTTGTAGACACGTCACGTCAGCTTTCGCTCAATAGCCTCTAATTTATTGAATCAGACGTTACTTTGCGGAGGTCCATATTTATGAACTAAAAACAATTACTTTGCTTGGTCGCGGGTGAGCAAAGTAATTGTTTTTAGTTCATCAATAGCCTCTAGTATAAAGACGACAATAAAACACGACACCCATCGACACAGCTAGCAGATATTGGATTACCTATAGACAGTAAGTTTATTGAGATATCAAAATTGAAGATAGATAGATGTTTTTAGAGTGCGCCGCCCATATCTCACGAAGAACCGACAACCGTTGGGGTAAACGTGTACTTGAGTGGAGACCGCGACTCGGCAAACCAAACGTAGTGTAGGACGCCCTCCGGCCAGATGGGCTAGCACGCGCGCCATTTTGTCCCTCACTGATTCCGTCACTACGAAAGGGATGCACTGCGCGACAAGCGACAAAATGGCGCGCGTGCTACATGTGCAGGTGGGATGACGATTTGCGAAAGACTGCAGGCAGATGCTGGATGCGGCAAGCTGGAGACGGCGCTATGGCGCTCATTAGGGGAGGCCTATGTCCAGCAGTGGACTAGAATAGGCTGATGATGATGATGAGATGTTTTTATTGTCAGTAGATCACAAGAAGACAGATTGATTATTGGGAACGGCTGGTATTTGGAACATTATGATAGCGGCATTTTTTTATCAATTGTTTATTTTGATTATGTTGAAATTACTTATGTCATTTTAATCTTATCGTAGTTTTGTACTTGTTGAACGGAACGAGGTTTTTAAAGATAGTAGACGGCGCTAGCTGAGTTGCGTTTTTATTACGATAAGATATAAACTTTCAAACTGTTTGTATAAAAAAAACTTCCTTATCCTTGGGTCATTCTCCTCACTGCCTAGGGTAGTGACTTCCCCGTCGTAGAATTTGGAATAGGTGTGTTCTACATCGCGTTAACGAAGTTTCTGAAGTCGTATGCATAAATACAACTTCCAACTCTCTTCCTTCGGACTTCGGTCTCCGCAGGCATAACATATGCCTGGAGAGAGATCTCTTGGAGTCTTACCCAAAATATACCTATTATTATGCCGATCGTTTTATCAAATTTGTTTCTGTTTTAAACCCCCGACGAAAAAGGGGTGTTATAAATTTGACCTGTGTGTCTGTGTATCTGTCTGTGGCATCATAGCTCCTAAGCGGATGGACCGATTTAGATGCGTTTTTTTTTAAATCGAACGCTAGTGTTATCGAGATGGTTCTTAGCCAAATTTCATTATAATCGGTTCACCCGTTTTTGAAATATTGAACTTTAAAATGATAATGTCGGGGGTTTTTCAACTTTTGCAATGTCATGAATAAAAACCATTGTGCATTTTCATTCATAAATATTTAATACGTATACTTACACTAAAGTGACCTTAGTGATTCGTCGTTCGTCGCTCTGAAATTCATAATGAATATACCTGCAAAGCGAAATAACTGAAGGATAACCTAACCAACTTAGAAAAGTTGAAAAACCCCCGACGTTGTCATTTCAAAGTTCAATATTTCAAAAACAGGTGAACCGATTTTAATGAAACTTAGCTAAGAACCATCTCGATTGAAATAGCTTTCGACTGAAAAAGCTATGATGCCACAGACAGATACACAGATACACATAGATCAAACTTATAACACCCCTCTTTTTTGTCGGGGGTTAAAAAACGGTTTATCTACATATTGATCCTCCGGAACTCTCGGTGATCGAGTCCGACCCGTTCTTGGCCGGTTTTCTCTTAAATAAAATTACATGTTAGCTTTTATAATTACAAAGAATTACGAGTATATACCTATATGTATAAAGAAAACGAAAAGCTATAGTCTCAGTATCTTGTTTACTCCCCGCCAAGGGGTTATCGGAACATACTATGTTGAACAGAGGGCCTGCTATGTCATAATCATAACGACTGGATGGTTCCTTGAGATTGAGGGACGTCTTGTTCTTTTGAAAACTGAGACGTTTCTTACTTAAACATATGGATCTACCGAGAATGCTTCTCCAATTTTTTTTTTGCTGTATTATTTGTATAACACCGTGGACTTTGAGTCCAGTACAAAATTTGCGAAAAATCCGTCCCAGTACAACACGGAATTTTTCGATGACAGCTATACGTCATATAGTCGTCCCACGATAACTCTGCAACGAACTGACAACATTAGAAATCTAAAGTTTGTTTATGGCAACACTTATTTATAGTCAAACAACACGTTTTGAACTTTTGATTAGATTAAACATGTCATCGTTCATTCACTATCCACCATTAAAATACCTCTCATATTTCGTTTTCTACATTTTTTTTACCGTACAACGGCAAAACCTACTAAACACTGGCAAAATTGTCCTCCGATGGACAGAGCCATTTAAAAAAAAACAGCAACTTTTGATTGCTACTATCATTATTATTTTTAATTAAATAAATGTTTGAGTGACATGAAAAAAGTATTACCACAGCGTGATTTTTCTGGGTTGCCAATTAATATCTTATGCAGAGTTATCGTGGGACGATTATAGCGCTACCGTTCGATCAAACTAAGACTGATTGACGCTCGATTAGATGGTCTTTTTGCAAAGTGGTCTTTTGGTTCGGGTTCGGACGTTTTCAAGCGTTAACCCGGAGTCCATGGCGTTGGTAAGTCAATGACATTTGGGCGAAGATTAAACGTTTAACTCTTTGAAAACCGCTCAGGTTATATAGCTCTTACAATACATAACCACAGATGAATTACACAAAGAAAACTCACTGTATCTTTAGAAAATACCTATAAAACAGTACCGTGTTTGCACGCACAACCTAAACCATTGACCCTAGAGACTTGAAATTTGGCAAACATATACCTTGAGTATCCCAGAGGCGCTCTAAGAAGGTATTTTTCGAAACTCCCACGGGATAGGGAACTAGCCCATTTAGAAATATTTCACGGGGGCAAAGCCGTGGAGCATAAGCTAGTTAGAAAATGGAAGGAAAAAAATACAGTATTGATAGAAGTCAATTGGTGTCAGTTTGTCCCACGATATATATTTTTTTTATTTTAGAAGCAAGAGCAAAAAAATCCCTCTTCTTCGTCGGGGGTTAAAAAAAGACAGATAGACCTCACTCGATACTGGCGATCCTAGCGGATTTTTGACTTGAGGTCTAAAACAACGTAAGTTTGCTTTAAATTTGAAGCGGAAAGTTTCCCTAAAGAAAAGCCTAAGAATAGGAACTCCGTTTGCTATCTGTCGGTGAAAGGTTAGGCTATCTGCATTCTGCACATACTGGTAGACTTGTACTTACGTATCACAGTTTAATCTATACATACCTCCATAATACGTATACAGTATGCTGATAAGGCATTTGCATACGCTTTCTCAATCTTTCTCAATGAAGGGCCCCTATTACTATAATAATAATAATATCCTTTATTCCGTATAACAATAACATAATTGTGTTGGAAACAGGCCATTTATCCAAATACAGGTTACATATTATTAAGAAATTCAAAAAATATCAACTAATAGGTTTAAAATCTAAGTAATAAAATAAAACAATAACAAATAATAAACTCTACGTGTGAGATCACATACAACTAAACGTAATGAGATCAGAATAAACCATAAAATGAACATATACATAAATTACACATATACTCATTGACATCGTAATAGCATTTCTTTAACAAGAAGTCCCTAAGTCGACGTTTAAAGATATTAACGCTATTAATAGCCTTCAGGTCACCTGGTAGTACTTATTAGTTTGAAGAAATCATGCAATCATTCACACTTCATCGGTTACGCTTTTGTAATTTTTAACCCTAGAGCAGGGAAGGAATGGAGATGTTAACGCGCTATTTCCCCTCTGCCAAAACTCTAACATTACGTCTGACCAAAATGATCAGGGTCTGTTGATTGTGTGCGTGTTTTTGGCATTTGTGTAACAGTTTTGTTTTAGTGTGAGTTTATAGGAACGTAACAAATTTTGACTGCGCAGACGTGTGCTGTATGCGTGTGTTCGTCCTCCTCAAAAAATTACAGAAAAATTGTAGTGCATAGATAAGCCAAATGCGTCTCCCGTCTGTCTGCATTATGTTTTTAACATACTTCGAATGAAGTCGGTTAAAAAGGGGGAGGATCTCAATTCGACTGTATGGTTTTTTTTTGTTTTGTATGTTTGTTACGCGATTACCCCGCCAAGAAGGTTTCTACAATAACAGTAACCTTTACAATAACAGTTTTAAATGATTCGCGGTTAATTGCATTAGACATAATGAAAACGGGATATTGACCGCGATTTCCTTATAGGTTTGATGAGCTCCCGATATTTCGATGCAGTCGCATGCATCATGATCACGGGCAAACTGACGAAACGAGGGTAGATACTAATGTTGCGCAGACCGGGCTCTGTCTATCCGTTTTTGTCTACGTGTTTTTTTGTTTTCATTATGTCTAACCTTTACAATGATGATGACATACAAATTGTACTCCTCTATGATTGACGATAACTCCTGAATAATCTCGCAGTTAAAATGATTTCAAATGATTCATTTGACCTTCGCTTCGTTTCGCAACGTTAGCACACTTCTTTATGCGTGAAGATAACTGAACTTTATTACAATGGAGGAATGACTGTTTTTGTATGGGTCTTGTTCAGTGCATAAGTGTTAGTACCTAATGATTGTAACTGCCTTTTTGACACATCTTTTTTATAATTATGTGTTAGTGCTGTTAGATATTCATTGAAACTGAATATTTTGTCTACACACAAATCATAAGTCCTCTATAGGTAGGTAGGTATTTCGTTCAGAAGCCGTAGGACAACCAATTTACTATGAAACCGTAATTTCATTACGACATCGAATTCGATAACTATTAGTTTCAAATTTGAAACATAATAGTGTCATGTCACTAAATAGTGTCTTCAGAACCAAATTTTTGACAATTATTTGAGTCTGTGTTATTATGGGTTCAGTGTGATGGTTCAAGCAAGCCCAAGTTTCTTTAACGTTTTCCCCAATAAGTAAAAGAACTTTTTTAATACAGTTGCTCAAAAAGTTGTACTTTTTGTAGCTATGCATCATGCGGAAAGTTGTATTTTTCGTAGTACTGCTTTTTACTTTTCCAAGGAGTCTGTGGAGGAAGACGGAGCAGGGCCCCTGCGAGCAGTGGCGGGTGGCGGGGCACCTGTCGGCCCGCCCCCTCTTTGTCATGTTTTCGCACATGTATTGAAAAACGTCGTTAGGTACACGTGCGGAAGGGTCATTTTCGCTCGTCCCGAGTCTCGACCCTCGCCTAGCGGCTCAGGCCTGGACACCTCGGGACTCGAGCAAAATGACATGCTTTCCGCACTTATAACAAAAAGTATTATTTCTTTTAATTTTAGGCGATGGCGGGAGGGTGCGCGTGGTCGCGGCGCGTGGCGGCGCGCATGCGCGTCCTGCGCGGCCTCACACGCGACACGCTGCGCGCGATACGCGACGTCGCCGACATACTGCAGTTCGGTGAGTGGCGGGTACCCTGCGCGCAGGGTGACTACATTTAAATGGTCAATCTACTTCTACCAGCTCTAAAAAACTACCAAAATCTACCCGAGCCTTGGTCAAAAACTACCTTCCTAACTTCATACCTATATATTTTTTTAACAGTATATAAGTACTTTAAACCGCCATCAAAGCATCTGCCATTTTGTCGCTTGTCGCGCGGTGCGTCCCTTTCATAGGATGGAATCAGTGAAGGACGCAACAAGCGACAAAAAGGCGCGCGTGCTAGCCCCCCGCCGTATAGGTACTACTATACTTACGCATGTTTAACTTCTGAAATAAAATCCCACTCCTCCGATCTTAATTTTTTTTATGTAGTAGCTAGTATAATTATTATAATTTGGCTTTTGTACCAGTTTATGTATTGTATTATTATTTATTCGCCTTCATTTTTTGTGATTATAAACGTGCTCTTTGTCAGTCCCTTAATTAACTACTCCTCTCTACCGTTCAAAGCTTACAGAGATAAGTCCGCCTTTGTACTTGTATTTCACTGCTTGTAACTTGTATTTATTTATGTACTTTCTGTACAATAAAGTGTTTACTTACTTCACCAGACCCCGAGATCTCGACCCGCGTGCAGGAGATAGGAGACGCGACGTCCCGTCCCGCGGCCCTGGTCGTGTTCGGGACGGGCCCGGCTGCGCGCGCGCGGCTGCTACACTGCCTGCTGGGCAGGAGACTGCTGCCAGAACCGGCGCCGACGCACTGCCGATGGGTGAGAATCTTTGACTGGACATTTCGAAGGGGTCATTGACCGCGATTACTTGGCTAGGTTTGATGAGCTCCCGATATTTCGACGCAGTTACATGCGTCATGACTAATGTATTTAACCGCGAATTAGTTGAAATCCATACTCGTTTTTAACATGAAACTACCGTGAGACTCAATCATAGTGAAATAAAACGAATCACTCGTGTATATAAGTCGAGTTTGGACTAATTCGTACTGCTTCCTCTGGGAGCGCACGACCCAGCGGCAGCGAGAGAAAAGTTCTTTATTCCGCGGAAAGTACGTGAAGCCATTGGAATTAGTCGTCATCCCACTTTTAACCGCGATAGTGGATGGTCGGTGCCCCCAAGTTGTAGTCGCGCGAGCAGAGCCGCGGCGCGCAGTGTGCGTCTCACTGCCGCTGGGTCGTGCGCTCCCAGAGGAAGGACTACAAATTAGTCCGAAGCACGTCGGGCTAAACTCGACTTATATACGTGTCGTGATCCGTTTTATTTCACTATCCATACTCGTATGTCCGGCCGGCGTCTGTCCGTACGTGGTTACCCTATCTGAAACACTGAAAGCCATTGACCGAATTTAATTAAATTAAATTTTCGTTTGCCCTTGTTCTTTTTTCTGAAATATTTCAGGATTTTTATAAAACAAACCTAACCTAGCCTAAAGGGTTCTAAGCGACGGTCCTGAAATAAATCCTGAAATATTACTTAAAACGTTTCAGAAAAAAAATGCATTAGAAATCAAAATTTCGGACAAATGAAATTCTGTCAAAAGTTTTTAGTGTTTCCGATAGGTTACCCCTCTACGTATTTAGGTCGCATTTCTAAACCGATTCTCGTGAAATTTTGTGAGCAGGTTCGATAATTACTTCATCATCATCATCATCATAGGGTCGAGCGCGACTTTACGAATGCTGCGTAACGTTACGGTTATATTGTATCGAGATCGAGAAACCTCATACTAAATTTTAGATCCAAATACGCTCACGGGCGGGCGCTGTTCCAAACTCGACAACGTTTACTATTCGAATTTACGTGACGCAGGATTCGTTAAGTCGTGCTCGTGCTCGACCCTTAGGTCAGCCGAAAGACGTCCACTGCTGGACATAGGCCTCCCCCAAGGCTCTCCACTCAGACCGGTCTGGCCGATAATTATTTATTTATTTATTTATTATCAAAACAATTTTACACCATTACAGCAAAGCCAATGCGCTATAAAATTTAAAAATAAACAACTCACAATGCAAAAAAAGTACATATAAAAATTAAAACAAAACATTACAACTATTTAGGGAGTTTTTAATTTATATGGATTTTTTTGTCTATGCCGTTTTTACAGGCACTGAGATCATGAAAACGATAAACTAAGCTGTTTTCTGCAACAGTTGATGTTTCCATGATGATGTTGGTTGTTGCTTCAGCTCCGGATCCAATACGGAAGCAGTACATCCGTGCAGCTGACTCTGGGCAACTCGGAGTTCGAGCTGGTCGAGGATCTGGAGTGCAACAAGGGCCCCTGGGACACGCTGCCGGCAGAGGTGAAGACCTACGGCATATTGATAAAAATAATGGATTATTGTACACTAAAACACGAGTAAAAAAACGAGTAAACCGTTTTTAATGAAACTTCGCTAAGAACCGTATCGATTAAACTAGCTTTCTTTCACGAAAAATCGCATCGAAATCGGTCCATCCGTGTGGGAGCTATGATGCCACAGACAGATACACAGGTCAAACTTATAACATCCCTCTTTTTCGTCGGGGGTTAAAAAACCGATGCCTAACTGCATTTGTCGCATAGACATACGACATAGTTATTGTATACATTTGTAATTTGTCATGAGTTTTTCGGTAAAGGAAAACATTGTGAGGACACCTACACACTCCTGCGAAGCAATTCAATGTGTGTGAAGTGCCCACTCCGCACTGGGCCCGCGTGTGAACTATAGCCCAAGCCTCTGAGAGGAGGCCTCACAGCAGTGGAACGTAAAAAAGTCTGGCAATGATGATAATTTATTTAAAATCTTCTTTCTAGGATCTCATCCGTCAAGACCAAGACTTCTCGACCATGCTAGAAGTCGAACTGAACCTGCCTATACTGAAAGATGGTCTCAAAATTATCGTGCCACCTGACATAGAGGGGGACAATACCTCCCTTGTCAAGCTCAAACAGAAACATTCCGACCTATACGCGAAAAGAGATGCGATACTGAAGATTTTTAATCCCATATACTTGTATGCTATAGATAGGATTGGCAAAAGCGTATTTAGTGATAATATAGCTAGTGATCAAATGGTATGTTCGCGGAGTGAGGAGGATTTTTGGACTATGTTTAATATGTACCAGTCTAAGTCCAGTGATAGTGGTAAGAGTGAGAAGATTGTGGAGAGGGAGTGGAAAGTTGCAGATGGGGAAGACTTCGTGTTCAATGCGGAGGTTGGTTCTGGTTAAAAAAGTTTGTACCGATTACCAATTCCCTAAATTTTTAAAATTTGTGAAGAGACATTTTTTCCCAATTCTTTTTTGTTACAAATAAATTTACATTCATTGTTAAAAAAGACGAAAACAGCTATAGGATACAACACAAAAAAAAAACGTCAAACACCACAAATCTTAGAAAGTACCTATAAGTTTTGGCAAATAACTGTTTTATACATTATCTCAATTGGAATATCGTTTTGTTTTTTTAAATGCCAATTTTGGTGTAAGGGTATGGCATGCGACCCGGAGTGTCGAGGATCCGGGTTCGATTCCCGAGGTTTGCATTTTTCTGTGTATTCATGTTTCAGTGAGTTTATTAAAATAATGGTTTATTTTATACATGTTTTGGGTCAGTCAACTGTTCATTGCCACTCGTTGCCATGGAGATGTCCCCTAGGTAACTCGTCTAAAATATTATTTTTAAGGCACCACTCCTTCAAACGTTAAGAGTTTCGACAGTTATATGCCAATTCCTTAATGCTTCATCTCCTAAACATGCAAATCTTGACTTTTCGGGGAGTGGGGTCTTAGAAAATCTTATTTTAGACGAGTTACCCAGGGGCCATCTCCATGGCAACGAGTGGCAATGAAAAGTTTATTGAACTTTTTACAACGACCTTCACTAAAATATTGCTAGCCAGTTTTAAATGGCTGCCTAAATATTTACATACCTAACTATACCACCTGTTTAACCGACTTCCACGGACCAACCACCCTTTGGACACCAAATGTCAGGGTGAACGTTTCCGAAACGCATATGCTCATTTGCACCTATAAATCTCTCTAGCCTCGGATCGCGGCTCACTTTCGACCAGATGACAAGCGAGAAGCTATGAACCAATCACGACACGTTCCCCCGGCCCGCTCCCCGCGGCTTTTTTCGTAATGGCTTTCCAAGTAAATTATAGAAGATGCGGTGTCCAGTTCAGAGGATGGTAGGTCCGTGCCGACTTAAAAAAGGAGGAGCTTCTACGTTCCACCGGATGTGTTTTTCTCTTCACAGAATTGTCTGGACCTCCACCAGATAAAGGAAATGAACCCGAACGCCCAGGTCCTGTTCGTCCTGTTCTCTGACAGCGAGGCAGCCCGCCGCGCGCCGGCCTGCGGCGGCGCCACCGAGTCCACCGAGGAGCCGCAGTACCGCGCCGCGGAGCTGCCGGAGTCCGACCAGGCGCTGGCCGAACTGCTCCTCAGGTGAGCGTCTGCCGGGCGGCACGGCGTGGACTTGGTCGCTGACTGGCCAGACACCAGGCAGACTGTCTGTGTATCTTAGTGAAATAAAACGGAAAAAATACCCTTTTTCTCTTGGAACGCGTGGAAGTAGCATAAAATAATATCGAATACGAAGCCTGCAGTCCCTTGAAACTGAAAAAATCAAACTTCTAAGTCAACGCAATCAAAAGGTACAGTCATTAAAATGGTTGTATCCATACAAATTGCGGTACTGGGAAATAAATAAATAAAAAATAAATAAATATCATGGGACAAATTGAAACCAATTGACCTAGTCCCAAACTAGGCAAAGCTTGTACTACGGGTACTGGACAACGGACAAACATACTTATATAGATAAATACATACTTATATACATAATAAACATCCAAGACCCGAGAACAAACATTCGTATTCATCATACAAACATCTGCCCCGACCGGGATTCGAACCCGGGACCTCAAGCTTCATAGTCAGGGTCTCTAACCACTAGGCCATCCGGTCGTCAAACCTAAAGGGTATACTAGTATACTTCCGGTTGTCCTAGAAACTTGAATTTTGGCATGAAGGTACCTCTTATAGCACAACCACTCAGAAAAATCTGTTAATCTTAAATTTTTATATCTGTCTGTATATGTCACAGAACATTATAAAAATGTTTGCTTAGGAGCAGGGATCTGCTAACACTGGACAACTTAAAACACTGGGGAAAAGCGGGAAAATCTTTGTACGGACCCTCGGTGCGCGAGTCCGACTCGCACTATTTTAATTCACCCCTCTTTTTCGTCGGGGATTAAAAAAAGGGTTGGATAAAAATTTTTTCAACGGAAACTTTTATTTTGTTCTGATATCTGTCCTATTATGCTTTTTTTATGGTTTTCAGGCATTCCAGCGAGTCACCGGTGGGCAGAAGACTGACGGTAGACGACAGGAGACTGAGCGAAGAGCGCGTAGCATTTATGAACGAACTGTTGGACCAGTGGGAACTCATGTGTGAGTACCGTTGACTTACTAACACCACAGTCTATGCAGTCGTCCGACGAAGGCCACAAGACAGGTCAATCGTGCGGGGGGGGGGGGGGGGCGGGGGGCGGGGCGGGCAGGGCGAGCCCCCTTGCATACACCGCCACTGCCCGATTAGTTAGGAACTTTCGCCCTCCTTGGTGCTTTGGCCATGCGGTTGCGGTGTCGGCATTTACGCAAACATCAAAGGCGTCGGACCACTGGTAGGTATAAGCTCTTTACACTGTGCTAACACCATGGACTTTGGGTCTAGTACAAAATTCACGAAAAATGTGTCCCAGTACAACACGGCATTTATCGATGACAGCCATACGTCATAGCGCTGTCGTTCGACCAAACTAAGACTGACTGACGCTCGGTTAGTGGCCTTTTGGTTCGGACGTTTTCGAGCGCTAACCCGAGGTCCATGGTGTTGGTACGTCAATGATGAGTACCTGAAGTTTTGATATAGTTCTAAAGAGGTTCGAAACATAGTGTAGCGTGTGTTTGCTCGTCACTTTTGTAACTTACAACTTACAACTTGTAACTTACGGCCAGATACAGCGCGTCATACGTGATGGACAAGTATGTTATTGCGACAAGGTACAAAAGGGATGAGTGACTTTTGACGCGGACTGTACGTCAGTCGAATATAGCCCGATGCGATTACCTTATAGGTTTGATGAGCTCCAAGAATCAAAAAAATTTTCGGCGCGCAAAAATGCGGGTAGATATAGCCCGGTCTGCGCAACATTAGTATCTACCCTCGTTTCGCCAATTTGCCCGTGATCATGATGCATGTAACTGCGTCGAAATATCGGGAGCTCATCAAACCTATAAGGTAATCGCGGTCAATATCCCGTTTTCATTGTGTCTAATGAAATTAACCGCGAATCATTCAAAACTGCCAGTAGGATTCTAAAGGATTCTGGCTTTCTTAAATATATGGACACCAAGTCTGAAATTAATGTTTTTTTTTTTCCAGTCAACCCTCCCCCGAAGCACGCAACGAAGAGCCAGTGGCTGATCGTAGACGACGACCAGCTCTTGCGTGCTGCCGACAGCCCGGCCTCGGACTCCCCGCGCAAGGTAGGGCTCCTGACCTAAGGTCTACTTGCAGCCCCTTTTTTTACGTGTGGAAAATGCGCCTTAATTGAGTACGTGTCCCGTAATCGGCACGATCCATTTCAGTAAAAAATACTTTTTTGTGACCAAAAAGGTGAAATGATTAGGTAATTTAAAAAGCAGATAATTTTATTAAGCAAATAAGCAGTTGAATGCTTTTTTACACGTTTTTTAGTCTACTAGCGCTTTCGGAAAGACCATAACTGCCAAGAAGAATGCGCCGCGAAAAATTTGGCACAAAGCATCGACTTTTATTCATGAAGGACTGGCCACGCACCTCTTTAGCGCTGACAAAATGCGGCCTTCACTCATTAGCTGTCATTACACTGACATGTCAAACTTCAAGGGAATATACCACAGACAAATATACCATCTGGATAATGTACGACTACCGACCTAATAATTCATGTCCACAAAATAACAAGTAGTCGCATGATAACAATGACCTGCTAATTTACGAACATAAAATAACAGGTCGTTCTTTATTGACCGAGCGAGCGAAGCGTGAACGTTTCAAATGGGACAAAAATGCTTTCTTAATGTCTGTCCAGCTGTTCTCCTCTGCAGTGTAAAATTTTGTAAGCAGGCTCGATAATTATAGTTTTTTGGAAAAAAAATAGCTCACGAGGTCTACAGCTCTCAGAGCCACTATTGATAATATTTTAGGTATAAAAGACGAAAAAGCTCACAGAGTGGCAAGTGGAATGGAAGGCAAGTCTTTCGTAAACTGTAAATTACAAAAAAGGTACCTATTTCAGTGTCGTCATTGGACAGATAATGGAAAATCGGTAGATCTAAAAACTGGAAAATCAGTAGAAATAGATAAAATAGTCAGTTTCTGTAATAGTTTTATTTAGTTTACTAGGAATCACAAAATGGCCATACTATTAGAGGTTGGAATTTATCAGGCGGGGAAATATTTTTTCGGCCCTGCATTATTTGGCTTTAATATTATAATTTTAAGTGCGTGGTTTTCTTTACAAATAATGAGTATATTATTTACTTACGTATGGAATGTGATTCCATGTGCTTTGTTTTTCTTTTTTGTGTTATTTGTACAGTTCATAAATGTGCACGACGTCATTTTGAGCGGTTGAACTGGGCGAATCAACGAGATGTCACCTGCGCGGCGGCTATTAGCGACTGAGTCACCGAGTAACCTAATCACCTATATTGCTTGTCCGCGCGCGGTGAAGCGGTGGCGAATCTGTCACTATTTGGTACATCAATGGCACAAAGTATTTTTTTCTCAAAACCAGTTACAATAGCTCTTACATTGCATAACCACAGATTAATTATACAAAGAAAAGTCACTGTAACATAAAAAAAGGTATTTTAGAAACAAGTGTAAAAAAAATGAATAGAACAGCAAAATCAGAACACTTACGACAAAATTCTTAGTCATATTTTTCTACTTTTCCATGATTAGATTAGATTAGATTAGATTATTTATTTCAATATAAAATTACATTAAATTGCACATGTCAAGTCAAAGAATTTAAATATTGAAATCGTCAAAAAATTATTAAGAAATAATATTAAATAAACAAAGAATTAAATGTCAAACAAAATTATACAAAATAAAATAGAATTACAAAGAATGTTCTCCACTAGGGATCGTCAAAATAAATATAATCAATATACATTAACATTATCAATCTATAATTTAACAATATCATGCATGTCAAGGTGAAAAATAATGTCAATAAATACTAATTAAAATTAAAATGTCATATTTAAAAATTCGTTTACAGAATAAAATGGGTTTTTTAACAAAAGGTCTTTCAATCGACGACCAAACGTTTCGTCATGTTGTTCATTTTTAATATCAGAGGGTAGGTGTTCATAATATCTGGGACCAATAACGCGCGGGTTTTTCTCTGCTAGCACCATTCTATGGGGAACTGCCCGTAAGCGACCTGTGTTACGTGTGATTTTACCCTCTACGCCCATTCGACTGAAACTGGAAATGTTGGTCCGCGTATACATAATAACTTGGAACAAATACAGTGAAAATAAGGTCATAATATTGAACTCTGTGAACAGGTTTCGGCATGAATGCCTTTGTTTAACGCCAGCAAGTATCCGTACTGCACGTTTTTGCAAAACCAAGAGACGGCCAGAGTCCGTGGAGTTTCCCCACAGCAAAGTACCATAAGAAAGCAGTGAGTGGAAATATGCAAAATATACCTGCTTTAGTGCACTGTCCGCTATTAATGGCTTTAATTTGCGTAGAGCAAAAGCTGCACTGCTTAACTTACTACAAAGAGACTCCACGTGACTCTTCCAATTCATGTTTGAGTCTAGTGTGAAGCCCAAGAATTTGCATTGCTGACACAGTGATATGGGGAATATCATTAATGGTGGTGTGACGACAGCCCTACCAGAGAACAACACAACGCTTGATTTTATAAGGTTCATGATAAGTCCATTTGTTGAGAACCAATGTTGCAACTGTGCTGGGGCTTAAAGTGGACTGTATCGACTGGTTCTTTATACCCTCTGTAGATTTTCTCCTGTAAAACCGCATGAAGCGGATGAAATAAAAATAATGGCATTCACTTACCTTTTAGCTGTTTCCTAGATTTCTTTATGCGGCGCGGTGAAGCCGTCGAAGAGATGACGACGAACATTGATTATTAGATGCGGTCTTGAATTATAAGTATTTGTGAATAAGTAACGGTTTTTTTTTATATCTGCTGTATCTGACAGCCATGTGACGACTACTCCTATATCCTTATCCTGCTCTATGGGTGTGTAGAGCACGCGCGCGTGGAGGTGGTATGTGAATGCGTCCTATTTTCATCTATATCACTCCATACAGTTTTATAGGCTCAAACACCATGCATTCTTATTTCAGTGAGTATTTAAAGTGTAATAGTAGTTATTAGGGTTCCGTACCTCAAAAGGAAAAAACGGAACCCTTATAGGATTCCTTTACGGAAAGTATTATCAGTGAGGTTCCTCAACCAAACATGGAGAAGAATGATCCTAACATCTTATATAAGGACCTGACTACTGTAATAAATCGAGAGTTTGGGAACATTTTCAAACTTAAGACTGTCAAGAAAAATGGTAAGAAGGTAAGGTTCAGTGACTGGGCCACGGTCGGGATTCACAAGAGTAGGACTAAACTTTATGAACTATATGAAATGAAAAGCTACAATAACGACCCCACATTTAGAGACTATGTTAAAAGATATTCGAAACTATTATATGGAATGGTGCTAGCAGAGAAATACCCGCGCGTTATTGGTCCCAGATATTATGAACACCTACCCTCTGATATTAAAAATGAACAACATGACGAAACGTTTGGTCGTCGATTGAAAGACCTTTTGTTAAAAAACCCATTTTATTCTTTAAACGAATTTTTAAATATGACATTTTAATTTTAATTAGTATTTATTGACATTATTTTTCACCTTGACATGCATGATATTGTTAAATTATAGATTGATAATGTTAATGTATATTGATTATATTTATTTTGACGATCCCTAGTGGAGAACATTCTTTGTAATTCTATTTTATTTTGTATAATTTTGTTTGACATTTAATTCTTTGTTTATTTAATATTATTTCTTAATAATTTTTTGACGATTTCAATATTTAAATTCTTTGACTTGACATGTGCAATTTAATGTAATTTTATATTGAAATAAATAATCTAATCTAATCTAATCTAATCTATTTAAAAAAGTTTGTGTGGCCGCCAAAGCGGAATATCTTAGTAATAAAGTTAAATCCGCTGATAATAAAGTAAAAGCAGTATGGAACGTAATAAATTCAGAGACAGGTAAATCAAAGCCCCATAATAGCCAATATAAGTTAAAGATAGATGAAAGAATAGTAACTTCAGATTTAGAAGTGGCGAGTGCTTTTGAGGATTTTTTCTCTAATATAGCTATAGATACAACTCGTGACTTAAAGTCATCCACTGCGCTGGCTGGCTCATACTTAAATGTGGTTCAAAAGGATAGTAACTTGAAATTTGATTTTAAACACACAAACTCGGAAGAGATTATAAAAACATTTAAATCTTTGAAAATTAAGAACACAGAGGATCTTTGGGGTATTTCAGTTAAAGTAATGCAATCTGTCATCCATATTGTGGCACCATATCTGGCCGTCGTGTTTAACAACTGCGTCGATGAGTGTGTGTTCCCTGACTTAATGAAGTACAGTAAAGTTATTCCTTTATTCAAAGCTGGCAGCTCATCTGAGCCTGGTAACTTTCGACCGGTTTCCGTGCTTCCTGTACTAAGTAAAGTGATTGAGAAAATTATGCTAAATCAATTGCTTTATCACTTAAATATTAATGAACTATTTCACAGTCAGCAATTTCGGTTTACGAAGGGCCGCTCGACAACGGATGCGGCTGCAAATTTCATGAAGCACATTTATGACGCATGGGAACAATCGCAAGATGCAATAGGAATATTTTGCGACCTCTCCAAGGCATTTGATTGCGTGGAACACGAGACGCTTATCCGCAAACTTGAACACGACGGACTCACTGTCCAGGGTGGGGCTTATGGCAGCAAATGATAGACTCCTGGACAGTAAAAAAATGTGTATATTAGATATATATAAAGTTATTGTAGCGTGTCGCTTGCTCTGCGACTGAATTCGAAGTGGCTCGGAGCGGAGCGGCCGCCGCGCCGGCCGCGCGCCTCGCCGCGCCCGCGCCGCACCCCCCGCTGTCGCCGTCGGTCGTATCACGAGCTGTGCGCGTGAACAGGGTCCCCGCCTTGGAAGCCTTGGCTTTCAAGAGCCTTGTCCTCCTGGTTGACGACAGGCAGCAGGCATACTCGACTGACTGCTCTCTTGATGATTCCTCTGGCCGTTTTGAAATCGGCTACCCTTGTGATACCGTCTGAGCCAGGGTATAGACGCTGAACGCGCCCCAAGCGCCACCGCATCGGTGCCAGCGAGTCTTCTTTAACGACGACGAGGTCTCCGACCTGAAGTTCGCTTCTTTTTGTTCGCCACTTCGTCCGTTGCTGCAGCTCGCTTAGGTATTCTTTGTGGAACCGGGCCCAGAAGTGCTGCTTCATTTTCTCTATTCTTTGGTATCTGTTTGGATAGTTCGTAGTAATAGGAGGCTCTGGTAAGGCGGTCAGCGGCCGCCCTATCAGGAAGTGCCCTGGAGTCAGAGGAGATAGATCAGTGGGATCCGACGTTAGAGGGGTCAACGGGCGGGAATTTAGGATCGCTTCGATTTGCGTGAATAGCGTCGTTAACTCCTCTAACGTCAGATTCGCGTCACCTACAACGCGTTTTAATAAAGCCTTGGCAGATTTGATACCAGCTTCTTGCAAGCCAGAAAAATTTGGAGAATAGGCGGGACTAAAATGGAATTTGATGCCCTCATCATGGGCGGCCTCATCTACAGAACCCTGGCTTGCTCGCAGCATCCTGCCCAACTCATTATTAGCACCCACAAAATTACTACCGTTGTCACAATAAATGTCATGCGGCTTGCCGCGCCGTGAGATAAATCTGCGTAAAGCCATCAAAAACGCATTAGTACTTAAACTAGTGACGACTTCTAATGTTATTGCCTTAGTGCTAAGACATACAAACAGACTCAGCCAACATTTAGACAACTTGCATCCTCTGCCTTTACGGTCAGCGATTGAGAATGGTCCTGCAAAGTCTACACCTGTCACGATAAAGGGGTAAGTTAGTGTCACTCGAGGAGGAGGCAAGTTGCCCATCATGGGCTGAATGGAGTTTCCTTGAATACGCATACAAGTTATACACTTTCTATAAACGCTTCGCGCTAGATTTCTCCCACCAATGGGCCAATATTGATCTCGAATTGCATTTAAAAGCAGCTGAGGGCCACAGTGGAGGTGACGTAAATGTTCCCTTTCAAATAAAAGTTTGGTTAAATAATGTTTGGCATCCAATAAAATCGGATGTTTTTTATAGTAATTACAAGTCGAGTTCTGTATCCTCCCCCCAACCCTAATCAATCCCTGTTCGTCCAAAAATGGGTTAAGTGATAATATTTTTGACTTGCTACTTAGCGGTTTTCCGCTCGCTAATAGTTGAAGGTCATTTGAGAATGACTCACGTTGACAGGTTTTGATTAGGGTTTGAGTAGACAAATCTAACTCTTCGCTCTTTAGCATGCCGCCGGCGCGCGCGCCCTTTGGCCTTTTGCAATTATGATAAAATCTAAAGATGTAACCTACGACACGGATCATCCTATGAAACTTCGAAAACCTTTTGTAATCAAATGACACATCGTCCTGATTATGTAAAATACAAGTATGAACTTTCAGTTCTGGCAAGTCACCAATAGCACTTTGAATGTTTGGCCACTCGGGCTCTGATAGTTTAATGAATGGAGGGCCGCCCCACCATAAGGATAAGTCAGGTAGTTGGCTAGGGCTGACGCCCCGGGAGGCTAAGTCTGCCGGGTTTAATTCCGTAGGTACGTGCCTCCATGAAGACTTGTCAGTCAGTTCGTGTATCTCGTTTACGCGGTTGTAAACAAATTGCTTAAGATTGCTAGAGTTGGTATTTTTTATCCATGCCAGTACAATGGTAGAATCGCTCCAAAAATATTTTTTATGAAATTTACACGACAATGACTGGCAAACCTTTGCACTTAGCTGAGCTCCAAGTAGAGCTGCAGCAAGCTCGAGCCTCGGTATGGTGCTCGGTTTGAGGGGGGCGACCCTAGCCTTTGCGCAAAGCAACTGTACCGATATGTTATTGTCTTCGTCAACGCAACGTATATAGATACATGCAGCAAAGGCTCGTTGCGAGGCGTCGACAAAACAATGCAGTTGTATGGATGCTAGCGTGTCCGCTGTCGTGAGCAATACGTGACGTGGAATTTCAATGGTTTTTATTTGGTTTAAATTAGTTATGAAGTTGTTCCAGTCTTTGCACACGTCCACGGGCGCGGGATCGTCCCAGTTGAGTTGAGACTGCCAGAGTCGTTGCAGTATCATTTTCGGCACGATGGTACATGCACTGAGAAGGCCCAGAGGATCGAAAATTTTACAAGTCGTAGCGAGAATATTACGTTTAGTAGACACTGGCTCGATCTCAAACTCTACCGAGAAATTAAGGCTATCCTGTGTGGGACTCCAGTTCAACCCTAGTACAGAAGATGCATTAGATACATTTGAAATTTGTGCTCTAACCTCTGATAGATCTTTGGTGAGAGACGTGGTTGAAGTGAGTTCGCTAGCAAACATATCAGGTACATTGGTACGGAATTTTCTTAGTGGGAGACATGCCTCCGCCAGCTTATTCACCACAGCGTCGCGTAGGTATGTAAGCTCATCTTTATCGTCACAGCCTGTGATCATGTCATCACAATAAAAATCGTTGGCTATGACGTTGGCCACCCTTTGGTCCGCGCACTCTTTTGATAACTGAACTATACACCGCGTGGCCAGATAAGGGGCGGAGGATGTCCCATAGGTTACCGTCTGAAGTTGTAATACTCGCAAGGGCTGTGACTCATCGTCCCTCCATAGAATTAATTGTAAGTTTCGCTGTGACTCGTCAATCATGATTTGACGGAACATTTTTTCTATATCTCCAGTTAATACATATTTGTGTTGACGGAATCTTAAAAGGATGGACAACAAGTCTCTTTGCACTACCGGACCCACGTACTGGATTTCATTTAGAGATTTCCCTGAGGAAGTCGGGGCCGAGGCGTTGAAGACGGCTCGAAGCTTCGTCGTCTCACTCTTCTCTCGAAGTACGGCGTGATGAGGTAAATAATTTCCAGTACGTGGTTTGGATATTTGCCTCAAATGACCCATGGCAGCATATTCGTTTATAAAGTCAGTGTACATTTCCCTTAACTTAGGTTGTTTTCGGAAACGCCTCTCCAAATTCAGGAAACATTTCTTTGCTAGGAAGAATGAGTCACCGAGCGCCTCCGGAGACTCTCGCAGGGGCATTTTGACGCAAAACCTGCCAGTTGCTAAGCGAACTGTTGACTCAATAAACAATTTTTCACATACTTGCTCATCTGAGGAGCATATTTTATCCGGAGAAGAGAAAGTTTCCAATTCCCAGAATTTGGAGAGGGCGTCCTTTATTTCTTGACTGAAATAGCACATGGATTTACGATTACTCGCCTTAACAGGCGTGGCTGGAGTCATGGGTCCCGATATCAACCACCCCAGTTCTGAATACATTAATTTAGGCTTATTTTTACCTAACGATAGTTGTTTACCACCCTGAATGATATCCCACATTATGTCTGACCCAATTAACATATCAATTTTATCACTTTTATAAAATTCTGGGTCAGCGAGTGGCTTATCGCTGGGTAAGTTTAACTCTGCAGGATTTAAATCCATGCTAGGTAAATTCTCTGTAATGTTAGGGATGACCATGCAAGGTACATCTGTGGTAAACGAATTTACTTTGGATTTTATTTTCAGTATGCAATAATCAGTCACAGATGACTGTACGTTATTTAGACCACTTATGAGCGTGGGCTTTGACCTTTTACTAGTAATGTTAAGTTTACTTTTGAGGGTTTCAGTTATAAAGGAGCTCTGACTACCGCAGTCTAACAAAACTCGTGCAGGGTAAGTGCAGCGGTCGTGTTCATTGACAACATCGACTATCGCCGTACTCAACAGGACCTCGCTTCTCTTGGTAAGCGAGGTGAGAGCAGCTAAATGATTGCTGGTACTAGCACCGGTATTTGTTTGTTGTGATTCGTTGCTACTACCTGCGTTATCGGTTTTTTTTATAGAGGCATCATTTATCACTCGATTATTTACAGTTTGTTTACATAACAAACTGTTATGTTTCTTATTACAGGCCCTGCAAGGGTTGAGTCGACAATTGGCAGTAGGGTGACCAGGGCGAAGGCAGTTAAGGCAGAATTTACGCTTGATCAATTCGGCTTCCCTGGCCTCAATGCTCATGTTTATAAAGCGTTTACAATCATATAAACGATGATTTTCATTGCACAAACAACAAGATTTGTCCGTGGCGGATGCAAAAAAAGTCTTAATGTGTTTAGGTTGTTTGTTAAGAACGAACCGTTCATTTTTAACTGGATGAACAGTGCCTGAACTGCCTTGGACGGTCTCTAGTATATCAGCCCTATTTCGAAGGAATTGATAAAAGTCTTCAAGACCCGGAGACTCGTCAAGGGTTGTTTTGTATTCTTCCCACTTGACATTAGTTGTATTGTCTAATTTTTGCACTACAATATAAATTATAAGGGTGTCCCACTTATCGGTAGGCTCCCCAAGCGTATTCAAGGCTCTCAAGTTCTTTGAAACGTGGTCTATAATGAATCTGAGTGATCTGTGAGACTCTTTGTTAAGAGATTCTAAGTTGAAAAAGGATTTGAGATGGTTATTAATTAAAACGTTCTTATTATTGTATCTATTGCATAACAGTTCCCAGGCCACGTGATAATTCTCGGTTGTAAATTCAATAGATTTTATTGTGACAGCGGCACCGCCCTCGAGAGAGGATCTGAGATAGTGAAACTTGCTAATGTCAGGTAAAGTGTCGTTATTGTTGATTAACGAGTCGAAGGTGTCACGAAACTCGAGCCATTTTAAATAATTCCCGTCAAAATTGGGCAACTTAATAGTCGGCAACTTCAGTTGATTATTCAACTGGTGACTGCTGGAGTTACTTTGAACTGAAAGCCTTCGGCCGGACTCCTCGACTCGCTCCTCGCGTTTTAACACTATATCCTGAGCACTTGACATAACCGAGAAGAACTGGTTTTCTATTTCGAACCGCTCTTGCATACGTTTGTCTAAATTGCTATCCGAATCAATAGTCTCAATCTGCGTTTGAACGTTTTCAAATTCTGCAAATAACTCGTTAATTTTTCCTAGTCTCAAATTCATATCGCTTATATTTTTTGTAGTTATATTTTCGACGTTAACCCGTTCAAGATTCGAAAGGAATTCCATAAATTTAGTAATCCGTGCCTTGATTGTACCGCGTTTGCGAACTAGCGCAACCAGTTCCTCATAGTTATTAAGTTTACTAGTAGCTGTCGCTGCTGAGTCTGGCATTTTGCAAAGTAACTGTTAAATAAGTACACAGTAAAGTTAACTAAAGCAAAGAGTGGGCAAAGATGTGCAAGCAAACCAAGACTCCAAGAGGGCGAAGCGGGTAGGAAACGATGCGAGGGAGCGCGCGGGTAGAAGCGCGCAGCTGCGAAGCGCCGCGGCAAGCCTGGAATGTTCGGCGGACGGCTAAAGCGAGTGCAATGGATGCGTGTAGGTAGAAGCGCGCAGCTGCGGAGCGCCGCGGCAAGCCTGGAATGTTCGGCGGACGGCTAAAGCGAGTGCAATGGATGCGTGTAGGTAGAAGCGCGCAGCTGCGAAGCGCCGCGGCAAGCCTGGAATGTTCGGCGGACGGCTAAAGCGAGTGCAATGGATGCGTGTAGGTAGAAGCGCGCAGCTGCGAAGCGCCGCGGCAAGCCTGGAATGTTCGGCGGACGGCTAAAGCGAGTGCAATGGATGCGTGTAGGTAGAAGCGCGCAGCTGCGAAGCGCCGCGGCAAGCCTGGAATGTTCGGCGGACGGCTAAAGCGAGTGCAATGGATGCGTGTAGGTAGAAGCGCGCAGCTGCGAAGCGCCGCGGCAAGCCTGGAATGTTCGGCGGACGGCTAAAGCGAGTGCAATGGATGCGTGTAGGTAGAAGCGCGCAGCTGCGGAGCGCCGCGGCAAGCCTGGAATGTTCGGCGGACGGCTAAAGCGAGTGCAATGGATGCGTGTAGGTAGAAGCGCGCAGCTGCGGAGCGCCGCGGCAAGCCTGGAATGTTCGGCGGACGGCTAAAGCGAGTGCAATGGATGCGTGTAGGTAGAAGCGCGCAGCTGCGAAGCGCCGCGGCAAGCCTGGAATGTTCGGCGGACGGCTAAAGCGAGTGCAATGGATGCGTGTAGGTAGAAGCGCGCAGCTGCGAAGCGCCGCGGCAAGCCTGGAATGTTCGGCGGACGGCTAAAGCGAGTGCAATGGATGCGTGTAGGTATAAGCGTGCAGTGGAAATGTAAGTAGTGGGAATTATTATATTTGAAATGAAGCAATGAATGAATGAAATGTATATTTGGAAGATGATTGCCGAATTTCAACACCCAAATGATCGTTCAATGTTTATTTGATTTGAATTTAGGTATTTATTTATAAAGTAAAAGTAATCGACGCGTTAGGCAAAGGAAATATTTATACATACACCCCTTTATTAGGCGTGATACTATGCAGGTATACTAATAATTTATGTAACTTCCGAGTGGTTCGATTGACTTGATATTTGGTATGTAAATGTAGATCAGATGACAATGCAAGAGTATAGTAACGTTATTTAAAATGGTGCCTAAAATGAAAGAAAATCACAAAGGCTAATTTTAATCATGCAAGGTAGGAGGCAAAGAGGCAAGCGGTTCACGTTAAGGTAAGAAATTAATTAAAATGAATAATCTATCGCGTGTTGCCCAGTGCCCACCCTGCAGGATAGGGAATTTTGTGTAGGAAGTAAAATTATGGGATTTTACCGCCCACCCAAATAACCCAATTGAGCCCTGGATACCTTACTCACCAACAGTTTTTAGTTGTGGTTTTCTGTAAGGCGGAGGTACTTCCCCAGACGGGCTGCTCAACTCGAGCGGATTGTTCGCTATGCCCTACCTCTCAAAGGACTTACTTAATTTATAAAATAAATAATCGGCACTAGCCCTTTGTTCGGACCCCTTTAAAAACGTTACTTTGTAATTTACTAATGACAGGAAGTTACTTATAAATGCGTCGTTATAATAATAATATTTGCAAAACAAGAGCGAAATCGGCAAATCGAAGAGACTTTTTTTATAAAATGTAGGTAGATATCGGCGGCAAGCCTACCAACTCAGTACCTAAAACTGTGTTATAAATGAAATGAATCGAGCTTAATTACCGTTAGGTATAGCATTGCAAACAAAGCCTATTCAGCAGTTTGTTGCCAAGTAAGAATGTAGGTATTATATTAAGTATTTAAATAATAATGTAATTTGACTTTGGAAGACAAATAGCAACTGTTATAGAAGTTAATGAATTGGTTTGACTACCTATTTATTTACTTGGGATAGTAACAAGATAGCAACGTATTTTATTTAATAACGTCAATGTCGTAACGTTAATTTTTAAATTTTAAAGGACCCGCGACACTATTCACAACAAATCGAGAGGGGTGCAAGGAAACGGTTTAAGTTAGGAACGGGCTTACTTCCTTTAGGAATGGCCTTCGGGAGCGCTGGCTGTCCGGGAGGCTTCTAGAAGTCTCGCTCGACCTTGTTCCGTGACCGCTGGCTGCGGCCTTCGTTCTCTCGCCCGCGACGTGTGATGGTGCAGACTTCGCTTCTTGTTGCAGCTGGGTCCTGTCACGGTCGCCACTCTTGTCCAGGGTGGGGCTTATGGCAGCAAATGATAGACTCCTGGACAGTAAAAAAATGTGTATATTAGATATATATAAAGTTATTGTAGCGTGTCGCTTGCTCTGCGACTGAATTCGAAGTGGCTCGGAGCGGAGCGGCCGCCGCGCCGGCCGCGCGCCTCGCCGCGCCCGCGCCGCACCCCCCGCTGTCGCCGTCGGTCGTATCACGAGCTGTGCGCGTGAACACTCACAACTAATGCACTGAACCTTGTTATGTCCTATCTCAGTCAGAGAATCCAGAAAGTAGACATACATAGAGTGCAGTCATGTGGATCACCGGTGAAGCTTGGAGTACCACAGGGCTCTATTTTGGGTCCGTTTCTCTTCTTGGTGTACATAAATGACTTGCCCCAGCTGCTAGAACACAAATGTGACATAGTACTGTTCGCTGATGATACCTCTCTCATTTTTAAAGTCAACAGACAACAGGAAGATCAAAGTCACATCAATGAGACTCTAAGAGATGTGCTGAAATGGTTTACTGCAAACAATTTACTATTGAATGCAGCTAAAACGAAATGTATAAAATTTTCGTTGCCTAATGTAAGACAGGTTGACACTACTATCAGATTAAATGGAGAGAAGCTGAACCTCGTGGATGAGACTGTTTTTCTCGGGCTTACCTTAGATCGCAATTTGCAATGGAGCCCACACCTATCTGGTCTTGCTGGTAGATTGAGCTCTGCCGCTTATGCTGTACGAAGAATCCGGCAATTCACCAATGTAGAAACGGCGCGGTTAGTTTACTTCAGTTATTTTCACAGCATTATGTCTTATGGCATCCTAATTTGGAGCAAGGCGGCCGACATAGAGACAATCTTTATCCTGCAGAAGAGGGCGGTCCGGTCTGTTTACAATCTTGGCTCCCGAGATTCACTTAGAGAACGCTTTAAAGAAATCGACATCCTTACAGTAGCTTCTCAGTATATATATATGATGTAATATTGTATACACACAAGAACATCAAATCTTTCAAGAAAGTGTCGGATGTGCATGGTTTCAACACTCGGAATAAGCATAAACTTGCCGTCCCTGAATTTCGTCTACGAAAAGTCAGTAAGTCTTTTTTGGGAAATTGCGTGAGGTTCTACAATAAAGTGCCTGTAGATGCATGGGAATTGCCTCACAATTCATTTAAAAGATACATAAAGACCGCTCTCTTGAAAAAAGCATACTACAAAGTGGATGAATACTTATGTGATGGCACCACCTGGCCAAGGCTGAAAACAGAAGATAATTAGGACATCAATGTGACTTGGCTGCGTCCCGAAGATATTCGTGTATGGTGTCCGGCTCTGTTGCCGTTGTCCGCTGCGTACTAATTGTAATACAATTGACAAAAATAATGTTTTATTTATTTGACATGATGACATGAAATGTATGTTTCATCAATTTTTGTTATTTGACATTTGGAGACCATATACATCTCCAGTTTATGTATATGTATTATTATACTTATTATTTGACCGTGGAGGCGTTTTACACCTCTGCTGATTTTAAATTTAGTTTAAATTGACCCTAGACACTATACATCTCTAAGCCATTTAGATTAAGTATTATATTATAGTATTAATTCTGGGACCCTATACATCCGTTTGTAATTTTAATTTTCACAGATATTTGACCTGGAGACCCTATACATCTCCTGCTCAATTAAAACGTGCCAGTAAAGTAAAGTGTTCTGGTTTTGCTGTTTTAATAATTACTTTTTACACTTGTTTCTAAAATGCGGTATTTTTTTTTCTCTCTTAATCTTTTAATGACAGAGTGAGGTTTCTTTGTGTAGTTTGTCTGTGGTTGCGTATTGTAAGAGCTAATGTAACTTGTTTTTAGAAAAAATGACTTTGTGCCAAGTTTCTTGCGGCGCATTCTTCTTGACAATCATGGTCTTTCCGAAAGCGCTGGTAGACTCAAAAAAAATGACGTGTAAAAGAGCATTCAACTGCCTATTTGCTGAATAAAATTTTGATTTTGATGTTGATTTGATTTTTTTATCACTCTGTTGTCCGTCCGTCTGTCTGTCTGTCAAGACCTTTTTCTCTGAAACGCGTGGAGGTAGCATGCTGAAATTAATATCAAATACTCAAGCTTGCGATCCTTTGAAGCCGTGAAAAAATCAACCTTCTCTAAGTCAATGCAATCAAAAGTTACAGCTATTTCCATACAAATTTAGAAATCCAAAAACCTACAGGGTACTTCCAGTTGTCCTAGAAACTTGAAATTTGGTATGAAGGTAGCTCTTATAGCACAACCACTCCGGAAAGTCTCAAAATCTTACATTTTTATGTCTGTCCGTAGATTTCGAACACCAATATAAGTTGACCCCACACTGCGTTCATTTTGCTTAGGAGCAGAGCTCCGCTAACACTGGACTTCTTAAAACACTGGGGAAAAGCGTTAAAATCTTTCTACGGAACCCTCGTGCGCGAGTCCGACTCGCACTTGGCCGGTTTTTTTTTTAATTTTGTACTATCGTGTTTGAAGGGCGAAGGGGACCGAGTGGTGGTCGGCCGGCCGGCGTTCACGAGCGGCGTGGTCAAGTTCGCCAGCGACTGTCTGCAGGATTACTTGCTTGAGAACTGCACGAGACTTAGCGAGGTACGTGTTTTACCCGACCGCGCCAGATGGTCTAGCACAACTCACAGTACGACTTTTATCTCGCGCGAGAACAACTGCTCGTCCTTTTCTGTCACTCATAATGCAATGGGACGGGTAATGTGATCTCGCGCGACAAACAAAGTTGCGGCCAGTCGTGCTAGCTGAAAAGGGGATTGGACATTAGAGATGAAAGAGATAGTTGATTGACCGGATACCGGATATCCGGCTAGCTATAGGGGTGAGGTTAGGTTAAGTAAGTTACGTTGAGTAAATTAAATTGAGTTGAGTAAGTTAAGTTGAGTAATGTCGGATTATACTCGACTGACATACGTGAGTGATACGTTTATTTCACTATGATTGAATCTCACTGTAGTTTCATGTTAAAAGTGAGTAACTTAAGTTGAGTTAGTTAATTTGAGTAAGTTAAGTTAAGTAAGTGAAGTAAGATAAGTTGAGTTAGGAAAACATATTTGTAAGTGGAACATAAGTAGATTCTTAATATTAAAGAGATATATACATTGCTTACTTTGGTGTAACGGCAATGGCACAGGACACGATATGACAAGTATCCGGGTTCGATTCTCGGGGTTAGTTATAGTTTTCTGTGTATTTATGTTTCAGTGAGTATTTAAAAATGGGTCAGTCAACTTTTCTTTGCCACTCGTTGCCATGGAGATGTCCCCTGGGTAACTCAACAAAAATGATGATTTTCTAAAACCCACTCCCCGAAACTCTAGATTTGCATGCTTAGGAGATGAAGCATGAAGGAATTGGCATATACTTACCTGTCGAGACTCCTAACGTTCGATGGAGTGGTGCCTTAGAAAATCTTATTTTAGACTAGTGACCCAGGGGACATCTCCATGGCAACCAGTGGCAAAGAAAAGTTGATTGACCAAAATATAATAATGGACCCATTAAAAGCCATGTTAAAATGTTCATATTTCTGGTTGTTTCCAGATTCACGTGAAACTAGTGCAACAGTTGATCCTGGCGTCTTTCGAGCTGGCGCGCGAGTTGCAAGTCGTCCCCAAGAAGATACAGTACGTGGCCAAGCAGGAAAGGCAACTGTTCGAGGTACTCTGAGTCTATTTGTTAGACTAAAGTGGTTGTAGTATTATCTAAATTTGACCATAGTATTTAGACGGCAACATGACATCTAATGTCATAATCATGTTTTTTTATTGAAAGAGGGAGGCCAACGAGCTAGCGGGTCACCTGATGGTAAACGATCACCGCCACCCATGAGAACCAGCAACATCAAGAGAGTCACTAATCCGTTTTCGTCCTTTAAGGTGGAAAAGGGATAGATAAAAGAGGGGGAAGGTGATCGAGCCTCCGGCACTCTCACTGACCGAACGAAACGCAACAGGGGTGCTGTTGCTTCACGCCGATTTTCTGCGAGAGGGTGGTACTTCCTCGAACGAGCCGGCCCATTCGTACGGCAGCAAATAGCTACAGTATGGCTCTCCCTCTATAGAAATCCCCATTGACGCAACATGGATTCAGAAACCTCGCATTGTATGGCCAGGCTGTTAATTGATAAGTTTTTGCCCACAGACAATTTACAAGAAGTTCTCTGAGGGTGAGAAGAAACAGGAGCTGGTTTTGATGATGCAGGAGGTGCTGCAGGAGATCAAGGAGGATGTCAACAACATGGACTGGAGCGTAGACGGTCAGTTCGTTCACACAAGCACAATGGCGGACTTATCTCTTTAAGTCATCTCTAGCATTACAGTATATTTCTTTGATATTAATTATCTTAATATGTTCTACTTGATTACGCACGTGTTTCTGTGCACTTGTGTTGTGAAAAATAAAGTATCTTTGTCTTATCTCAACTTAAATGTTAACTTGCTCATGTTAACGTAACTTAGCTCAACTTACCTACTGAACTTAACTTACTCAAACCAACTTGTAAGTAACCTCACCAACTTAACTTATTTACTCAACATACTTACGTTAACATAATATAAGCACATTTTTCCTACAAAGGATTTATATTTACGCTACTATGAAGTTTAAATCAATCAAGAAATATGCTTATAAGAGACACAAATAATTTACTAAATAAAAAAAATATTAAAATATGAAGCTCATAATAATAACCAACCTAACGTTAACCTAACATTTTAACTTAGCTTAATTTACTTAACTCTGTTTAGAATTAAAATAAAACTTTCTAATGCATAGAAGAAATTTAATATCAAGCACACACAATAGCTGGTACATTTTGAATGGTGAATGTAAAAAAAAGTGTTGCCATATTACAAAAATAAAGATACGTTCCTATGTACGTTATTGTACATAAACTGCCAACGCAGAAACAATTTTTCTTAATAATAAGCAACAAGTCAGTAAAAAACTTACTACTTAACTTAATCATTTAAAGGAAGAGCTGATACTTTTGTAACGCTAGTACGCATAATGTGCCCGGAAGGAGTCTTTACATCTAGAGCACGCACTTTGCCGTCAGCTCCAAGGTAAACATTTACAATCCTGGCCATAGGCCACCTTAAAGGGGAAGCATTAGCAATTCGCAATATGACCAGCGCACCGACAGTTAAATTTGGTTGATCACTTTTCCATTTTGGTCGGCTTTGAAGCATATTTAGATACTGCTTAGACCATTGCTTAAAGAAACTTTGTTGAATCTGAGTACATTGATTCCAAAACGACAAGCGGTTAACCAGCACATCAGTTAAATCTTTCTCAGGAAGGCATGTTAATGGAGCTCCTGTTAAAAAGTGTCCAGGGGTCAAACATGTCATGTCATTAGGGTCAGATGACATGTTTGTGAGAGGGCGAGAGTTCAAGATGCCTTCAATCTGAATCAGAATGGTATTAAACTGTTCATACGTTGGGATATTATTACCAACAACTCTTTTTATGTGATATTTAAAACTTTTGACTCCAGCTTCCCACAATCCCGCAAACACAGGACTATAAGCTGGAATGAATTTAAAATCAATTCCTTGATCTGATGCGTATCTATACACAGAATTTTGATGACTGGCAGAAGCCTGCAGCTTATAAAGCTCTTGTAATTGAGTATTGGCACATCTGAATGTGCTGGCATTGTCACAAAATATCTGACTTGGTTTATTACGGCGTGAAATAAACCTTTTTTAACAATTAAGAAAGTTGTTTGTTGTCATGTCTGAAGCGAGTTCTATATGAACCGCTTTTGTAACAAAGCAAACAAAAATCAGTATATATCCTTTCAAAATTACTGGTTTTCTAACTCTAGCACGTTTTACATTAAATGGACTAGCATAATCAATGCCAACTTTTTCGAAAGGACGTGCAAATTGCACCCTTTGTTTAGGTAGTGATACCACAAGTTGTGTTACATTTTTTGCCCTAAGCTTAAAGCAAATTATGCATTTGTGGATCACTCCTTTCACTTCTCTGAGGCCATTAATTAGCCAATATTCTGCATTTAAGTGAGACAAAATGAGCTTTTGGCTAGCATGCAGGAGCTCCCTATGAGCCTTAAAAATGATCATCATCATCATCACCAGCCTTTTTACGTCCCACTGCTGGGAACAGGCCTCCTCTCAGAATGAGAGGGCTTGGGCTATAGTGATAAAAATGATCAATTTTGTAATATTAGACCCCTAAACTAATATAGTAGGATGTCTCTGCGAGTAAGGCAATGCCGAATTTTGCAATCTGCCGCCCACACGCAAATTTTCATTGTTATCTAAAAATGGATTTAAAGAACTTAATTGTCCTTTAACAGGCATGTTTGATTTTAATGAATTAATCTCTGCTGAGTAATTCGAATGTTGATCAATTTTTATAACTGTTTTCATACCATTGTCTAGCTCTGTGGGTGAGAGGCTATCAAAATGTCGATCTTGCTTCTGTAACCTACAATTTTCACAAAATCTAATGACATAGGCCATGATTCTTTTTATGGTATCAATATTAGAATATTTTTGCATGAATTTAAAAACTCCCACAGAGCCAGCAATATTACACAATTTTGGCAATTTAAGTTTTAGTTCTGGCAATTTTAAATTTTTGTTCACATTTGTTTTTACATGTTCAAAAGAATCATTTTTTAGTGGTTGTGGTCCATGCCACCATAATGAATTATCTTGCAACAAATGCGGCTGGATACCACGTGATATACAGTCCGCTGGGTTTTGATTTGTGGGCACATAGGACCAATGAAATTCGGACGTGATGTCGTTAATTCTTTTAATTCTATTTGCTACGTAAGCCTGTAATCTCATTGGTTCCATGCTGAGCCACCCGAGGACAATCATAGAATCTACGTATAAATATACTTTAAGGCTGTACTTAGGTTTTAATGTATTATACAATTTGTTAGAAAGCATGGCTAATAATAGAGCAGCATTCAGTTCGAGACGAGGTATAGTCAATTCTTTGTTCATCGAACTTATTCTTGACTTGGCGCAGAGCAAATTTACAGTTACTGTGCCGTCAAAATGAATTACTCTTAAATTCAAAATTTTATTCAGCAAATAGGCAGTTGAATGCTCTTTTACACGTCATTTTTTCGAGTCTACCAGCGCTTTCGGAAAGACCATGATTGCTAAGAAGAATGAATAAATGAATAAATGAATGCGCCGCAAGAAACTTGGCACAAAGTCATTTTTTCTAACAATAAAGCCGTGCTTAGATCGGTTGCTTAGCAACTGTTGCTGCTGACTGTACTCGTAACTGAGCCTACTTAACTTACTCAAGGTATTCCGCAGACCTGCCCTGGCACCAAGACCATCGCTTCACCACGCCCCGCTCGGCGCTCGGCGGCGCGCCGCGGCCGCCCGCCGGCGAGGAGGCGGTCTCCTGCGACAGCTACAGCTTTGAGGACTATGACATCATCAACGGGGAGGAGGGCTTGGACCTCAGTCGGAGCTATAGAGAGGCAAGTCCTCAACAGGAAGAACGGAACCCTTATCAAAATTCTTTATTTTCAGGCAGCAGAGCCCATAAGTAATAAATTTCACAATTAAAATTGGAATTTAAATAAAACCAAAATTAAATTTTTAATTAATTAGCATAGGTAGAAGTAAATTACGAAATTGAATGTAATTAAAATTTTATTCAGAATGTGTATAAATAGTTAATGTCATCAAAATAAGAATAAAATTTTAAATCATCAAGTGTTAAAATTTTAAATTACAATGAAAATTTATTTTTAGGATCACTTTGTTTTTTCATAGGATCGCTTTGTTGTCCGTCTGTCTGTCAAGACCCTTTTTATCTGGAACGCGTGAAAGTAGCATGCTGATAATAATATCCAATGGGTCAACCAACTTTTCGTTGCCACTCGTTGCCATGGAGATGTCCCCTGGGTTACATAACGAAAATGTGATTATTACCCCACTCCCCCGAAAGTCAGGATTTGCATGCTTAGGAGATGAAGCATGTAGGAATTGGCGTATTACTGTTGAAACTCCTAACGTTTAGTGGACTGACAGTGCCTTAGATAATTTTATTTTAGACGAGTGACCCAGGGGACATCTCCATGGCAACGAGTGGCAAACAAAATTTGGTTGGCCCAAGACTGCAGTCCCTTAAAGCTGTGAGAAAATCAAACTTCTAGGTCAATGCAATCAAAAGATACACAAAGATATATTTACAATTTTTATTTCTATTTCAGCCAGTCCAGTCTTCTGCGGATCATATCCCCATCGCGAACGAGTCTGAAATGTTTTCCATGTCGCTGAGCGACATTTCTATGTGCACCACGGGCGACTATATGTCTGTCAAGCAAGCATCGCTGGATGTTCAGAGGACAGGTAAGTCACATTTTTTTAGGTTAGTAAATATTAGTAAATAAATGCGAAATGGTTATCTGACATGAGATTTTGTTTGCAGTTTTGTCCAAATTGAGCCGCAAAATAAGTCTGAAGCTGGTCAATTTTGTGGACTGCCTGAAGGACACTTACTTCGGTACACTGCAAAGGTGAGTGAAATTAAAACTGCACAGCTTTGTTGTTCGAGATTCTCACATTTTTGACATATTGTGCGCGATTAGGTTTTTAATGCAGTTGTTAAAAAAAATGTGCTTTTGAGGATGTATCGTACCGTGTGGAAGCTTGTATTTGTCGCACTAGTGCTTTTTACTTTTCCAAGTTGCCAGTGGAAGCTCGCGGCGTGTCGCGCGTCTGGTGGTAGGGAAGCTTGCGCTGGGCTTACAGTTTTGTGATTTTTTCGCAAATGAATTAAAAAAACGTCGTTTGGTACACGTTCGGAAGTGTCATTTTCACTCGTCCCGCGTCTCGACTATCGCCTAGCGGCTCGGGCCAAGACACCATGGGACTCGTGCAAAATGACTAACTTTCCGTACTTGTATCAAAAAGTAGTATTGTGTGGTAGATGTCTGGACGCGCTGGAGTCGACGTGTCGCCAGGAGCTGGGCGGGCGGCCGGCCAGCTCGGCCATGCGCGAGCTGCTGGCCGTGGCGCGGCAGGTGCACCTGCAGCCCGCCGCCTCCTGCTGGACGCTGCGCAACCTGCTGGAGGCGGCCCGCAGGCTGTTCCACAGGTACTGGCGCCAGCAGCTGGCTCAGGCCACGCGCGAGCTGCTGTCCGTGCCAGTGGACAAGCAGGAAGTCTGAGATAAATGGCTTCAAGACTCTACTATTACATTGACTAGCTGTCGGTTGGCGATAACTGGCTGCCATTTTCGGTTGCCGACTGACATTAGCGGTTGTCGAATGCCATTGGCTGTTATCGACTCCCATTGGCTGTTGTCAACTGCCATTGGCGGTTGTCGACTGCCAATTTCAGTAGTCGACGGTCATTAGCGCTTAGTGTGCTGTTTGGTGTCACTGGCTACTGGTAAATGTGTGCGTTGTCGGCAGGTTGCGCATAGTGGGCGGCGAGGACGACGGCGCGTGCTGCGTGCTGAGCCCGCGCTGGCGGCGCCGCGCCGCACTCAGCACGCAGCAGTCGCTCAGCGCGCAGCGGCTGGCACGGCTCATATCTGCCCAGGTGAGGCCGCAGCTTTATCTAGCCGCGTACTGAAAGCGAGCAGCCTCGCGAGGCAGCCTCAGATCAGATTAATGAGGGCTATTAAATAATGTTTTATTTAATAGCCCTTTAAAAAACACCTTATACTAAAATGAATTCTACTATAGGTGAATAGAGTTCGTTTTTAGTATGAGGCGGCCAGTTACTGGCGATTTACCTTACTCCATTAGGGTTACATCTGTTTTTTTCTCCAGATATTAGAAAGACTGAGCGTAGCGCACGAGCGTTACCAGTCAGCGTTAACGTTGTTAGAGACAGCGCTGGCGAGCCGCCTGCATCACACGGAGGACGTTAAGCTGGCCATCAGGAAAAAGTGCGTCCTTACCTTATAACCATTTTTAGTAATAATAATAAGCCAACACCAACACTTAAAGAGGCTCTCGCTTGGCGGTTGGGTCAAGGGTCAGCTACAGAAGGCGGTACTCCTTGACACGGCGCGTCGTCAGGAGGTTCCTCACTTTGCGGCCCTAACCACCGGTAGCTTGGACCCTGCCCCGCTGCCGGTGGCACCCTAGGTTAGGTTTTAATAATGTATGTATAAATATTGTAAAAACTTACCCTAAGATTATAATAAATATACAGGACTAGTACTAAGTCATTTATTTCTGATAAGTCGATCCATAATTACAAATGGGTCAATCAACTTATTATTGCCACTCGTTGCCATGGATATGTCCCCTAGGTCACTCGTCTAAAATATGATTTTCTAAGGCACCACTCCCTCGATAGTCAGGATTTGCATGCTTAGGAGATGAAGCATGAAGAAATGTTTTTCTTTTAAATTAAAGTAAAGATAAGTGAAATACATCTACTTGACAGAAAGTTTTGAAGTTATATGCCAATTCTTACATTCAAGGAATTGGCATATATAACTGTTCAAAATTTTAACGTTTGATGGAGTGGTGCCTTAGAAAATCTTATTTTAGACGAGTTACCCAGAGGACATCTCCATGACAACGTGTGGCAATTAAAAGTTTTTTGACCCAAATAATTAAATTATATAAAGAATAAAAGAAACTAAAAATAACCCATTAAATATTATATTACATTAAAAATAAAATGCATTAAAACAAAAGAATTTTATGTCACAACTATAAAATAAAAAGGCAATAATTACGTTCCTATATCAATGCAATTACATTAAACAGGTTTTTAGGGTTCCGTAGCGAATGATCCGTCCTGCCGTCCGTAAATGTCACAGGCATTTTAATCATAAACTACAAGATGACATTTAGAGTGAAGATGTCCCGTAGAAGTCGCTACTTATTTCGGTAGTAAAATAACAAAAATAAACATCTGTAGGGGGGGGGGGGCACCCCATACACTGAACAAAAGCAGAAAAAAAAACGATTTTCAGCAAACTATATCGTGTGGCAGTGGCACATATTTCGACAGCTCTTTTAAAAACACTTTGAGGTATCTAAGCATTTTTTATTAAGTGAGTATTTTCAGAAATAAACGCTGCGAAAGTAGCATACATATATTGCAGTTCGCATTAGGAAGGATGAAGCAAACCGTCTCGTTCTTTTCATGTGTTTTTATTTTCAGATATGCACCGTCTTTCGCCCGACTTTGTCTCGAAAGTACGTCGATGTGTGATCTGTTAATGTACGGGACCCCAGAATTGGGACGAGAAATAGGTAATTCCTTTTTTTTTGCCTATATTTGTGTCCCATTCCATTTCTGGGCTAAAGAAAGGCCTCTTGCCTTTACGCTTAACTTCCAGGGAATGACGAAGATTGCATGGATTGACCCTGGTATTACTTAATCATAATTTATGTCGTACTTTAAGTAATTGCCAGTTGAAAGTTGTAAAATCTCCTTCAATTTAGATCTTGATCATAAAGAAGACAGACGAGACGCGTCTTTGGTTTATCTATGAAGATTATGCACTAAACATTTTCTGCCACTTTTCGAGAGGGAAGAGGTACAGTCAGCAGCAATAGTTGCTAAGCGACCGAAGCGCTCACAATGATCTAAGCACGGCTGTATTGTTATAGACATAAGAGCTTGTGCAGATCATTGTCAGCGCTTCGGTTGCTTAGCAACTATTGCTGCTGACTGTACGTATCGTCGGGTGACAAGCAAAAGTCACTAACTACGTTCACTAATTGCTGCTGCCTGTACCCACGTACAGCACACGTCTACGCTCATGCCAAAATGTGTTACGTTCCTACAGACTCATACTAAAACAAAACTGTCACACTGTAAATAGTACGACATTACTTGTCTTAGGGCGTGGCCAGTACGGCGTAGTGTACCTCGCCCGCGGCTCGTGGGGCGGCCACGCGCCCGTCGCCGTTAAATCGGTGTTGCCAGCTGACGATAGGCACTACAGAGAGCTGGCTATGGAGTTCTTTTATACGAGGTAAGTTAACAATTGTTCGCTCGATAGCGCTGAACGCTGTAGCGATCCTAACGCCATCTAGTGATGTAGTGGGTGAATTGCGACGGATGAGTTGCGCTGTTAACGTTAAATTTTGGTGTTGTCAGCCGACGATAGACACTACAGAGAGCTGGCTATGGAGTTCTTTTATACGACGTAAGTTTACAATTACTTGCTAGATGGCGCTGAAAGTTGTAGTGATCTAGTGGATGAATTGCGACGGATGAGTTGCGCTAGTAACGTCAAGTCGATGGCAGCCGACGATCGACCCTACAGAAAACTGGCTACCGAGTTCTTTTATACGAGATAAGTTAACAGTTTGACGCTAGATGGCGGTGAACGTTGCAGCGGTCCTAGCTAGGGCCATCTAGTGATATAGATTAACTAAGTACGACGGAAAAGTGCATTTAGCACTGTGCTCGGGACTTCCAAGTCGGTAATGCCATTAAAAACCATGCGCATTCCCTTTTAGAGAGCATGGAACGTTGCCGAATGAACCCCAAGGTCTTAATAATAGGATTATTGTGATGTTTAACGGTGTTTGTGTCCTTAGGAGCATCCCCCCGCACCCGCGCATCGTGTCGGTGTACGGGTCTGTGGTGCAGCGGCGCGCGGGCGGCGCGCCCGGCGTGCTGCTGGTGGCCGAGCGGCGCGCGCGCGACTTGCACGCCGCCGTGCGCGCCGGCCTGCCCTACGCCGCGCGCATGCGCATCGCCGCCGACATAGCGGAGGGTATGTGCCTCTCGCAGTTACCTATCACAACTCTGAAAAGACATTTCACCTTCGCTTCGTTTCACCTTTTTTCGTTTGTCCGAATGCATTTTATTTCTGAAACTAAATAATTGAGGATTTATTTCAAGATCATCGTGTAAAGTAAAACACATTAAGTTAGGTTATTGTTGTTTTATAAAAATCCTCAAATATTTAAATTTTTTAAATGCATTTAAACAAACGAAAACAAGGTGAAACTAGCTGCCTCTCGCGCTGCCCTGCTCTGGCACTGGGCAAACCTAACACTCAGCTGGTGGTGTAACAAGGTAGGTAGCGATCTCTTCCAAACAACCAAATCGGTCAATCAACTTTTTATTGCCACTCGTTGCCATAGAAATGTCCCCTGGGTAACTCTTCTAAAATATTTTTTTCTAAGACACCACTCCCCCGGAAGTCCGGATTTGCATGCTTAGGCGATGGAGGAATTGGCATATAACTTGAAAATCCTTACGTTTGATTAGAAAATCTTACTTTGGACGAGTTACCCAGGGGACATTTCCATGGCAACGAGTGGCAATTAAAAGTGGATTGACCCAAATACAGAAAGTGGCAAATTAAGATGATTAATTAATTTATCACCGAAACAATTTTACAGCATAAAATTAAAGCCAATGCGCTATGAAATTAAAATACAAACAACACGCAAATAATATGAAACACAACTATTAAGGGAGTTTTAAATGTCAATTTTGTCATAGTTTAAATGTGTGCCTTAGTGACAGGTTTTCGCCTCAAGAAATTGACAGAAACGAAGACACTGCAAGTGCAAAGGTTTGTCAAAAATTGTTTTTTTTTTTCTGTTCAGGTATCCGTTACCTACATTCCCTGGGTCTCGTCCACCGGGATATTAAGATGAAGAACGTCCTGCTGGACGCCAACAACCGCGCAGCGCTCTCCGACCTCGGCTTCTGCGCTGCCGAAGCCCTAATGTCTGGATCTGTCGTTGGAACTCCGGTGAGCTTATTATAATTACCTGTACTTATTACTTACCTACGCGTTTGAGATATTGTGCATCGAAATAAAAACTAGTGGTTCTGTGAGCCGTTAGACGCGAAGTTTGTTTCGTAACTTTTTTTAATTTTCAAAAAAACGTGTCCACGATCAATTATCGTACCTGATTATTAAATTTCACGAGAATTGCTCATTTTTAAACATATTTCGTTAATTTTTTTTTCTTAAAACAACCCCAAAAACATACACAAAGGTATTCTGTACATTAATTCTCAAACCTGAAGGGAAGGGTCATTTTTGCTGGTTCTGAGTCTCGATCCTCGCTTGGCGCCTCAGGCCTAGACACCTCGGGACTCATGTAAAATGACCTACCTTCCGCACTTGATATCAAAAAGTACTTTTTTTTTAAGGCTGAATTTTTAACCCATGACGAAAAAGAGGGGTGTTATAAGTTTGACCTATGTATCTGGGTATCTGTGTCTGTGTATCTGTCTGTGGCATCATAGCCGGAGTTCGGACAGGTCATAGCAAAGACAGATATGGAAATAGAACAATACTCAATAGAGTCGATACTTAAGATTATAATTATCTGAAGAGGATATTATCGTAATTTAAGATTAAACCCTATTTAGTTGCACACCTATCTGTCATGGTTTTGTCAAAGTGGCATTCTTGAAACAGTTTTGTGGTGACAATTTAAATTAGTATACTTATTTACTTGTGGTTAATTCTTAATATTTTAAATATGGTAAAAATAAAAACGATTGCAGTGGATTGAGAACTACCCCGAACTCTGTTATAATGTAATTGAAAAATATAATGAAATAATACTGTACATAATGCGACTCTATTAATCTTGTTCTATTATCGTGTTGCAATTATTTTGCTATGAACTGTCCGAGCTCTGATCATAGCTCCCAGACGAATGGACCAATTTCGATGCGATATTTTTAATCGAAAGCTAGTTCAATCGAGATGGTTCTTGGCTAGGTTTAATTGAAATCGGTTCACCCTTTTTTAAAATATTGAACTTTGAAATAAAAATAACAGTATCGGGGGTTTTCAACTGTTCTAAGTCGGGTGGTCGGCCCGTTTTTCCCGTCTGCGGAACGCAAAGGAGGGTAATGTGTTTATCAGCCTATGTATGTATGTTTGTTCCTTTGTGTGCACTCTAGAGACCGAACGCGTTTGCCGATTTTAATGATTCTTACGTCAATCGATTCGTGTTAATCTTGCGAGTGTCAATAAAGAACATGACAGTAATTTTAATCCAATATGACGACCACCAGAAGCCATATTGTGAAAAATAAAAAAAATAAAGTCGACAAACCATATCAAGTGGGGTATCATTAAATAGGTGTTTGAAAATCAACTTTAGGTTTCTTTTACCATTTTTCATTTTGAGTGACCATTTAGGATCTGTAACTGTTTAAAATTGGTTCGCAAATTTTTTTTAGTTAATCGTTATTGCAGTCGGGTTTTTTGTTTTTAATTGTTCTGTAATCTCCTTGTACTGTTTTGTGGTTTTCAATCAAGGACGTAAAACCAAGAGGACTGTCAGTGTCTATAAGATGTCGCGTTCCTTTGAAATAATAAGCCTGCTGTAGCTAGTTTTACTACGGAGGGGTCTCTGTATCATTCATTTGGTATGACATTTAGACCTCTGGCTAACACAAGAGCGCCATCTAAATAAGTTTTTTCTTTCAGTTCATAGATGGCGCTATTGTGTTAGCCAGAGGTCTAAGTGTCATCCATAATTAATGGTACAGAGACCTCTCTATAGCGAAACTTGCTACAGCAGGCTCATTATTTTACAGGAACGCGACGTTGTATAGCCATTGGCAGTCCTCTTGGTTTTATCGTCCTTGTTTTCAATAAAGAATATTTGTATTGTATTGTATTGTCGATGAGGTTATCTTTTGAGTGGTTGGTACAGTCAAGGAATTTAATTTCCAACCCACCTAAGGTTTAATAACGTATAGCAAACTGTCACCATAGGAGATAGATAGAACACGACGTTGCTTTGACATGTGCCGGCAGCGGACTAGTGACTCTCTTGGGGCTGCTGGTTCTCATGGGTGGCGGGGATCGCTTAACATCAGGTGACCCGTTCGCTCGTTTGCCTCTATCAATAAAAAAAAAAATGTCACGTTTGCGTTGACATTTTCGACCTTAATGCACAGCGGATGTCTGACAAAATTTCAACGAAATGGGTAGGGAATGGAATTCGTTGAGTGTACATGGGGCGCTGGCGCAGGTGCACATGGCGCCGGAGCTGCTGGCGGGCGGCTACTGCGCGGCGGTGGACGTGTACGCGTTCGGCGTGCTGCTGTGGTACCTGTGCGCCGGCCGGGCGCGCCTGCCCGCCGCCTTCGAGGCCTTTCACAGCAAGGAGCAGCTCTGGACCCGGGTCAAGCGCGGTAGGGTTACCAGATGGACTATTTTAACGTCCTGATTGCCATTGAAAAAGCCTCAGATTTAGCAATTTCTCATAAACCTACTTTTATGGAAAAATCCGGACAAGTGCGAGTCGGACTCGCGCACGAGGGCACCGTAGAGAGATTTTAACGCTTTTCCCCAGTGTGTCACTGTTAGCGGAGCCCTGCTCCTAAGCAAAATGTACGCAGTGTGGGGTTGTGAAATCTACAGACAGACATGAGATTTTAAGTTTTTGAATATTTTCTGAGCGGTTGTGCTATTATAGCTTTCTTCATACCAAATTTCAAGTTTCTAGGACAACTGGAAGTACCCTTTAGGTTTTCAGGGAACGGCAAATTGTATGGAAACAACCTTTTTAATGATTGTGTCCTTTGATCGCGTTGACTTAGAAGTTTGATTTTTTCACAGCTTTAAGGGGCTACAGGCATGAATATTTGATATTAATTTCAGCCTGCTGCCTCCATGCATTCCAGAGACAAAGGGTCTTGACAGACAGACGGACAGAAACGTGAGGATCACTTTGTTTTTCGTTTTTTCCTGTTAAGGTACAGAACCCTAAAAAAAAACTATTGTAAAAGGAAAAAATTAAGTTTACCTATTATTTATTTGATACTCTGTGTGTAGGCCTCCGCCCCGAGCGCCTCCCCCATTTCACCGACGCGTGCTGGGCCGTCATGGAGTCCTGCTGGGCGCCCGAGCCTTCCGACCGGGCCCTACTGGGTGACATACAGCCCCAGCTCGAGGCCATACTGCTGCACGCCCTAACAGTCAACGACGCGGAGTGCTGCGTCACTTACACAGGCTTCGACACAGACGACGACAGCTTGGACATGACTGGTATTGAAAACTGAGCGGTTTCTGAGCTTGACCTCGTGAGGATCTGATCGCGTTTTATTGTTGTCGTTAGCGATGTGTGTTTTCACTAATGACATGAATTTTTGCTGGCATCTATTTCACCAACTTTACAATTGTCAGTTTTCAATGACAATTCGGTGTCAACTGCTGACTTGAAGAGCTTTTGTTTTACCGCGCTTTATATTGTCAAAGAAATGTAGTTCGAATTGTCATGACAAACCGACAATTGTAAAGTTGGTGAAACAGGGGCCTGGTGTCCTGTTTTTTTCTACGTGCTACATAAAAATACCAGTGAAAAATATATGGTTAGGGTTGGCCTGTTGTATGACATTTTTTATTTTATTTCATTTCATACAGTGATTCAAATATTGTAAATGGGCTCTTTATAGTGAACCGCTTAAACCCTTTTCGCCTTGATGGGTATTTTAGTAACATCCTGTATAGTGTCCTGTTTGTTTTCACTTGGGTCGGTCAACTTTTTTTTACCACTCGTTGCCATAGAGATGTCCCCTGTAACTCGTCTAAAGTAAGTTTTTCTAAGGCACCACTCCATCAAACGTTAAAATTTTGAACAGTTATATATGCCAATTCCTTGAATGTAGGAATTGGCATATAACTTCAAAATTTTCTGTCAAGTAGATGTATTTCACTTATCTTTAATTTAATTTTAAAGTAAAATATTTCTTCATGCTTCATCTCCTAAGTATGCAAATCCTGACTATCGAGGAAGTGGTGCCTTAGAAAATCATATTTTAGACCCGACCCGATGTCTGAGTTTGTAATGAAATCTTACTAGTTCAATTTGGATTTAACTACAGTTATTAGCACAATCACACAACATAACTTTTTTTTCGTTAAGAATTGTTCAAGATTAGCTTACACATGTCAATTTTACTGCGACAAAAACTACACGTGCATAACACCATTATGATCTATGTTTAAACAATTGATTTCAATCAATTTGCACTTGTAACTCGCGTTCTGGTGAATTTATTTATTCTTGCATCATACTCATACTCATACCCATTTATTCGTAATAAGGTATTATCCTGCGGAACAAAGGGATTAATGCCGGTTTGTGACCCTTTCACAATAAATGCTGTTTATGACTGCTTTGACATACATGGTAGTGACTTATGCCATTATTCATAAACGTCACTCAAGCCGTCATTAGTTCAAATAGGTTTTGTCTTCTTCTTACTAACGGAAATGTCAAACGAACTTTAACGGCATTTTAGTTAAAATAGGTTTATGAATAATAGAGTTAATTTGCAACAGGCCTTCAATTCTCTGAATAACACATACAGACAGTCGCACAATTTAATTTAGAATGTTTTCTTTAACTCTCATAACGATTGTCCTTGCGAAGTGGTTTTTACTATGACGTTTGCAGTGAAAATATTCGATAGTACATTATAATACACTCCGTCTTTTTTTTTAACATTGGAAAGAAGGTGGACAATCTTGACTTATCTTTTTATTGAAAAACGCTTTAAAAAAATAATGCCGTTACGGATAAAACCATAGCAATATAAATAATTGTACAGTCAGCAGCAGAAGTAGCTGAGCAACCGAAGCAGTCATAAAGATCTAAGCACGGCTCTATTGTCATAGACATAAGAGCTTGTGTAGATCATTGTGACTGCTTCGGTTGCGTAGCTACCTCTGCTGCTGACTGTATCTCGTTGTTACTTGCTGTTACTTATTTTGTACTAACAGCTTTCAATAAAAAAACACATCAAGATCGTTAACTTTTATCTCACGTAGAAAAAAATAAATTTTACAGTCACCAGCAGAAGTAGCTGAGCAACCGAAGCGGTCACAATCATCTAAGCACGGCTCTATTGTTATAGACATAAGAGCTTGTGTAGATCATTGTGACCGCTTCGGTTGCTTAGCTACTTCTGCTGCTGACTGTACATAGGTACATCGCATCTACTGCATTTTGAACTCCTTCGAAATAGATTTCAACTTTTTTTAATGACGTTATTTTTTAAATCCATCTTCTGAAATATTCAGTATGTCTTACGATGTTAAGCTCAATTGCTTAAGTAAAAGGCTGAAAGTATTCTTACTTCATATCATAATTTTAAGGTTAAATAAGTTTCCCATGATTTTTGCGTAAATTTAGCCCTATTTTTGTAAGCTTTCGTGTGATCTGATCAGAGACTTATTTACTTAATATACTAAACCCAGTCCATTTTAGTTTTGTCATTTATGCAGAAAAAATGATTCCCGATCATTGACTTATTAGCAACACCATGGACTTCGGGTTAGCGCTTGAAAACGCCCGAATCAAAAGCCCACTAACCGAGCGTCAGTCAGTCTTAGTTTGGTCGAACGACAGCGCTATGACGTATGGCTGTCAACGAAAAATACCGTGTTGTACTGGGACACATTTTTTTTTTTTTACTAGACCGAAAGTCCATGATGTTAGTAAGTCAATGTTCCTGATCCACGGTGGAACATTTTCACGGTAAACATTGTAGTGACATGACGTCACATGGCTTGACAAGGCAAATAGTTACGACGTTTACTGCGAACGCGTTATACTTATAACTTAAGGTCAGGAATTTTCTTTGATTATGTTTATAATTGACGTTTTCTAATTCGACCAATAATGATCAAACAAATATTTGTAGTTGTAAATAAGCAAATAAATATCTCATTTTATTGTACTAGTTGACCAAAGCAGTCTTAGGTTCAATTGCTACTCGCTTCGCTCTAAGATAATCTGTGACACTTGCAACTAAGCTCCTATGTTGGTGTTAATAAAGTCGACAATCTCATTTTGGGTTCCGAACCAAAATAGTAGCTAAGTAATAAAAAGTTATCGGCATTGGCTTACCAACACCATGGATTCGGGTTAGCGCTTGAAAACATCCGAACCAAAAGACCATTAATTTGCAAAAAAGACCATTAATCGAACTCTCTAAATTAACTAGCATGAAGATGGAAGGTTTGGTCACTTTTTAGTACTTTGGAGGACAATTTCTAGAATAGATTGAGTTTGGGCAGCTAAAAAAAAAACGTGTTCGTTATTTTAGACTATTCTCTAATACATATAAAAACAAATCAAATCTGGGAGATTACTACGAAGTGCAAAATTCGAACTTCGTGTCGTGCCGTCCCGCTCACGCCAATATTATTTAATACGAGAGTGAGCGGAACGATACGATACGAACTTCGATTTTCGATTTTCGTAGTAGTCCCCCAGAGCCGGACAGTTGGGTTCCTTTCCTTGTTAGAAAAATCTTGCAATTTGCAATACATTGTGAAGTTGTGAATCGAACGAGATAGATGGCGTCTTTTGAGCGCCTCAGTGTAACGCGACTTGCATTTTTTTTATTGCAAGTCTAAATTGGACTTTACCTACATACATTGCAAGATCATTGCGGGCTGAGTGGAGAGCCTTGGGGGAGGCATATGTCCAGCAGTGGACGTCTTTCGGCTGACATGATGATGATGGTGATTGCAAGATAATACGAAGCTGGGAAAAATAAACCTTTATGGTGTGATTAGTTCGGTCCGCCTGACCGTGTATCGACTGACTGTACGCAAAGTGGCACAAATATAAGATTATGGCTTGGAACCCTCGGTCCGCGAGTAGACACGGTCTTGGCCATTTATTTTTTGTTTGCTTTGTCACTTTTTACCATAATAGCTGTAAGCTATAGCTGTAGCTGTAGCTGTAGCTGTAGCTTTTCATGTGTTGTTACTTGGTCTATTTACATTATTTTTTTGTGAATAAATGATCTTTTTTTTTTTTTTTTAATTGCAAGTGTCACAGGAATAATCTAAAGATGACACTTTTTCTTCTTCAAAATGTGCCTTTTTACCATCTGTACCTTTCTGCCTGTTTGTTTACATTCTTATGAAATTGTCGTTTTATTTTACACGGCGCGAAAAATTATATGCGTTTTGCTTTACATTGCGGGCTCGCGGGGCTATGGTTTAATAAGTATTCTTTCGAGCGCGGCAATCTACGTCTGCGCATTCGTCAGAGTTCTTTCTTTCTTCTTTTTTAGGGACAATTGACACCAATTGACTTAGTCCCAAATTAAGCAGAGCTTGTGATACGGTTGCTAGACAACGGATAAACATACTCAAATAAAAAAATAACGACCGGATAGCCTAGGGTTGGAGACCCTGACTATGTAGCTTGAGGCCCCGGATTCGATCCCCGGTCGGGGCAGATGTTTGTATGATAAATACGAATGTTTGTTCGCGGGTCTTGGATGTTTAATATGTATATAAGTATGTATTTATCTATGTAAGTATGTTTATCCGTTGTCCAGTACCCATAGTACAGGCTTTACCTAGTTTGGGACTAGGTCAATTGGTGTCAATTGTCCCATGATATTTGTTTATTTGTGGCACATAATATCAATTATGTTTACGAAATTTTATGAATGTAAAGTTATTTGTCATCTCTAATCCTGCCGCTAAGCAGCAGTGCTTGCACTGTTGTGTTCCGGTGTGGAGAGTAAGACAGCCGGTGTAATTACGGGCACAAGAGGCATTTCATCTTAGCTCTCTAGGTTGGCAACGCATCTGCAAACCCTCCGGGGTTTTGCAGGTGTCTATGGGCAGTGGTGATCACTTATCATCAGGTGACCCACTTGCTCGTTTGCCTTCCCCGTTGTATAAAAAAAAAAACCCTGAGAGGAGGCCTGTGCCCAGCAGTGGGACGTAAAATAGGCTCGTGATGATGATGATGATGATGAAACGTCGAAAAGGTTAATATCAACGTCAAATAATAAGCAAAAATATTAGTTATCCTTTTCACGTGGTAATGTTTGCAATCTTGTGTTTCTTTTAAGTAAAAATCTTTTTTTTCGGTTCGAAGAAAATTGTACCAAGTGTGTTAAAAAAATCCATGAAATCTTTTTTAATGTGATATAAATAATTCCTCTGCTACGCTGTGGACTTGGCGTGGCGTCCGCGTGACTTGATGGTACGAATCTATGTGAGGACTTCGTACATGTACAAGGTAATCGCGTCAAGTGAACGCCGCGTCACGCGCGGCAGTGAAGTAACGACTTTTAGAATTAGAATTTAGATATGTATTTAATACGCATAATATCACAGTATTTTAATACAACTGTTCATAAGTGCTTATGTGTTCCTATAATGTTTTCCTTTTTTATATTTAAGGTTACAGAGAACTTATGTTCTTTTATGTATTTTCACGTTATAATTATATCGCCTACAGATATCATTTATAATTGCAATAAAATCGTTAGGCATGAAATATTTTATGTATTTATTTATTGGTTTTTACCCACTTAATAAAAACTCTCGGATACACCTATCCCAAATGGATTAAGGCATCTGAATTTTTTCTAAAAGTTTCAAAAAACCGCCTACTGTTAAGGTAAATCGTTGAAAAAGTGAAAATTTTAAAACTGTTATTTTTGTCTAACTAAAATTGTATTTATTAAAAGTATTCATACAATAAATTTGTGGGTAGCGACCATTTAAATAGTGACCCTCTGTATAACCTTGTCACAGTAAGTCATCACTGGCCTCACTAAGAAAATGATAACCAACATTTTAACGATATTTTTTGTGGAAAAGTTCTACCGCGGGTCACAGTAACAATTGTTTAGCTTTAAGAATCTCATTCGGTAGAAATTTTACATTTTTAAATTATCACTTTTACACCATATTAAATACTGTAATCTCAGATAGCAGGCATTTAAAGCAAAAAAAAAAAAAAAAAAATTGTCAATATTAATTAATTCGAACTAAGCTGTGTTGTAATTTTAAAAGATCAATTTAAACAATTTGTGCCAGTTTTATTTTTTAACACTAAATACCGTAATAAACCGTAATAAACACCATTTTACCAGTGTATTTGAATGACGCATTAGTATTTCAAAGATTGCCGCTGCGCTGTTTTCAGTGACTCGAATTTTCGTCTATTTCTTTAGTTTATTTTACTTGGGGCCTATTTCACGAATCTCAGATAAGTGTTATAATTATCTAACCTATAAAAATGTGATGCCATCTCTGTTAGTTCATACGAAATAAACAGAGACGGTATGACAGATATATTTATTGGAGGGTGGTAAAACAGGTGGCGAATCTCTTAAAATTAACAATTTTACTTATAAAATCACTTTCCAAGTGTGATTGATGTTTGATTGGCAGGTCAACATTGTGATAAGGATAGTTATTTACACTGTGCATGAATAAAAGTGTTTTTTTTTAAACGGCTTTGTGTTATTTCAAGGCCCAGTTTTGTGTGATTTGCACGGAAGAAAGTAATTTTGTTTGTTACTCACACAGTCATAGTGGAATAAAGCGGCGCGTAGTGTGCGTCGTGCGCTCCCAGAGGAAGGACTAGGAATTAGTCCGAGACATGGCCTAAACTCTATTTTTATACGTGAGTGATCCGTTTTATTTTATTATGATCAAGGACGATAAAACCAACAGGACTGCCAATGGCTATACAATGTCGCGTTCTTGTAAAATAATGAGCCTGCTGTACAGTAGCCAGTTTCACTATAGAGAGGTCTCTGTACCATTAATTTTGTATGACACTTAGACCTCTGGCTAACACAATAGCGCACTCTATGAACTGAAAGAAAAAACGAATTTAGATGGCGCTGTTGTGTTAGCCAGAGGTCTAAATGTCATACCAAATTAATGGTGCAGAGACCCCTCCTAGGTCATAAAAGTGACGGCTTTAGAGGAATATTTTTTTAAGGCGGTGTTTTACTTTTTTGTTAAAAGATTTTTTTATTTCACGATTTAATGTTTAAAAAAACTACAGAAGCGATTTTATGACAACTTATAGGTATGGAACCACCTCTGACGTATCCCTTTGAAATAAAAAAAAGTAATCATCAAAATCGATCCACAATAACATTGGCGGAGTAATCGTGTAACAATAAGCGTACAAAATTTTTTTCCGACTAATTGAGAACCTCCTCCTTTTTTGAAGTCGGTTAAAAAGCACAGTCGAATTGAGACCCTCCTTAAAAATGTCCAGAAGCAATCTTTCTAACAGAAGATTTAACAGACAAACGCATTACCAAATCCGTATTTAACACAAGCCACAGCACTTTCACTCAACAAATATTACACCGTACTAATTTATCTCATCAAAAACACAAATTCCCGCAAAACCTTAGCAGACAGCCGGTTTTTTTAATCCCACAACCCTTAACATTAAGCGTATTTAAGGCGAAGCAGCCCTTTCAAAAAAGAACCTTAATTATGTTGTCATTGCGCGCAAATTTAATACAACTGCCACGTTTGAAATATTCCATTTTAGGCTAGGAATGGAATTTGGAATAAAAACTTGACGGTCTGAAGACAGTTTGCCCTTTAAGGGTTTATGCTAACAGCGAGCGTATTGTCTGGACGAAAATAAAGATACTGAAATAAAATACCAACTTGCAAACCTTTATTTAAGTCTTACGAAAATTATACGTAGGTAGCGTGAAAAGGGCAAAATACAATTACTAATTGAATACGGAGTTCGCAAAGTAATGCCTGATAATCTATATATACTTATAAAACAGTACCGTGACTGATTGACTGACAGATAATGCACAGCCTAAACCACTGGATCTAGAGACTTGAAATTTGGCAAACATTTACCTTGAGTATCCTAGAGGTGTACTAAGAAGAGAATTTTCGAAATTCCCACGGGATAGGGAACTAGCCCATTTTGAAATATTTCATTTATTATAAATACTATTTCACCAACTTTACAATTGTCAGTTTTATATGACAATTCGAACTATATGTTTTTGACGATGTGAAGCGCGCTACAACAAAAGCTCTACAAGTCAGCAGTTGACACCGAACTGTCATTGAAAACTGACAATTTATTGTTAAGTTGTTGAAAATATGGGCCTGATTCAATCAATAATTTAAAATTCCTTCTTATTTCAAACCAGTTGTAAAAACAACACGTATAAATACAATTGTTGTACTGAACACGAAACACTTGAACCAGACACCCCAGGATAATATTAATTGGTTTGCAAGATCGAGAAGTCGAATCCAAACATTTGTATGCAAAGCGGGGGCTGGCCATTTTGATTCAACGAGTGGGGCGTTTTGAGCCTCCCCGGGAATTATTTTCGTTAAAATTCCAAAGGGTTTTTGTAATTAAATTTTCGTGTATTCGACTTTGCTGTAATATTATTTGAACTCTTCTAAATTGGAACATTTTTATGCTTTTGAAAATGAGGTCCAGGCAATCAGTTTAGATGGTTTTAACCCCCGAAGCAAAATCTGCAAAAAAAGGGGTGTTATAAGTAAAGTTTGACCTGTGCATCGTAGCTCCAAAACGGATGGACGCGGCTTTTTTTAAATCGAAAGCTAGTTTAATCTGGGTGATTGGGTCTCTGGCCAAGTTTTATAAAAATCGGTTCATGCGTTAAATAGAGATGTTGAACTTTGAAATGTAAATGTAGGGGTTCTTGTAACTTTTCTAATCTTGAAATTCATTTATTAATTTTAGGTCCATATAAAACTACATCATTAATATTAGGTACAATGTCAATTAACGGGCATTTACATTTAAATACACCAGCAACAGGCCTCGTCAACTACACTCAAGAGCAAAAAAACGGGTCACTTTGTATGGAATTGTTCATACAAAGTGACCCGTTTTTATTGCTCCTGAGTATAGCTTAACCTAAATTACAAAACATCATCATCATCATTACAAACAACATGCTTCGTTAAAAAACCCTAACCTAAAACCCCCCACCCCGCATCGTACCCGGCTCAAAGGTCCCCATAACACCAGCATTACCCCGCTGAATGGCAATGGAGACCAGTTGCACCAAATACGACCCAGAGCGAGGGTCACAGCCGCTGTCTCGCAATCGACGGCCCAGCTCCCTGAATAACTCGCGAGCCTCAGCGCCCCAGGACCCAGCCGTCTCGACCGCGACTGGCTCAAAATCATCATCTTTTCTAATTAGGCATGTCTGACTTCAGACTTATTGGTGAAAAAGCTACACCAAAAACATAGTATACGTAACAGCTGTCAATTGGTAGGTAAATTTCTGTCATTGTGTATCCTTAAACTGATACCAAAAAAATATTAAAAATAAATTCAAATTCAAATTCATTTATTCGCGTTAAGTGTGGATTACATAATGGTCTTAATTTAAAGGTTTAGTACACACTTAGCTAGTTCTAGCATGCACATATTATTATTATTATTATTGTAGAATACTAATTAAATGTCCTAATAATGCCCACATCGTGACCAATATACATCATTAATTACAAAAGAATACTTCAATTAGGTATACAACAATTATCTATTAGGTCAATACTTTGGTGTCATAATTCAAATAATCCTTAACAGAGTAAAAAGACATTAAGATTTTAAGATTCTAATATATAAATATATATAAAGTCTATATATCTAATATATAAAGTCGAAAAACCAGAACGGGATATAAGAAACGAGACAGAGCGAGATGGCGCTCTACAACACCATTTTGACACGTTTCTCCCAAACAACGGATTATTTCTCTGGATTTTTAAAGCAATTCGATTTTTTGATCTTGGGAATCGCGAAGAACTTTAGAAAATATGATATTGGGTGTGTAAGTTTTGTATGTTAAGCAAAATAAAATCGCAAATTCAAATTTCGAACCAAAAGCGAGCGATGTATATATTATCTATGCCAGTGTTGCCGTTCAGGGATAAAGATATCCATTGCAGTCTACGAAATTTTTAATTGTATCTATGTATATTTTTATCGATATCATAAAAAGCAAAAAAATAAGTGTCCAATATTTTTTTATCGATAATCTATATGACGGACTAATTAGAAATATTACTTTTTTACCCAGAGGGTACATTCCTATTGCTATAGAGATTCCTTACGTTAATATACTACTTACCTTAAAGAGTTAGATTTGCATAATTTAAAGAAACAATTAAAGGAAATGCTCATAGTTAGAGCATATTATAACACGGACGATTTTTTTTATAAATAAACTGACGTTTCAATTCTTTTATGTTTTTCTTGATTTTTTATGTAATGTATTTAATAATGTATAATGCTTGTGGAAGTGATTTAAATTCTTAATGTAATTTTGTGTATTTATATGGAAATTGGTATAAATATCTGATATTGTTTTAGTTTTAAGTTAAACATTTGTACACCTTGACGGTAGATCGCAGAGCACTTTTTATTTTATTTTACGATCCGATGTAATACCTGTGTATCACAAATAAATTACTATTCTATTCTATTCTATATAATATTTCACGCTGGCGGAGCCGCGGGCGCTCTCTAGTTTTTTATATTGTTCTTGTATTACCTACGTAGAAGTAAAATACACAGATCCAGCAAGGGCAGCAAGTATGAATCTTTGGAAAGCATTGTGATTTAAGTAGGTAACCTAGGGATTTAGCTAAGTGACGGAAAAATCCCGTTTGGGATCACTCAGGGATTATTGATTGAGTCACAATCACAACTACTAAACTCGTCGAGAAACAGCATCCCAAAAAACCGGACAGGTGTGTGTATAACTCGCGTAAAGATGGTTCCGTACTTTGATTATCTTAAACCGTCTAGTATATTCGAAGATAATTGGTTGTAACATTACAGTCGAGTTCTTCAATATCTGTACAGCCAACGCTTTATAAATATCTAAACATGGACCTTTGTAACTGGCAATAAGGTCTGTGTATTGTGTGTATAGATATTTTTGAACTGTTGACTCTATGGATATTTGAGAACTCGACTGTACAACTGCAACTACAACATGAATACACATAAAAGTTTATATTGAGAAATTTCCTATGTAATCAAGAGTAAGTAAGTATTTCTGGATTATTTTCAAACTGTTGGGCCCAGTGGTTTCGGAGATAAGGGGAATGTTTGAGATTCTTACAACAAACCTTTCATTCTGATATGTCACATGATAAGTACTTACAGTCCGCATTTTTCTTCACCAACTCGACTCTTGTAAGCCACACTTTCAGTCATTACGCATACTGACTCTGCCTTGCTTATACATATATGAAGTGGTAATTTTTGTGAGATGTAACTGGCACTTATTCCAAAATTTTAAGAGCTCTCGCCTTAGGAATAAAATAAGGGCCATTCCCGGTAGAACTGCACTATTTCGGAAAAGTGTATTGGGAACGGCCCCTAAAATTTATAACAAGATACCGGAAAATATAATAAATATAGATAATATGACTAAATTCAAAAAAACTTTATGTAACTTTCTAGTGTCAAAAGCTTATTATTCGATAAATGAATTTCTAACCGACTGTAATTAAGCATCTATTATCGTGAACATGTGTGTGTGCATGCATCACGACTATTTGTATGCCTTGCGGCGCAACATAGCGACACTTCAGCATTTAAGATCTTTGTACTAACCTGTGTTGAACAAATAAAGATTTTTGTGTTTTGTATTTTGTATTTTTGTATTTTGTATTTTAAATTCTAATCTATTCCTCAAAAGTGGAATCTATGTTTAAAAATAATTTACTTACGTTACACGTCCATCTTAGGGTAACCCGCTTACATATTTGTGCCAAATTTCAACTCAATCTGTCAAGTTAAGTAGGCACTTTTGGAGCAAATTTTCTATCACAGATGGAAAGACAGACAGACACGTGAGATCCTATAAGAGATCCGTTTCTTTTTCTCTTGAGGTACGGAACCCTAAAAACTGGAAAAGCGGTAAAACATAAGATCGGCGCTTCAGCAGAATTAGTAAGTTCACATAACAATTTGCACGCAGGGCTCCTCATTATGCTGATCGGGCCCCGAAGGGGGATAATTTCACAGTTTGCTGGCAAAGGCGAAGGTTTGCGACCTCTGAAGGCTTGTCTTAGCTATTTTATAAGACCTTCTATAACATACAGACCCAATGGTGTCGGAAAACAAACGGTGGATGTGAGATCGTGGAGTTAAGTTTTTACAATTGCTTTTGAGTATTTTAATCACGGTTTAGGTGAACGAATAAACAGTAACATTAACATGCTTCCATAATAGTGTAGAAGGCGTTCTATATTAGCTATTAAGTAACACTGAATTGAACATAAATAATGTACTGATTCGCATTATAACATAAGAAAATAGTGAAATTGGGAATGGCGCAGAGCAGTAAAACGTGATCAAATATTACTGAAAGTTTAATCTCAAGAACTAACACTATACTGATATAATTATGGGATCAAATATAAAAAAAAAATAGTACATCCCATTAGACTAAGACTGTTGTCGTGACTTTGCACTAACCACACCTGGAGCCTTTCTTGATGGGTATAACAGGCACTGCCTTTGGCGTCACCCAGGGACCTCTGCTAGGCCCACCACTCTACTTACATAGTAATCTCAACCCCTAAAGCTATATAATTATGCCTATGCTCTTAAATCAGCGGGTAGTAGTTAGAGCCTTGTGCAAGGTCTCTCCGGATCGCTACCACCATCTTACTCGCTAATCCTGCCGCTAAGCAGCAGAGCTTGCACTGTCGTGTTCCATTCCAGAATGGAGAGTAAGACAGCCGGGAAATTGCAAACACAAAAGACATTTCATCTTAGCCGTACAGGTCGGCAACGCATCTACAACTCCTCTGATGTGGCGGGTGTCTATCAGTTACCATCAGGTGACCCACTAGCTTGGCTCGTTTTGTTATAAAATAAGTAAAAAAGTGCTTGCTTTTTTACTTGTTCGCTTGAAAATCACATAGATTAGGTACATATGTCGATGCTTTATCATATTCCGCGGATAAAAGCGCTATTTGAGTGAAACCTGTGCAAAAGGGGACGACTTCATTTACATAATATTCTGTTTTGAATTTTGCCACAGATTTTTTTGGGTTCCATCTAAGGGTCATTGAAGCGGGGACATCGAAATTTAATATTGCTGTCTCCTTTTGGTTTACAAGTATTTACTTAGTTTTGCTTAACCGTTCATTACGTGTGGTTATTTTCGTATGAGACGTGTTGATGTTGATCTGCTGGTTAGCAAAGTCTTGTAACAGCCATTCCCAAAATTCAGTCTGATTCTTGTCTTTAATTTTCTGACGAATGTAATTAATACACAATCAAACAATTTGCTATCTGTACATGGCCCATCATCATTCTTCTTTTTTTTTTGCAAAAGTCGATCGTTCCTTGATTATTTATTTCCAAAAATAAATGGTACCTACTTCAGAGAGAATCAAAGCGAAACAAAATTAAGGTATCTGCTTTTCAAGGTAATATGAATATGTTGCTATGTTTTTAATTATGTAGGTATCTTTATTTAATGTAAGTATTTAGTGTTGGGAAGTTTGCACCATCTGCAAATTCAAATCCAATATATTTGTCAAAAAACATAGGTAATTACAACTTTGTATACACGGGTCTTACGTGTTTAAAATAGTACCACCATGCTGTGCCCTGAGGCATACAAGTTTCGGATTAATCTTATAAGGTAACTATATCTACATTCCATATACATTTTTACAATCTTTCCGATAAATATTCGTGGATTGAGTAATATGCCTTTTCAACTAAAAAGTTAAACAATATTTTTTTAAATTTAGGCTGGTCAGAAACTCTTATTATTTTTGGCAGCTTGTTGTATATTTTAGGTATCATTCCGAGTGCACTCTTTCGAAGTAGGGCTGTTTTATAATGAGCTGATGTTATTTTATCTTATCTATGCTTTTGAAAGTGGAAAAATGGCTCGTATTACATTTTACATACATCGCACATTCAAATATATAAAGGCATGGTAGGGTCAGTATTTTTAGGTTAATAAAATGTAGTCTACATGACTCGGTCGGTGGAATACCGCAAACATATCTTATGCATTTCTTTTGACCTTTAAATGCCTATTCCCTATCTGTGGAGTTTCCCCAAAACATAATGCCATACCTTAATGTGGAAGTAACATATGCATGATAGGCAATCATTACTACTGTTTGACTAACAATTCTCTTTAAATTGTACAATGCATATGAAAATTTATTTAGTTTATTACATATAATGTCAATCTGGTTTTTCCATGTCAACTTATCATCTACATTAAGTCCTAAAAATTTTGTGATACATGTTTCGTCTATTCTATGGCTCTTATAAGCTACATTTAAATCTGGGATTTTATTAACTCCTTGTCTAAAGTTCATAATTTTGGTTTTATTCAGATTAATACGCAAATCATTCCTATCCAGCCATTCAATTATTAATTCTAAAGTTTTATTTATGTCACTTTCGTATGTCTCTAAGTCATCTCCCTGAAATACAACCGTGCTATCATCAGCGAAAAGCACCATGGGGTGACTAGTGACTCGTGGTAGATCGTTGATATAAATCAAGAACAAAAAGGGACCTAGAACACTACCTTGTGGTACGCCACATGTATTTGTTCTGAAATCTGAAGAAAAGGTGCATTCAGTTTTGGTTTTCACACAAAGTCTATCGATTTGAACTTTTTATTTCCTTCCAATGAGATAAGACCTAATTAGATCACGAACATTACCCCTTACTCCGTAATTGTATAATTTGTTTATTAAAATATCATGGTTAACAAAATCAAACGCCTTTGTCATATCCATATATAGGGTACACGCTGGGTTTCTTTTATCCATTTGTGTCATAATTGATCTGCTTTGTAATAGTTTTTCTTCATTCCTATGTGGTTGCCTGGTAAAGATCGCTCTGTAACGATAAGGCCGTCTAATGTTTTTGTTAATTTTTCGTGTACCTTTTTCCTGTTTTATGTGGTATTCAATAAAGTGTTCTTTCGTCTATCATCATAACGTTCAAGTGGGTTGTTAGAAAGGCTAGTGTTTTCAAAGTAACGCCTGATTAAATCAAATAATTCTAAGGTTCGCTTACGCGGAACCCTCCCAAGCCTCAACGTCTTGTAGGATAACAAAAGCTCAGAGACCGTGATAAATATTGTATTTCGCAGATAAGTATAGCGCGAGTTAGGTATGTCAAAAGTTTCATGCTAATAACCGTGGTATGGCTATTTCGACGTTGTTAAACGTGCCGGTCTAACAACGGTGTTTTAAAATGCATTGGCGCCTTTTAAGATGTCAGTCTGCCAATGGTTGTTAGTTACGATATATCGAGTAAATAGTAGTTTATGCAACTGCTACATAATCAGGGTCCATAAACACGAATGTGTTTTTATGAAACGAGGCGAAGCTGAGTATCATAATAGGATCACACGAGTGTTTTAAGGCCTAAGTTGTAGAGTTGCATTACATTACTTTATCTACACACATCTTAACTAAGTTTCATTATTATATTACTTGTCTCTGCTTATACGCATGGCATCGCTGCCGCCTCGCTCTACTCTTACGCTGGCTTAAATCTTCCTGACACAGTCATTACAAATTATAAAGCTAACGACTCAAGACAAGCACGGGTTAAGTTAGTAATGATATGTAACGCTCGATGATTGCTGACTCGTTTAACCTACGAGTTGGGAGTGGACCGGGAGCTAACAACCAGAAAGGACGATAAAACTATTGTAGGCAATTATATCACATATAATGAATAAAAGGTAGATACGTCATCATCACGTCGAAAATGAAGCACAGAAAGGCTACAAATTCTAGCGTCTTTGGCCACAATCTCTCTCAAATAAGGTCCAAACTTGCGCGCAAATGTCAAAATGTTCGGAACATGTTTTTTAATTTTTAACATAAAAACATTTATCTCTCAGTTTCTTCTTGAATTGCGTACTTGAAGATGACCGCCTATGTCTATTATACCTAATATCAATGTCGCGTTCCATTCAAGTTTCGTTCCTGTTGTATCTACTTAGGTAACATACAATGACAATGCAAAGAAAAATTCGTTAAGCAGCTGGACTTGAACCAGCAACCTCGGTAATCCGTACCACGCTCCACCAATTAAGCTATACTTAACGTTGGTGTACCTAACGAATTTTTCAATGCCTTGTGTCATATTTTATTTGGAAGATCTCTCCTCAGCGCCATCTATGAGTAGCTTAATCAAGCAGCTCACCCACTACGGAACTTCTACAGTTACGCATTAGTGGCAAGAGATGGAGCTATTTTCTGAATCAATGAAAATAATCGATTTATTGATTATTTTTGTTTTTATTTTTATGAAACATTCATAGAATAGCTCCATCTCTTGCCACTAATGCGTAACTGTAGAAGTTCCGTAGTGGGTGAGCTGCTTGATTAAGCTACTCATAGATGGCGCTGAGAAGAGATCTTCCAAATAAAATATGACACAAGGCATTGAAAAATTCGTTAGGTACACCAACGTTAAGTATAGCTTAATTGGTGGAGCGTGGTACGGATTACCGAGGTTGCTGGTTCAAGTCCAGCTGCTTAACGAATTTTTCTTTGCATTGTCATTGTATGTTGAATTTCATTCTATGAATGTTTCATAAAAATAAAAACAAAAATAATCAATAAATCGATTATTTTCATTTTTTCTACTTAGGTACACTAGAAAGAGGTCTCTGTACCATTCATTTCGCATGAACTAGATCGCTGCTTACCACAATAGACATCTATGAGACATTGGCAGTCTCTTCGTTTCATAGGCCTTGTAACCAGTTAGTAACATTTCTCTTACATTTCGAGACCATCGCAAGGGATAATATGTAGCTAGGTACTCCGTTAATGCATGCCAAAAGGGTACTTCAGGGCTTATCTCATCATTCTGACGATATAACACGATTTGCAGGGTGAGATTGGATCCGAAAATCACATGAATGCACATCGTGAAAGTAAAGTTACAAGATATTATCTCAGTATTAAGTTGAAAAAGTTGATTAAGAGAGAGATAGAGAAAGAAACTTTGTACAATTTTACGACCATGATACCTGTGATGTATGCAGTTGACACACAGTGGTCTCTCTCACTCGCTGACTCTCTCGCTCTCTCTCCTTCCAAGATGGCTTCTATATAGTTGTGTATATTTGTGCTCTGTGTTTTAATAAACCACATTAATTCATTGTGGAGTTTAATTTCCAAGATATTACAATACCTAATTAAACTTTTTATCAAATTGAATCTCTGCAAATTCATTCAACTCCCGGTTCACAAATTAACACCTAAATCACAGAAGCACTTCTCAAAGAAGTTCCACTCCAACATGAAACGCCTTACACAACCCAATACAACAATTAATGGCACATTCGGTAGTTACGTTGAAATTATTAAACTCTTCTTACCATATTTTTTGTTTTTTTAGTGGGAAATAAAAAAAATCTAAAAAAAATTCATGGCGTTGCGAAAAGCGATAAACAAAATAATGCAGATACATATGTACACATTGTATTATGAATCTTACAGTTTTTACTTATTTTACCGTTTTTTAACCCCCGACGAAAAGACGGGTGTTATGAGTTTGACCTGTGTATCTGTGTGTCTGTGTATCTGTGTATCTGTCTGTGGCATCATAGCTCCCAAACGGATGGACAGATTTCAATGCGGTTTTTTTTTAATCGAAAGCTAGTGTAATCGAGATGGTTCTTAGCCAAGTTTTATTAAAATCGGTTCAGCCGTTTTTTAAATACTGAACTTTTGTTGTACACTCAAATGTTCACTTAAGCAAAATTCTCAAACACTTCTTACTATACCCCACCTTCGAACTTCGAACGCGTGACGAGCGGCAAAAAAACGCTAGCAAACGAGCGTTTTTTTTAAACCAGCCAATCTTTTTCTTGACTCTCTACGCTTTAACCTAATCAAGTCAGCTAGCTAACTACATTATGTTTGTTCGTCATATTTGCTGATACCTCTGTTTTCGAGTGATTACGGCTATGCAAACACGCACATATTTGATTTAGAGAGGATTTAATTGGTGATTCGATTAATGTTAATTAGTATGTCTAAGCATTACTGAGCTTGAATTCTTAAGGTTCGAAGTTAAATGTAATCAACTTATGAGTAGGTATGTTCATCATCATCATCATGTCAGCCGAAAGACGTCCGCTGCTGGACGGCGGCCTCCCCCGCGGCTCTCCACTCAGCCCGGTCTATTGCATTGGGGCGAGCACGACTTACGAATACTGCGTAACTTTACGGTTATCGTATCGAGATCGAGAAACCTCATACTAAATTTTAGTTCCGAATACGCTCAGGCGGGCGCTGTTCCAAACGTCATACAAACTCGACAACGTTTACTATTCGATTTTACGTGACGCAAGATTCGTAAAGACGTGCTCGACCCTCTGTCCGTATCCACCGCGGTCCCGCGATCTTCACCAGGTCGTCGCTCCATCTTGTTGGAGTAGGTTTTTTTTTAAGTGGTTCCAAAAGAGCAGGCGGGTCACTTGATGTAAACCGCTAAGTGCTGGACTGCTAAGCGTCAAGGTGGTGAGGATGGAAAGATAGACGGTTTCACGAAGTATGGTGCGAACTTAGCCGCAGGCAACAACCCAAACAATTCATCAGAACAGTCCCCATAATAAATGCGGTACAAAATGCAGAGAGATGGCACATTGATAGAAGCTTCAATAAAAGGCAGTAAATACGCAGTTTGGCTGCTTTATTGTGAAAACACAATGGAAAGCGTACATATTAGGTAGCCATCAGTAACAGGAAGAAACAAGCGAGTAAAGTGTCACAACCATAAACAAGACTTGCCATAGACTTTATTGCAACACTTAACACACATCCCTCCACATAGCCAGTGGATCCGATAACCTTTCGCTAAGCAGGATTCCAATATTCGTGCTTGGGCCTCTGTAAGCGATGAGCTGGCGAGAAGTAAGTCCCGCGAAGTAAAAATGCACAGAACCCACAGCTAACTCCGTATAAGCAAAATAAATGCAAGTCACCAAATTATGTCCAATTGTCCAACAACCTCGAGTCACCCCAATCAGCTCAGTAACTTCTTAGACAAAGGAAAAGTAAAACAAAGCGAGGCGTCACCAGACGCGGAACTTCTTCCAAAATATTTGCACAAAAAATCCCACTGACTGAATATAATTTAACTTATTGTTCCTTTGTTGGGCAAAGAGTGGAAATGTTATGTGGCTACAGACAGTATACAGACTGTCATAAACGAGAGCGAATTTGATTGAAAATTGTACACAAAAATGAATACAATACAATAATAAGAACTCTTTATTTAACACCACATAAGGTTGAATTAATGTTAATGTTCCTGTGCCCGACACTGTGCCAATAGTTGACACTTGCAATCTTAAGTAAGGTGAAGGTTACTTCTATCACTCGCTTTAAAAAAAACCGCTCCAGAAAAATAATAACCCGTATAACGTTTTTTTGTTGTTTGTGCCGTCCATAAATTTATTTTACTTGTTTCCAAAAAATTAAGAATTCCTAAACCGAACAATCTTCTCACGTTTGTATGTGTGTCACGCTGATATTGTTGGCAAAATACTCCTTGCCAAAAAAAGCTATTGCCAATGCTAAGCCATAAAAAAAACGTATTAACGTATCAATCATTGGGAACTCATCAGAAATAAGGTGCAAAGAAAATTCAAACTAGCAAAACACTGCTATAATAATTATATGTATGTAATACACTATTATGTATTCTGTAGAAATACCTAATAGTCAGCAATAATCTGGCCTATTGAAATAAATGGATCACTCAATTATAATTATTATAACCAACTTAAAATAGTTGAAAACCCCCCGACATTGTCATTTCAAAGTTCAATATTTAAAAAACCGGTCAACCGGTTTTAATAAAACTTAGCTAAGAACCATACCTCCCTAGCTTCTGTGGCACCATAGCTTCCAAACGGATGAACCGATCTCAATGCAGTTTTTTATTCGAACGCTAGTTTAATCAAAATTGTTTTTAGCTCTCGTAAGTTTCATTTCACGTTCAGCTGTTATTGCGGCATTAAACTTTGAAATGACGATGTCGGGGTTTTCAACTTTTCAAATTTTTAAGAGCGAACGTTTGTCCAAACTGTAACGTATAACCCCTAGTCTTTGGGAGCTCGGACAAAAGTTGTATTCTCTAACGAGGGGCGAGTTAGCAAGGGTTGTTTGTGCAAGAAGGCTTGATTTTGGGGAAATGCGTCGTTCCTGTTTTCAGCCATTATTGTTACTGCCGAAAACCGGGAACCCTGAGGTGTTTTTTTACAAAATAATATTAATTTAAAAAACGAATTATATGGAAAATGAGTTTTCTAATTTCTTATGCCAGTATTTTAGTGTGATGTATAGTCAAACTATTTGAACGTTATCATATCGAAATCGAGAAAACTCATACTAATGTTAAGTTCCAAATACGCTCACGGGCGGGCGCTATTTATGTTAACGGTGGGTTAACGGTCTTGAAAAAACAACTTTTAACTTTAAACTGATTTTTAATTCTTTAAAAATATTATTACATAGGTCTTAATTGAATACGAGTCCGCGATGGATTGTCTTCGCGGGCGATGCACGCCTGTGGTCTTATTCCTGAAATGCTGACTCGGCGTCGCCGCCCGGCTGCGTGAGGTGTATGATAACAGGTCGCTCGCCATACTAATACAATCCTTTGGGTTTACTCCTTAAAATAATATTAAATCTAAACTTTTACTTAATCTACGTTTCACACGACTTAAAGCTAGGTACGCGCTTTACGGGTATCACTTTACATACACACGTTCACATTCCGGTACAGTTCCCTACACATAACACCTCCCATCACAGACCGAGGTTTCCTCTTTACTCGCTAAAGAGAAGCCGAGGTTGAGAAGTCCGGGTGGACGTGGATGAACTCTGCTCTGCTGGTGTTCGTGCTGGTGCTGGTGCGGAGGCCAGTGACGGCCCGTCGTTCTTTTTTCTGAATTGCCTTGCTTTATTGTAAAGTATGTATAATGCTGCTACAATAAGGATGATATAGAGAGGCATAGTCCAAACATAATTATGTTGATCGGGATATTCTTGATCTATATCAAAAGGTTGTTGTTCGTGTTCTATGAGTCCAACAGTGTTGTGTAATTCACTCAAGTTGATGTTTTCCAACTTCAAAGGTTCATTTAGATTCTTTATCTTTAAATTACTTAGGTTAAAAGACAGTAACTTGATAGGAAATCCATAAAAAGTATTTCTCTGATTAGTGAACGAGTTCAATCTTGTAGCCGCCGTACAATTTCCAGGCAACTCTAGTAAATATGAACCCTGAATGGTAGTATATTCTTCATGATTGCAGTGGAGATGAATGTTCGTTGGTTTTGGGCAGCTTATTACGTAAAATCTATCGTCAATTCTTTCAAAAAATTCTTGTCTGAGTGAAATACTATAGTGCTGACAGCATTCTAGTAGTTTCTGAGAGCTAATTAATGAATAGATGCAATCGGGACTGTGACTGGCAGTAAACGGCATAATTTCTTCCTTGCAGTAATGAAGCTTTCCTATTTCCACGCATGGCTTTTCTATGTACCGGTACGCATTTTCATTCATAACCAGAAAAGGTTCAGAGGGAATTAGAATAGTGTTGTTTAGGGTAGGTAAAGGGAACAAATGGTAATATACGTAGGTATCTTTACACATTATTGGCAGTTTTACTACGAAAACAAGTGTGTTTTTGTTGAAATATGTTGCTACATCTAAAACATTGTAATATAAGCGTGATTCGGACAAATCAGTGACTAACAGTTGATCGGGTGAATAAAATTGTTTTAAAGTTTCGATAAAGTATTTTATGTTGTCGTTGGAGAAAAAGTTATAGTATGCAACGTGCTTTGTAGAAAACGTGAGTGCGATTTCAATTTTTGATACTGTATCAGATAAAGTTTGTAAATTTATTTCGACAAGCTTATAAGATGTATCGATTTTAACATAATTAAAAAAGTCGTGGTTTGATTGGTTGATTTGCCGGATAATTTCGGAAATTTTATTATTAATATGGTTCTGGTTACGGATCAGAGAGGTCATGGTATTGTTATAACTTTCGAAAAAATGTTTATTTAAACTAAGAGCTTTGTTAACATGGTGCGTTATTTCGAGCGAATTTTTCTGTAGCATAGCTATGGCATGATTATATCTAATTGCATCGTTTTGGTCCAAGTTTCCGGTAATGCTACGAATAATAGTGCCGAGTCCATCAATCAATCCACGTTTATATCTACTCTTACTTAAGGAATTATATCTACTTATAATACTATCTAAGCTATTCATAACGTAGTCATATAGTATAGTAAATCTGAACTTTGAGTTCGCTTCAAAGTCTTTTGACAAGGCGTTGATCGTTTGAATTTGTTCGTTAATGGTTTCGATATGATTTCGTATTTCATCGATGTCTATGTAATGTAAAAATATGTGGTCTGTCTGTCTAAGTTTGGCTATTCCTAATTTGAAGGGCAGAATCCCGGGGTTGTTTGTCATGAGCGTCAGCTTCGCATCTTCGGCTTGTGCTAGGCTGCACATCGTTATTCTGAAACAATGAATGTTGCATTCTAAGGGGTCTGCGGATAATTCTTTTAGTGTGAACGAGGTCTTTCTGATCTGATATTTTAATACCTAAATCTTTGCAGACAGTACGAGTTAGATAACGTGGCTGTGTTTTTTGTCTTGCAGCTAACGGATTTTTAGTATATGCAGCTTTACCAGGTTCATATTTTAGCGGCAGTTCTAAGGGTACATTTCTTTTGTTTACTGTGGAAATTTGAGTGGCCGTAAGTCTTTCGTTTATTTTAGCATATAGATCTGTGGTAATTTCTTTATGTTTATTTATATAATTTTGTAAGCAAGTGCTTTCCAATTCTAGATCAAAAGGATCTCTGTTATCTAGATGACCGTTTATTATTTCAATGGGTTTTTTGTTAGTTGAACTATGTATAGAATTGTTGTACGCCAAAATGGCATATGACATAAGGTCTTTTATAGGTGATTCTGAATGGTTTATTTGCAGAAGTCGAATATGTTCTATTATTGTAGAGTGGAATCTTTCTATTGCGCCATTAGATTGAGGATTCATTACGCTGACGAAGTGTAAATTTATTTTATGAAGATTGGCAAACTCTTTCAAGGGGAGGTTTTTGAATTCTGTCCCTTGGTCGGCTGTTATACTTAAAGGTAGGCCATGATGTGTCATATAAACAATAAGGGCATTAAGAACGCTGATAGCTGTTGAACTTTCTAAAGGATATGCTTGGGCATATTTGGAAAAAATGTCTATGATTGTAAGAAACTTTTGCCCTTTTATTGTAAAAGTGTCTATATGTAAAATTTCGAAAGGTTTAGACGGTAAAGGTACAATCTGTAAGCATTGTTTATTCGGTCTTCGTTCATATTTATTGGTTTGGCAGGACGAACAGTTATTGATGTACTCGTTTATCATTTTTGACATATTTGGCCAGTAGTAATTTCTTTTGATTTGTTCTTCTGTTTCTTTAATGCCACGATGATTCGATTTCCCCTCGTGGTAACCTTTAATAAAATTTAACTGTTCGTCTTTAGAAGTGACATCAGTTAATTTCTGCTTGCATATAAATATGTTATATGCTGAGTTCCTAAATGTGTTTTGTAGAGTAGTAGTAACATCTGGCAAGTATTTAAAATCAGATAACCAGATGGCATATTGCAAATCTGTTCGAACGTAATCTTTAAACAATCTTATAATATCCGATTGAAGTTGATTTACGCCAATGTGTGCTGTGATACGGTTTTTTTGTGAAAAAATTTCTTTACTGGATGGTTTTCGCGAGGAATAGTATACAAAGTCTAAAATTATTTGGTTTTTATAAGAATTTATAAAGCTTTCTTTAATTTGGATATTCAATATTGGATCTTCTAAAGCTGTGTGGACAGTGTCTTGTGAATTTTGATCGTTCTGTGCTTCTGATATAGACATTACAGAAACATTGCCAATCATAGATGTTGCATTGTCATTATCCTCGTCTTTGATTGTAAATGTTGGACTCGTGGTGGAATTTGCAGTGTTAACGTGAATTTCGACGCGAGATAATGCATCAGCATTTGTATTACACTTACCTTTTTTGTAAATAATATCGTATTCAAATTCTTCAAGTTTGAGACGCCACCTAATAAGGCGTGAATTGGGTTCTTTAAGAGACATGAGCCATTGCAAGGGTTTGTGATCTGTTATTATTTTAAATTTTCTACCAAACAAATAAGGCCTAAAGTACTTGGTAGCCCATACGATGGCCAGGAGTTCTTTTTCTATAGTACTATAGTTTATTTCACTATCGTTAAGCGTTCTGGATGCATACGCGATTGGTTTGTCCAAACCTATAGTTCCCTGTGAAAGTACCGCTCCAATAGCATAGTTGGATGCATCAGTGGTTAAAATAAATTCTTTTTCGAAGTCTGGATATTGCAAAATCGGATCATTCATTAAAATTTCCTGACACAACTTAAAACTGTTGATAAATTGTGTACTGTGAACTATTTTCGCACCTTTTTTCAGGCACGCGGTCATGGGTTTAGTGAGTTTTGAAAAATCGGGTATAAATTTTCTGTAATAACCAATGAGACCGAGGAATGATTTTATTTCTTTGCTGGTTTTTGGAATCGGAAACTCTTTTATTGCCTTGACTTTATCTGGATTTGGTTTTATACCTTCTCGTGTGACTATATGGCCAAGAAAGTTAGTTTCATGCTTAAGGAACTCCGATTTATCTAATTGGATCTTAAAGTTTGCTTCTCTTAGTCTCTGAAATACAGTTTTAATATTGTTAATGTGTTCTTGCAAGGAAGTCGAATAAATGATAATGTCGTCTAGATATACTACGCACATTACATTCAGGATCCCTCGGAGTACATTTTCCATGACTCTCTGAAACGTGCTGGGAGCATTGCATAGGCCAAAAGGCATCCTAAGATACTCATAGTGTCCGTTTTCAACTGTGAATGCAGTTTTTGGCACATCATCAGGGTTAACTTCAATTTGGTGAAATCCGCTTTTTAAATCTAACGTTGTGAAGTATTGGCTACGTCCCAATTTGTCCAGGACATCGGCAATATTTGGAATGGGATATCTATCGCTGATAGTTTTGCTGTTAAGTTTTCTGTAATCGACAACAAGTCTCCATTTTTGTTTACCAGATGCGTCAATTTTTTTTGGTACTATCCAAATAGGTGATGACCAAGGTGAGTCTGAAGGTTGAATAATTTTTTGTTCTAACATTTTTTTGATTTGGGATTGTACTTCGTTTTTATGAACATATGGGTATCTGTAAGATTTTGTATGAATGGGAATATTATCGGTTGTTCTTATATTGTGTTTTACTTCATTTGTAAATGTAAGAGATTCTTCATCTTCAAAAAGTATGTCACTATATTGTTGACATAAACGAAGGATGAGTGCTTTTTCCTCTGCGTTCATGTGTTCAGTTCGAATGAGACTTTCTATGTCATCTGACTTTGTTGAGACAGTATCGAAGTTAAGACAATCAAAGTGGGTGTTCAAGTTCACGACGGTTAAAGGACTCATTAAGGCTACCGTGATATCGTTACTGGTGGAATTATGAATTTCTACAAGAGCATAACCATGCTCTGCTGTGGTAACACTTGCAGGTATTAAACATTGGTTTATTTTTGTTTCGTGTATGAAAATATCACCATTTTGAAGCGAAACTGGTACTTTTGTGACTACAGTTGATTTTCTTTTTATTAACGCTTCGAATAAATTATTTATTCCTGTTTCTAGCATTTTTATCTCGTTAGTGGCATTTCTAGTTATTAATTTTTTGTTACAAAAATCAACGTTTGCACCGTATTTTTCGAGCATATTTAGCCCAATAAGTCCATCAAAGACATTATGAAATTTATAAATATTAAATTTCGAAAAATCGCCTTCATTAAATTCGTCAAATGTTGGTATTTGTATTGTATGCCTATGGTGTGTTGTACAATGCACGTTAGTAACGGAAAACGGTTCGTTGTCAATTTGATACCGCGAAAAATATTTTTCGACCGTTTCCGGTGACAAAAAGGACTGGTTAGACCCGGAGTCAATTAATAATTTGATAGGCGGGTTTTTTATTTGTATATAAGGAAGATGACGTTTTGCATGTATATTAAGCTGAACTATGTTGAATCTTCTGACCGGCCGTCTTTTTGAAAATTCTGATTATTATCTTGGTTATCAGCGTATGCATTTTCCTGAGCATACTGGGGGTAAGATTCATCACAATTCGGCTCATAGTTGTCAGTTTCATTTAAATTTAATTCTTCGAAAGCATAGTCTGGATAATAACCGACGTTACTAAAGGGGTTTGTTTGATTAAAAGCAGTTGCTGGCCTGTTCACTAAAGGAACAAATCTAGGGCAATTATTTGCATTATTAATAGGATTGTTATTACGATTATTAGTCGTTTTTGCGTAAGAAACTCCGCTCATGGGCGTGGGCTTCGGATAGGTTTTTTTCGGAGGTTGATTAAAGAAATTGGTCTGGTTTTCAGTATTTTGTTTATTAGGATTACTAAATCTTTGTTGCCAGCTTGGAGCAAAAGTTTGTTGCCCATTTTGAAAAGGTCTGGGGGCCAAAGGTGCTATAATTACGCGGAGCATAAAAAGATCGCCTTACATTCTGATTAAATATAGGTCGCTGGTTTGCGAAGCGTTCCTGACTATACGACGCGTTATTACGACGTTGAATATATTCAATATTCATTTCTTCTTTAATATATTGAAGCGCTTTAGGCAAAGTGTCTGGTCGCATAGCCCTAATTGTAGAGCCAAGAGGTTCTTTCAGGCCCGCTAGAAATGTTTTTAAGGTCTGCGTGTTATAAAATGTTATTTTGCTCGACCTGATGGTCGTATCTTCATTATGTAAATTAATATAGTTGGTTATCGTGTTTAAAATACTTAAACATCGATCGTAAAAATGTTGTGGGGATTCATTTCCTTGGCATAAGTTAACAAGATCGCGATTCAGTGAATTTTCATCCCTCTGATCCGAAAAGTTTTGCACTAATGTTTCTTTCAATGATGCCCAGCAAGTAGCAGCGCAAATGTTGCTTACTTTTAAGGCTTTTCCTTGAAGCTTTCCAAACAAGCCATTAAAGACTATTTGATTTTGGAAATTTTCCGGATCCTCAACTATCAAAAATTGTGTCGCAAAACCTTCGGCAGCTGTGATAAATCTATACAAAGAATCTGTGTTTCCGTCGTATGTCGGCACGACAGAAAGAGCAATGTTAAACACTTGCGTTTTCTCCATATTAGCGATCGTTATATTACAATGTTTTATTATTTATGAAAGTTAAAATTTTAAAGTTTGCCATTCATAAATTTTGTTTGATTACAAACACTATTAGATTAGTATTAACATCTACACTTATTTGTAAACAAAGTCTCGAAATATTAACTTAAATTTGTTCACAATATTCGAGGACAGTTTCTAGGAATTCTGGTTACGAATATTTTTCGATTTTATAAAAATGATCAAAGCGTACTCACAGTACTGCCAATATGTTCTTCATCTTGCTATATTAGTCCCAATGAAGAGAAGTTCGTCCTCAGGGCGTCGCAGCTTCCACAAACTGGATAATCAATTTGGAGAAAAAGGTTCTCGTTGATAAACCGTAGAAACAGTTACCGATTTTCGAAGTTAGAAAAACCGGCTCAACGAACTACTAAGACTGCGCCATTTATGTTAACGGTGGGTTAACGGTCTTGAAAAAACAACTTTTAACTTTAAACTGATTTTTAATTCTTTAAAAATATTATTACATAGGTCTTAATTGAATACGAGTCCGCGATGGATTGTCTTCGCGGGCGATGCACGCCTGTGGTCTTATTCCTGAAATGCTGACTCGGCGTCGCCGCCCGGCTGCGTGAGGTGTATGATAACAGGTCGCTCGCCATACTAATACAATCCTTCGGGTTTACTCCTTAAAATAATATTAAATCTAAACTTTTACTTAATCTACGTTTCACACGACTTAAAGCTAGGTACGCGCTTTACGGGTATCACTTTACATACACACGTTCACATTCCGGTACAGTTCCCTACACATAACACGCTATTCCAAAAACCGGACAAGTGTGAGTCGGACTCGCGCACGAGGGTTCCGTAGAAAGATTTTAACGCTTTGCCCCAGTGTTTTAAAATGTCCAGTGTTAGCAGAGCTCTGCTCCTAAGCAAAATGTACGCAGTGTGGGGTCAACTTATATTGGTCAGTGAAATCTACAGACAGACATAAAAATTTTAAATTTTGAGACTTTTCGGAGTGGTTGTGCTATAAGAGCTACCTTCATACCAAATTTCAAGTTTCTAGGACAATTGGAGTTTTTCAAAGTACGGCAATTTGTATGGAAACGACCTTTTTAATTACTGTATCTTTTGATTGAATTTGAAGGTTGATTTTTTCACAGTTTCAAGGGACCGCAAGATTGAGTATTATTTGATATTAATTTCAGCATGCTACCTCTACGCGTTCCAGAGAAAAAGGGTCTTGACAGACAGACAGACAGACAGACGAACAACAAAGTGATCCTATAAGGGTTCCGTTTTTTCCTTTTGAGGTACGGAACCCTAAAAATCATACTAATTTCTCGATAACGTTTACTAGGTACTCAAATACGTTACGCAGGATTCGAAAATTTGTGCTCGGGCCTCAGGCTGTCCCACGGGTACGCCACATGTAAAAAATATTGTAGATTATGATATTTTGCTCTACAAAGACATCCCTTTATATTTTAAATTAGTGATGGTTCCGTTTTATTTCACAACTTTTTGTTAATCTCTAAATTAAGCCGATGGGTGCTCTTAGTTCTTGTCTCATCACCCACGTCTAAATCTTAAACAACTTATTGCACAAAAACGATCCCTTCCACCTCAGAATACAGAACCAACCAGAAGCAGCGTTTAATCATACCGCACGCCGCGTTACTGCGTCAAAAAGTAATGAGCACTTACACTTCAAATGTATGGTCGAGGAAATTAATTCCTGACCCACCATGGAACCTTTTCACAGTAAACGTCATAGTGACATCCGCATAGCTTGGCAAGGAAACGCATTATGACGTCTACCATGAAAATGTTCTATGGTGGGTCAGGAATTAATTTCCTCGACTGTACTCCTAAACGGCATTCCCCGCCCCTATTTCACCAACTGTACAATTGTCAGTTTTACATGACAATTGGAACCACATTTCTTTGACAATATGAAGCGCACTAAAACAAAAGCTCTTCAAGTCAGCAGTTGACACCGCATTGTCGTTGAAAACTGACAATTGTAAAGTTGGTGAAATAGGGGCTTGCATATAGGAATGACACAAGACTGCATACCTAATAGTTAATATTGCCATGCGTATAGCGCGTCACGATGCGGTGAGGTGACTGCATGAAACTATACTACATATTGTGTATATACATGTAAGTGCGCGGTTGTTTTGAGCAGAAATCGCTGCCTTATTTGTTTAATGCAGCGTTGACAAACACAATAATAAAAACTATCATGGGACAATTGCCACCAATTAACCAAAACCCAAACTAGGCAAAGTCTGTACTAATACATGGGTTCTAGACAACGGATAAACATACTTATACAGATAAATACATACTTACATACATATTAAACATCCAAGACCTGAGAACAAACATTCGTATTCATCAGACAAACATCTGCCCCGACCGAGGATCGAAGCAGTTACCTCCAGCTTCATAGTCAGGGTCTCTTATCACTAGGCTATTCGGTCGGTTTGACAATTAAATTATCTGATGTAAATTCATGTGCGTCAAACGCATCGCCTTTAACGTAGTAGCGCTTATCGCAAAAAACTAGTATTGTGGTATTGGTAGCTTCGCGCGCTTGCGGGTTCTGGTTTGTCCTGTATTCTGAGACTTCCACTGACAAAATGTTTAATTAATTAAGCCGCACAGTGATTTATAGATAAATAACTTAGTAATTTACGGTTTTGCAGCCTAGTCCAGAGTTTCAGGCTTTTTATGATGCAGCCCCTTTTAGAGGGTGATCACTGAAGCGGAGCTGGGCGGAGAGGAGCGAAGAAGAGATATGCGAGAACTTTTTTCCTAAAACTAAATGTAAATGTAAATAAAATGTAAATTTTGCAGGTGTTAGGACCTTGTGCGAGATCGCTACCACCATCATATTCGTTAATCCTGCCACTAAGGGTTGAAGGTACCTTTTTTCAGATTTTTGCTCATGAGAAAAATATTTTTTTTTTTCAAAGTAAAATCTTTACAGGGGTTCATTTAGACTTGCTCAAGCCCTCTTGACGGTTCATTAAAACGAAAACTGTAGGATAAGGATTTGAAACCTTGGGTCCATGGGGTCCCGGCGCTTACAAGCTTATTTCAGAGTTGCAAAAGCGCTTGGTCGATGCAACTTGTGACCAAAGGGCTGGCAGTTTTCTCTCTCAAAGAATCAGCGAGGCAACGCTGCCAGCCTTTTGAACACCATGCCACGGGGGCCTTAATTAGATTTAATTTGGTTTTAAGTTTTAGCCTAAATAGTTTTAGCTTGGATTTATTAACCCCCGACAAAAAAGAGGGCTGTTATAAGTTTGACATTGTGTATCTGTATATCTGTCTGTGGCATCATAGCTCCCAAACGGGTGGACCGATATCGATACGGTTTTTTTCAATCGAAAGCTATTTTAATCGAGATGGTTCTTAGCTAAGTTTCATTAAAATCGGTTCACCCGTTTTTGAAATATTGAACTTTGAAATGACAATGTCGGGGGTATTTCAACTTTTCTAAGTTTGTTAGGTCATTATGTAAATAAATGTTGTACCCTGTAGGTGTAACAAAACGCGACTAGTGAGTCTGTGGCGCACCCCCCCGCCCACTGACACTTGACATCTCAGCAGACATCTAGCCTACACGATCTCGCATAATAATTTAAGTTAGTAATGAAAAACTGATTAAACTATTAAAATAAAAAAATATAAAACCGCCTTCAAAAAAAAACCTCACAAAAAAACATAAATTAATCCCCAAAAAGCCATGAGTTTTATGGCCTAGCAGAAATATGAAGTCGGTGCGGTGCTAGCGGAATATTCTTGGAATGAAGCACCGATTTTATATATATATTTTTTTTTATACAACGAGGAAGGCAAGCGAGCAAGTGGGTCACCTGATGGTAAGTGATCACCACTGCCCATAGACACCCGCAACTCCAGAGGCCTGCGGATGCGTTGCCAACCTAGGGGGCTAAGATGAAATGCCTCTTGTGCCCGTAGTTACACCGAATCTCCACACCGGAACACAACAGTGCAAGCACTGCTGCTTAGCAGCAGGATTAACGAGTAAGATGGTGGTAGCGATCCGGACGGACCTCGCACAAGGTCCTACCACCCGCAATATTTCTGCTAGGCCATAAAACTCAGGGCTTTTTGGGGATTATTTTATGTTTTTTTGTGAGGTTTGTTTGTTTTTTTTTTAAAGCGATTTTACTTTTCGTTAAAAGATTTTTTTATTTCACAATTTTTGGTTAAGTACGTTAATATTTAAAATGTTATCCTCCAACTCCTAACCGTTAAGGAGTTGTACCTTCCATCATCACCTCATCAACACGAGATGATGACTACCAGACGCAAGTACTTGAATAGCTTTCGAAAATATATGAAACACATGATACGTCCCTATAAAATTTGAGGGTTGCCCTCAACTTCCTAGGGATCCCATCATCAGATCCTGACTTGGTGACAATGGGACTAACTAGAAAGTATACCCTTTCAAACAAAAAAAGAATTTTTGAAATCGGTCCAGCCGTCTTCGCGTAATCGGGGAACATACATAAAAAAAATAAAAAAATATAAACTATTCCGACGAATTGAGAACCTCCTCCTTTTTTTGAAGTCGGTTAATAAAATAACACAACTTTTACTAAAGAAGAATAATACAGTAGGTAGATGAAGATGGTAGATTCTGGTAGTTGAAGGTTCCTCAGATTAGCTAAGGTTCACAGATTTCGTGAAAGGTCTGTAGGTATCTAGGCAATCGCAATCAGCAGTCGCCTCACGCGTAGTATTGCGGAGGATCGGTTTCTAATTTATTCAGACTCGGTGATTGCGGCGGCTCTGCTCGCCAAGTCTTGATTGTTTAAGGGTACATAGCAATGAACGTTGGCCTTCGGCGAAGTTACGGTAAGTACTCGACAGTAACGTAATAAAGGTACCCTTTTTACCCGACTGCCAAAGGAGGCTTATGATTTTAACCCACGACAAAAAAGAGGGGTGTTATAAGTTTGACCTGTGTATCTGTGTATCTGTCTATGGCATCGTAGCTCCCAAACGGATCTACCGATTTCAATGCGGTTTTTTTCAGTCGAAAGCTATTTTAATCGAGATGGTTCCTAGCTAAGTTTCATTAGAATCGGTTTTCTCGTTTTTGAAATATTGAACTTTGAAATGATAATGTCGGGGGTTTTTCGAGCGTATAAATTGTATGTCTAAATCTTTGGCACGCTTTACAGCCTAAACCGTTTGACGGATTTCAACGTACGAGGTCTTTAATGACAGTGTCCCCGCGTGGGAACTGTGACAAGAGGCCAGTGCCCAGCTGTGGAACGTAAATAGGCTGATGATAATTATGGTGACTAGGCACTATGAGACATCTTGACGACTCAATTGAGCTGAAAAGCACTTGGGTGCTTATACCACCAAGCGGACAGACTCCGTAATTCTGCGCATTAATATTAAGTAGTGAGCGTTCTCCTGGAGGCTTATTCTTAAAACTGTTTTAAATACGACTTGGTTTTTCTGACCCCCGATGCAAAATGAGGGGTGTTATAAGTTTGACCGCCATGTGTGTCTGTGTCTGTCTGTGGCACCGTAGCTTCTAAACGGTTGAACCGATTTGAATGAGGTTTTTTTATTTGAAAGCAGGTTTTCCTCGGGCAGGTCCACTCCCTAATATTCTGCAGCCATGATTTCTTCCGCTTTCCAGGGAATCGTTTTTTCTAGTACTAGAAAGCTGTAATTTGGCAAGCATATACGTACTCGTACGTACATATTTACCACGCCGACAAAGTGGTAGAATAAAACATTGAAAAAAATTCCCTCTACGTAAAGGGTAATATTTTTTTTATTGTCTGTCCCACACAGTGTGGGGTGTCCTTAGAAAAGTACCTATTTCAAAAATAATGCGGATTTAAGTTTACTGTTTTTTGATTTATTGATCTGTTTGCGAAATATTTAGCTTTAATATGCTGATGTTTCTTGGAGTCAACTACACCTATTCCCAACCATTAAAATTTAAATAAGTACAGTGTCTTAAACAATTTCTGTTTTAGGAAAAAAATATATAAAAAAACTGCTAAAAAAACTCAACAATGCCAATTCCATGACAATCTTTAATTAAATTTAAATTAATATCATGGGACAAATTGACACCAATTGACCTAGTCCCAAACTAGGCAAATCCTGTACTATGGGTACCAGACCACGGATAAACATACTTATATAGATAAATACATACTTATATACATATTAAACACCCAAGACCCGAGAACAAACATTCGTATTCATCATACAAACATCTGCCCCGACCGGGATTCGAACCCGGGACCTCAAGCTTCATAGTCAGGGTCGCTAACCACTAGGCCATCCGGTCGTCTATCTATCGGTAATCTGTATCCTGTGTCTGTTCTCCTTGTTACCTCTTGTATTAATGTCACGAATAAATGTTTGCTTACATGCTCTTGATTCTTTCTTTATGTCAAAAATTACACCAGAAGTAAGTACTATACTATAATTATATTCTTTGCCAGAGGCTAGTATATGCTATAATAATATCAACCTGGCCCCTATTTCACCAGTTTTACATGACTATTTGAACTACATTTCTTTGACAATATGAAGCGCGCTAAAACAAAAGCTCTTCAAGTCAGCAGTTGACACCGAATTGTCGTTGAAAACTGACAATTGTAAAGTTAGTGAAATAGGGGCTAGTCAGTGAAATATTCAAGCTCAGTTCTACCCCCTAACACCAGAATCGGGCCCTCAAGTATTTGCCCCCCAAATTGGAAGGGTGAAGTATTTGAGTTCTCAACTACCTTTTAAATTGAATGATGCTTTTCCTTAGCAATGGACGAAGATTTAATGCATGCTGGAAATGGGTTAGTTATTACATTTGTTCGGGGGTTAGTAGCCATCTGGAGTGAGAGAGATAATTCAAAAAATTCATAATTCAAAATTTTATTTAGCAAATAGGCAAATAAAGATAAAAGGTTCGATCTATAAGAGGATTTTCGGCGCCTTTCGTGTTACCTAAAATTGTCTGTCCTAATGCACAGAATACATCATTGCAGAAGTCCTAATCCTAATGTAAGTAATGTTTGGTCGAATGATCGTTTGACATAATTTGAAAGCTGAAACTGAAAACATTTCGTATTTCGGATTTTTCTACACGGGCTATGTAGAATAAGTTAGGTTACGTTTGTTTTATGGAGTCCAATTTGTTAGAATTTTTGTTTAATTTAATGCGTATTTTTACAAATTACTTCATTATTTCAAAAGATATTCGTATGTTTTAATAAGGCAATAATTCTACTCGATTTGTAGGGTTTTTAAGTCTAGACTCGTAGGGCCTTATTTATAAACGTCACTCAAGCCTCTATTAGCTAATGTAATTATGTTTTGTCTTCTTCTTACTATCGAAAATGTCAATGTAACAAAAAGGGACAAACGAACTTTAACGGCGTTTTAGTTAAAATAGGTTTATGAATAACTGGACTATTTAAAACACTGGGGAAAAGCGTTAAAGTCTTTCTACGGAACCCTCGTGCGCGAGTCCGACTCGCACTTGACCGGCTTTTTTTATACGATAAGCAAGGCAAACGAGCAAGTGGGTCACCTGATGGCAATAAGTGATCGACACTGCATATAGACACCCGCACCCCGGTGGGTTCGCAGATGCGTTGTGAACCTAAAGAGCTAGGATGAAATGCCTCTTGTGCCCGTATTTACACCGGCTGTCTTACTCTCCACACCGAAACACAACCGTGCAAGCACTGCTGCTTAGTGGTAGGATTAGCGACTAAGATGGTGGTAGCGATCTGGACGGACCTCGCACAAGATCCTACCATTCGCAAAATAATAATAAACCAGTAAGGATTATTAAATTCAAAGCGTTATTTACAAGACTACACAGCCTAAAATAATGTCATTAATTCCTTGTTCATCATTTCGAAAAGCATAACCCAAACGCCCCGATATCGCGTTAGCAAAATACGTTAATAAGTATTAACGTCAACACGAAATAATGTTAGACGGAACATAATTATATTAATAATTATTCGTAACCGAGATCGAATGAAACAAGTCAATAATAATCAAATTAATTTTGCTCACAACGAACTGAGAATTATATTAACCAACTGTACCGTCATTCAAAGCCTAAATAAATGAGAGTGGCAACACTGTTATCCTATCTATGACGGTCTAAAGTGCCCTTTTTCAGTACTGGTCACCCAAGATTTACGCTTTAATTTCCCGCCAAAACCCCACCAGCAGAGAAAGCCGTAAAGATATCGGGCGGCATTCGCTACTTCATTGGCTTTTCTGTTTCCGAACTATACGGTTGTGACCAGAGCGCGTATCTTCGATAGCTGCGATCTGGTAAAAGTGTCCTAAGTATAATTTTATTTCTTACAAATTTTTAAACGGTGTAACCGTTCGTGTATAAATACTTATATTTGTTATATTTTCAGTACAATGGAAGGGGATTCCTCGTCTTCGGATAGTGAGAGCGCGAACTCGCCCGCTCCCGCGACGCCAGGAACCGAGGGGCCGTCACGAAAGAGGACAACTTCGCCGAAGAAAACCAGCAGTGCGAAGCGCAAGCGATACTCCAAGGATGCAGTTCTTGATCTTACTAAAGAAGTGAGTGAAATGAAAAAATTGCTTTCCTCAATGATGTACCCTCACGCTCCTCAGCCTATGCCCGTGCCTCCGCCCAGATCTTGGGATAAGTCTGATGACAACGTTAGTCTTAATGTAAGTGGCGAACTTTTTCCTGGCGACGAAACATATCATGTAGAAACTAAAGAACCGGCCGATTTAAGTATAAACTTGCCTTTTAACACTACCGTAAAAGAGCCCACGATTCCAAAATCCTCGCCAAGCCACGTAGATTTTTTGAACACTTTTCAACATTTTGGCTGTTCAGACTGGGCTGACATTCGATACTCTGAAGTTCAGAAAGGTTATTGCTCTACTCCAGGCTTCATTGATACTGAATGTAACAATGAACTAAAACCTTACGATAAAGTAATTTCGCTTAGCGTAACCGAAAAAGGGTTTGCTGCTATTACGCAGGCCCTGATCAAACAAAAAGAATCCTTGCAGTCTGGATTAGAGGCTTTGCTAGCTTGGGTTTCGACCTATGACGAAATTACTGTAAATACTTTGAAAAGTAAGCTTAACGAGATATTTATTGAAGGCTCTTACAACAAGATATCTGTTGATATTCTTCAAATGGCATGTGGGCATAGGGCTGATCTAATTCAGCAAAGACGTGATAGTATATTGAGATACGTTAAGGACAAATTTACTCGCGCTACTATACGCAAGATCCCGCCAACTTGTGAATTACTTTTTAGTAAAGAATTATTAACAGCCGAATTAGATAACAACTCTTTGGCCATTACGAAGTGCAACTTCATCAAAATCTAACTGGTCGGCTGCGCAAGCCGGGCCGTCTCAAACAAAGCCACCCGCGCAGGGCGTGCATGATTTCCAAAACAGGGGGTACTTTGGCAAACCTTTACCAAATATACCACCCCACGGTGTTCCATTTTACCCATATCCTGCGCAGGGATACTTCATGAACCATGCTTTACAAGCACCCCCTTTCTATATGCCAAAACGATTTCCGCAAAATCGAGACGGCAGACAAAATAACAAAAACAATTCCAATAAAACTCGTCACAAGCTTAAGCACGACGAAGCGGGCAGGAATAATAATAAAAACAGTCATGATAGTAAGAATTTTCGCGGTAAGCGAAAATTCTGACTCGGAGTCGCAGGCCTTCAAAGCCGGTTGCCTTCTCGACTTCATACATGTCTGGGAACAAATGAAGGCTCCGCAAGCCATATTAAAAATGATAAGAGGGTACCGATTACCTCTGAAACAAAAAGTTCCGCTTTGTTGGCCAAAAGGCAATCACAAACACCAAACAAAATTCACACCTCAAATGGGGGTAGCCATGAAATCATTACAAAAAATTGGCGTTTTAGAACCGGTGGTGTCATCCCAAAGTTACATTTCCCCCATGTTTTTGGTTCCCAAGTCAGATGGAACAATGCGTCCTATTTTCAATCTGCGCAATTTGAACAAGTACCTCATTGTGTCCAAGTTCAGGCTAATAAACATGCAAAAAATACCAGATTTTCTGCAACACAACGACTGGCTAGCGAAAATCGACCTATCGAACGCTTACTTTCACCTTCGCGTTGCAGAATCACACCGAAGGTATTTGCGGGTGATGTTCGGCAAAAACTTGTATCAAATGACGTGTCTCCCCTTTGGGCTCGCAACTGCGCCAAAAGTATTTGCCAGCTTGTCGAATTGGGTTACCCAGAAACTAAGGGAAAGAGGTTTCAGGGTAGTTGTCTATCTCGACGACTACCTTTTGGTTCATCAAGACAGGCAGACACTATCCATTCAAGTAGCCGAAGCTGTCAAGCTATTAGAAAACCTTGGTTGGCAAATAAATTACAAGAAATCGGTTTTGACTCCACGAAGGAGCTTAGAATACCTGGGAATCCTTTGGGAACCATGGCTAGGGGTAAAAAGTCTCCCACATATGAAATGTATGGCGCTAAGAGACAGGATACGTCACATACTGTCTCGGGGGTCTGCAAGGTTAAAAGAAATACAGAGCTTAATAGGTCTCATAAACTTTGCAAGTTTTGTGGTACCAAGGGGACGCTTAAATCACCGCGAGCTCATAAAGTTTTCTTTTTCCCTACCAGACGACAATTTCTCTCGCCGCTACTTGATCCCAGAGTCGAGCATAAAAGAATTAAAGTGGTGGTTGAAAAATTACAATCGCCAATCTGTATTGCACAAACCACCTGTTCAACACTTTCTAGCGACGGACGCATCCGGTTTAGCTTGGGGTGCCTGCCTAGACCAATTAAAATTAGCAGGCAGGTGGACACATCACGAGAGACCTCTCCACTCGAATCAAAAGGAAATGCTCGCTGTTCTGCACGTATTAGAGGAGCAAGGTCCCTATCTAAAGAACTCGTCAGTTATGTTACAGTGCGACAACAAGACTGCGATAGCGTATTTAAGAAAGGAGGGCGGTTCGAAGTCTGCCAGCCTGATGAACATCACCAGGAAAGTATTCAAAGTGTTGGACCAACACAACATTCACCTGACGGCTCACCACATACCAGGGAAGTTCAACGAGGAGGCCGACCACTTGTCACGTCTCCGAATCAACCCGGAATGGCATTTGCTACCCGAGGTAACGAATATTATCTTTCAAAAGTGGGGAGTACCACATGTCGATCTGTTGGCATCGGAGACGGCCCACGTAGTGCCTCGGTATGTCAGTCTGGACTCATTGGATCACAGAGCACTCTTTCACGATGCCTTCAGTCGGAAGTGGGACTTTCCACTAGCGTGGATTTTCCCTCCACCTTTCTTGATTCCAAAAATACTTTCTCAATTGAACTCGGCAAGAGGAATTTATCTCATTGTGGTCCCCAAGTGGGAGAAAGTATTTTGGAAGCCAGACATAAGAAATCGTGCTCTGTGTCCACCATTCACAATACATCGTCTACACCGGGTCCTAGTGGATACATCCACAGGTCTACCCCCGAAGAAGGTCCACGAAATGACCCTTCAAGTTTGGAAATGTCGGGGTGGGCAAGTAAACTAACGAATTGGGCCCCCGAGCAAAAACAGCTTTTGCAATCCGGTTGGCGCCAATCTACTCTAAGGACGTATAATAACGCTTGGAATAGGTGGCTGAAATGGTGCTTATTTAATAATGTAACATCTCCTCATAATCCATGTGGCTCTGAGCTGGCCAGATTTTTATCCGATTTGTTCCAAAAAGATGGGTTGTCGTATCGCACGATTTTAGTGTACAAATCTGCCGTTGCTACCTTGTGTAATCCGGATTTATCGGCCAGTCTAAGCTCTAATGCCTTGGTAAAGAAAATATTAAAATCTATAGCAATTCAAAATCCTCGCGATTCAATGAAACCGCCCATTTGGGACACTGATGTATTATCTAATTATCTTATGAACAGTACATGTGATGAAAATAATTTATTTCAGTGTTCCAAAAGGACGGCAACACTTTTATTATTGTGTTCAGGACGTCGCGTTCATGATTTGACATTATTGTCTATAAACGAAAACATGTGCGTGTTAGAAGGTGACTATATTGTTTTCTGGCCCAAGTTCGGCTCAAAAACTGACAATGAAATGTCTAGACAGTCAGGGTGGCGCCTTTTACGTAATAAAGATCACATTTCCATTGACCCAGTGCAGTGGGTCAAACGAGTCATTGCGCTTTCAGCAGAAAGACGACAAAAGTGTAAAAGTGATAACTTGTTCCTAACTGCTTGTGGCCCACCTAAGGCTGCATCCCGTACTGTGATTGCAGGCTGGGTAAAGAAGACTCTAGAAGAAGCTGGTATCAAAGCGAGCCCAGGTAGTGTTCGCCCCGCTGTGGCGTCTAAAAATTGGGTCTTGCGATTACCACTTGATGATATTTTGGCACGGGGCAACTGGCGGTGCCAGGAAACTTTTACCAGATATTATTGTCGCGAAATACAAACTCAGGCTTTAAATGCTGTTCCCCAAACATCTCGGGTATTATCATTTCATCCAATGTAATTAAGTTAATTATTCCCACATAAGTATAAATTTTATGTAAACCAATATGTGATCCATTGCTACCTTAGAAGAACACTTAATTGCAACTTTTATTTTCTCTTAAATAAAATATCTACCTCAGTGTTAGGTGATTGTTTTGTGATTAATCCTAATACAGTGTTGTACTTATTAGTACTTATGTTCTGATTTGTGTGGAACAGATATCATTTTGTTCTAGCAATCAAGGCCCTTTAACTAGCCATAAGAATTAACATGACTATTAAAGCAAAATTTCTTAATTCAGTGTGGATTGCTGCGCTTTGCAATGATTGTAAACAACATAACCTACTTAATATGTTAAGGTTAAAAATTAATGTTATTATTTTTCAGTTTATGTTGACATACTGATGTAAGACACAGTGTTGTTTATTTATTTTTTCTGTGTAATCAGGACATTATTAATTAATAAGATTGTCTTGTGTATTGAAATACTTGTCTAAGTACTAAGATACCTACTTATTACTTATAACAGTCATAATAATGAACTTGTCTTTTCAGATCTCAATTTCCTGTTTGTTTTATAAGTGATTGTTAACATACATCTGTAGTAGGTGTTATCTGACTATTAAATACAATTATTTAATTCCTGCACTTTTATTTCTTATGTACAGGTTTTTTACCTTCAGCTTTTGTATTTATTTAGGTGTTACGGGTACTTATTGATGTGCAGTTTCTGCTCAAATTCCACCCTCATAATTAATGCTTGTATTATTTATATTGACATTCTTGGTAGTGTATACTTATACTGACCTATTTGTTCATAATATTAAGAATATTTTTGCACTATAACCTGAGTAGAAATGTCAATATAACATTTAATCACATTGGCTTAAAATAAGTACCTAATCATAATCAATCTTGACAATCATACAGTAGAAACCCCACCAGGCGATAACAGACACGTCTCATTTATTTAGGCTTTGAATGACGGTACAGTTGGTTAATACCAGCGTTTTACCTACCAATAAAACGCTTATTAAACAACTTACCTCATTCAAAGCCTATTTCTATTCCTGCCTGGTGAATGAAAATGAGCCGCAATGAAGTAGCGAATGCCGCCCGATATCTTTACGGCTTTCTCTGCTGGTGGGGTTTTGGCGGGAAATTAAAGCGTAAATCTTGGGTGACCAGTACTGAAAAAGGGCACTTTAGACCGTCATAGATAGGATAACAGTGTTGCCACTCTCATTTATTTAGGCTTTGAATGAGGTAAGTTGTTTAATAAGCGTTTTATTGGTAGGTAAAACGCTGGTAATATACGCACTGGGTTGTAAAATGTGTGACACACGGGCGGCGGGGTTGGGAAATAATGAGTATTACGAAGTTGTTATTTTTCGTTGCTACGGCAACAAGATCATTATATAACAGTTATAAATGATTCGCGGTTAATTGCATATTGCATTAGACACGTTTGCCCGTGATCATGATGCATGCAACTGCATGGAAATATCGGGAGCTCGTCAAACCTATAAGGTAATCGCGGTCAATATCCCGTTTTCATTATGTCTAAGTTCATTATAGAACGGCTGCACTTATCCTTTATACCTATAAAAGCAGTACCGTGACTGACTGACTGACAGACAACGCACAGCCTAAACCACTGGACCTAGAGGCTTGTAATTAGGCAAACATATACCTTGAGTATCCTAGAGTTGCACTGAGAAGGGATTTTCCGAAATTCCCACGGGATAAGGAACTAGCCCATTTTGAAATATTTCACGGAGGCAAAGCCGAGGGGCATAAGCTCGTCAGAAATAAAAGGAGTGCCGTATGCTAATCGTTTTTGACGTTAAAATCAACAGATTATAGTGGCATTTCTAAAAATTATCAATAATCCGATTTTGGTCTACGAATAATACGTATTTATATACTACATACAGTATTACGACAGCCTGTTTTTTAACCCCCGACAAAAAAGAGGGGTGTTATAAGTTTGACATGTGTATCTGTGTATCTGTCTCTGGCATCATAGCTCCCAAACGGGTGGACCGAGCGAGAAGCGAGATGGTTCTTAGCTAAGTTTCATTAAAATCGGTTTACCGGTTTTTGAAATATTGAACTTTGAAATGACAATGTCGGGGGTTTATCAACTTTTTAAAATTATATTGGTTTTTTAAGATAAAAACTGACTGTCGTAATTATATGGTCATTACCTATGGCTTTTGAACGCATAATATAGGACTTATGATATGTGTGTAGAAAAACTACTATTTATCCTTATAACCTCCTAAGCCTAAAGAGACATGTTATAAGTAAAGTAAGTAAACACTTTATTGTACAAAAAACAGGATAAAACGCAAGTTACAACAATAACATTTGAGTACAAAGGCGGACTTATCCCTTTAATAAGTTGTTATAAGTTGGACCTGTGTATCTGTCTGTTATTATCCTACCCGTGATAAGGCTGATCGCGGTCAATACCCCGTCTAAAATGTTGTCAGTCTCATGTGTCTGTGTGTCTGTGTTATCAGAATACGCGCGAGCGGGCACGTGCAATGACAGCCAATCAACGGCGAGATCAAAGGGATTAATTGGCCCCATCACGCAGGCTCACTTACAGGGTGTTCGCGAACTTCGGACTTCCAGCTGACAGCTGACAGGGAGCTGGGAAATAAATAACTGGGCTCGGTGAAGGAAGAGTTCATTCTTGGACTCAATAGACTTGGGATCGGTGAAGGAAGAGTTCGTTCTTGGACTCAATAGACTTGGGCTCGGTGAAGGAAGAGTTCATTCTTGGACTCAATAGACTTGGGCTCGGTGAAGGAAGAGTTCATTCTTGGACTCAATAGACTTGGGCTCGGTGAAGGAAGAGTTCATTCTTGGACTCAATAGACTTGGGCTCGGTGAAGGAAGAGTTCATTCTTGGACTCAATAGACTTGGGCTCGGTGAAGGAAGAGTTCATTCTTGGACTCAATAGACTTGGGCTCGGTGAAGGAAGAGTTCATTCTTGGACTCAATAGACTTGGGCTCGGTGAAGGAAGAGTTCATTCTTGGACTCAATAGACTTGGGCTCGGTGAAGGAAGAGTTCATTCTTGGACTCAATAGACCCTCTAGCTCTAGGTTAGGCAGGAAATAGCCTTTTTAATGACATCTTTTGATTGCGTTGACTTAGAAGGTTGATTTTTTCACAGCTTTAGGGGACCGCAGGCTTGAGTATTTGATATTAATTTCAGCGTGCTACCTCCACGCGTTCCAGAGAAAAAGGGTATTGACAGACAGACAAACAACAAAGTGATCCTATAAGGGTGCCGTTTTTTTGCTTTTGAGGTACGTAACCCTAAAAACGGAACCCTCTTTTATAAGATCACTTTGTTGTCCGTCTGTCTGTCAGTCTGTCTGTCAAGACCCTATTTTCTCTGGAACGCGTGGAGGTACCTAGCATGCTGAAACTAATATCAAATACGTACTCAAAACTGCAGTCCTTTGAAGCTGTAAAAAAATCAAACTTCTAGGTGAACGCAATCAAAAGATACAGTCCGTCTGTCTGTCAGTCTGTCTGTCAAGACCCTATTTTCTCTGGAACGCGTGGAGGTACCTAGCATGCTGAAACTAATATCAAATACGTACTCAAAACTGCAGTCCTTTGAAGCTGTAAAAAAATCAAACTTCTAGGTGAACGCAATCAAAAGATACAGTCTTTAAAATGGTTGTTTCCATACAAGTTGCCGTACCCTGGAAACCTAAAGGGTATGTCCCAGAAACTTGAAATTTGGTATGAAGGAAGCTCTTATAGCCCAACCACTCAGAAATTTCTCAAAATTTGATTTTTTTATGTTTCTCTGTAGATTACAAATACTAATATAAGATGACTCCACACTAAATACCTTTTGCTTAGGAGCAGGGCTTTGCTAACACTTGACAACTTAAAACACTAGGGAAAAGCGTTAAAATCTTTGTACGGAACCCTCGTGCGCGAGTCAGACTCGCACTTGTCCGGTTTTTTTTAATGGAAAGCTAGTTTAATCAAGATGGTTCTTAGCCAAGGTTCATTAAAATCGGTTAACCCGTTTTTGAAATATTGAACTTTTAAATGACAATGTCGGGGGTTTTTCAACTTTTCTAAGTTGGTTATAAAATAAGTCGAAGATCATCTCATTATTCTAACAACCCTCTGAGCGCGTCAATTTAAAACAAAACCGGCTTAAGGCGGGTCGCTGTCGATTTGTTGAAGGGTTCCGCAGAATTACAATATGGCGAGTTTTCTTCACCCCCGGCCCAAAACGGGGGGGTTATAAGTTTGACCTGTGTATAGGTGTATCTGTGTATCTGTCTGTGGCATTATAACTCCCAAACGGATTAACCGATTTCTGTGCGGTTTCTATTAATCGAAGGCTAGTTTAATCGAGATGGTTCGTAGCAGGTTTTATTAAAATCGGTTTAGCTGTTTATGAGACATTGAAAGAAAAGAAAGAAACATATATTTATTACAAACTAATTCGACACATACACATGCAGTTAAAAACAAATCAATAGTCAACAATAACCAGACAATGCAAACACTATTAACTAACAAAGACATCTTAGAGACTAACGATTAAAAATATGTGCCGAATATCACTAAAAGGGTCACCCTCAGCATGATGCTGCGGCAAGCCCCAGCGCTGGTTTTCAGTGTGACCCTTCCACCTAAAAACTAAGCCTTAAAATTAAGTATGCCGCGACGACACGAACGTCAGAGGCAGACGTGAACTGATTATCAAAAATAATAATAATAACAAAAACGAAAACAGAAATAAAAAACTTTCAGCTTAATAAATACCCATCCACCAAGAATGTATGGCAACACCTGCGTGGTCGAGTCGTTTAAATACAAACAAACCCCACAAGCCAGCCAACTGTTAATATCGTTGATCAAGTCGCGTCATTATCAATTTCAATAATGTAAAATTGTAATAACATCAAACAACCCAGTTCAATTTATACAAAATCCATGTACCTAGTTGTATATTCTTAAATTAAACAGTGTTAATTATTATTAAAAACCCACGCTTAGTTCAGGTTGCATTGAACTTTGAAATGAAAGGTTCTACTACAATGAAACAAACAAAACGAGCACTTGGGTTTCCTAATAGAAGGCAAGTGAAATAATTGTACTTAGTAGTTGGCTTAACAGATTAACGAGTAATAGTTAACCATTTCTCCAATATACGTATAAAAATTACATAAATAGTAAAAAAAATACTTAGGTATTAAAGTCAATCGCTCGGCAGATATTTTTATTTCAAAGTTAAATATCTCTATCGAATTAACTTGATAAAACTTAGCCAAGCACCTCGATTAAGTAAAAAAGATTCAGATAAAAAAGCCCCATCTTATTAGGTGATATAATGCAGACAGACACACAGGCACCCAGACACACAATTACACATGTCTAACTTACTAAGCAACCGAATAACTCCTCATTTTTGATCCTTCGGACGTTAAAATACTCAACTGTACATAATAATAGAAATCGATTTGAATAAGAATGACCAGAGAAGATTGCAGAGGTTTTTTTAAGTGTACTTTAACACCTGTAATCTTTTACATTAATTCAAGCATCGATAATCGATTAATCATTAATCATAATCACTACTACACATAGTACACATGGCACGTAATGTCAGTCGTCAACGTATAATAATATTATGTTATGTTATGTGGTGTTCAATAAAGAGTTATTGTATTGTATTGTATTACATTACTAGCGCAAAAAAGGTGTGTTATAAGTGTTGTGTATAAGTGTTTGACCTGTGTATCTGTGGATGAGTATATTTGTGTCTGGGTGTCTGTGTATCTGTCTGTGGCATCATAGCTCCCAAACGGATAAACGGATTTCTGGGCGGTTTCTTTTAATCGAAGGCATGTTTAATCGAGATGGTACTTCGCTAAGTTTTAATATAGGGTTTAGCCGTTGTTTGGTATTGAACTCTAAAATGACAATGTCTGGGGGTTTTCAACTATTCTAGGTTGGTTAGGTTATCCTTTGCTCTGTTTAATTTGAGACTATGACACTTGGTGTTAATTTATTAATCAACTTCAAAAACATAAAGATAGGCTGTTAAACAACTTTATCTACACACATATCATAAGTCCTCTATAATGCGTTCAGAAACCGTAGAAAATGACCAGCATTGCAGCACATCGTAACCTCCGCCGCCAACCACCACGACCAGCAGGTCCAGCAGTAAAGTAGTAAAGGATCACTCACGTATATAAGTCGAGTTCAGTCCGACATGTGTAATTAATAATGTGATACACTTTTTTTTTTTACAAAAAAAAACAGTTCACGAAACGTCAGCTCGGTATGTTTGTCTATGATTTAAAAAAAACAGTCAAAATCGTGACAGATATGGGTATGATATATGTATTCGGCTTCTGAACCCATCTTGGAGTACTTATAATATGTGTGTAGATAAAGTAATGTATGCAACTGTACATAATTAGGCCCCTCATTATGTAGCAGTTGCATGTTTATGCAACTGCTAAATAATGCTAATAATACTATACCCTCCTTTGCATTTCGCAGTCGGGTAAAAACAAAGGTTCTCAATTCGTCGGAATATTTTTATTTATTTACCTATGACAAGATTACTTTTTTTAAGTTAAAACTATGACCCACTTCTAGTGTTAGGATTTAAATGAAATTCGATATGGATATAAACCTAAATAGATTAGACGGCAACGCAAGTTCTGTTAACGCAGAGTACAGTCATCAAAAAATGTTTGTAGGTAATCAAAAAGTATTTTAGCAAAGACTAACCATTTTAAAACACAGACCCCAAAATTCTCCTAACCAAAGCAAATTACTTATCCATTTAATAAATCCTTTAAAAAAACTTATTCCGGTTGCAAAGTAAATTTACCGACCGAAACAAAAGCTTGGGAAATCCGTAATTATTTCCATGAAGATAAGGCGACATTTTTCAATTTTCTCCTGGCTAAATCCCTTCGTTTATTTACAAGGAGCCTGTTTAATGTCACAAAAGTCGGCGGCTCTTCTGGGCCCTTTGGAGCCCTACCAGGGGTGCCAATCTCTAAGAATATTCATTATTCATTCCATCTTACTCGCTAATCCTGCCGCTAAGCAGCAGTGTTTGCACTGTTGTGTCCCGGTGTGGAGAGTAAGACAACCGGTGTAATTACGGGCACAAGAGGCATTTCATCTTAGCTCTCTAGGTTGGTAATGCATCTGTAAACCCTCCGGGGTTGCTGGTGTCTATGAGCAGTGGTGATCAATTACCATCAGGTGACCATTTGCTCGTTTGCCTTCCTCGTTATATAAAAAAAAAACTGGTGTCTCAGCGTCGAATTTTTTTCTTATACGGCAAAGAAGGCAAACGACACTTGGATCACCTGATGGTAAGTGATCAGTGATCACCATTGCCCATAGACACCTACAACCCCGGGGGGCTTGCAGATGCGTTGCCAACCTAGAGAGCTAAGATGAAATGCCTCTTGTGCCTGTAATTACATAGGCTGTCTGACTCTCCACACCGGAACACAACAGTCAGTGCGAGCACTAGACATAATGGAAAACGGAATATTAAATAATTGCGATACTTAAGTGGCAGTGGGCGGGGCACATTGCTCGCAGAACTGATGGCCGGTGGGGTCAGAAGGTTCTCGAATGGCATTGGCGGACCGGGAGACGAGCTGTCGGTAGGCTTCCAACAAGATGGAGCGACGACCTAGTAAGATCACGAGACCACGCGCGGTGGATGCGGAAAGCACAAGACCGATCTGAGAGAAGGCCTTGGGGGAGGCCCATGTCCAGCAGTGGACGTCGGCTGACATGATGATGAATGGCGCTTACGAGTTGGCTAATTGCGTACCTTGTTCGAAATCCTCTTCAGTAGCAGCGACTGTATAAAATGAGTTTGAGACGAGAATAGCTAGTACGGGTATCTTGTAGTCATCATTTCGATCTCAGGGTCCATTGTTCCGCAAAACAATGGGAACTTCGTTAAAGTTAATACTTCGGAATGGCCTAATCCCACTAGTGGCCGTTGCGACTTGAGAAGATGCTTTAGAGATTACTGTCTATCAAATTTGAAGGTCATGTTGGCATATGGTTTATATGGAAGGTGGGTAATTACCCCACCATTTTAAGACCCTTTTCAGTCCCAAAAATATTAGTGTACTTTTTAATAATGTCGGTAGGCCTCCAACAAGATGGAGCGACGACCTGGTAAAGATTGCGGGACCGCGGTGAATGCAGAAAGCACAAGACCGGTCTGAGTGCAGAGCGTTGGGGGAGGCCGCCGTCCAGCAGTGTACGTCAATCGGCTGACATGATGATGATGATGACCAGAGGAAGGACTACAGATTAGTCCGAAACAGTCGAGCTATACTCGACTGACATGCGTGAGTGATCCGTTTATTTCACTATGATTGAGTCTCACGGTAGTTTTATGTTGAAAGATGATGAGACGATGATTTTTTAATACAGTTGCTCGAAAAGTGGTACGTTATTTGTGGCTATGTCTGTCTGGTCTGATTTTGCTGGATTTCGCACATCCACCGGCGCTTTGGAAAAGTAAAAAGCACTACGTAGTTAGTGCAAAAATCGAACTTTACCACTAATTTGGTTTTTTTTTTCTTATACTCAGGCAAGTATTATCTTAAACTGTTCCAAATTTCAAGTCGATAGTAGTAGTTCCTGAGACGATCAACAGTGACGGAGGAACTGACAGACAAGAGTTCTTTTTAACCGACTTCAAAAAAAGGAGGAGGTTCTACGTTCCACTGTATATATATATATATTTTTATGAATGTACATCGATTACTCCGTCAATTGTAGACCGATTTTAATTATTTTTATTTTATTTGAAAGGGTATACTCCTGAGGTGGTCCCATTGTCACCAAGTCATGATCTGATGATGGGATCCCAGGGAAATCGAGGGCAACCCTCAAATTTTATAGGCACGTACTATGTGTTTCATATATTTTCTAAGGCTATTCAAGAATTTGCGTCCGGTAGTCATCATATTATGTTGATGAGCTGATGATGGAAGGTACAACTCCTTAACGGTTAGGAGTTGGAGGATAATTCTGAAAATGTTAAATCAACGTAAAATTGTGAAATAAAAATCTTTTAACAAAAAAGTGAAACCGCCTTCAAAAAAAAAAACCATAGGAAAAAAACGTAAAATAATCCTCTAAAATAATGATAAATAAATAAAATAAAATAAAATGCGTTTATTTCGGACAACAGAAACTAAAGCCTGAAGTTTTATGGCCTAGCACTAAGCAGCAGAAATATGAAGTCGGCGCGGTGCGAGCGGAATATTCTTTGAATGAAGCACCGACTTCATATTTCTGCTGCTTAGTGCTAGGCCATAAAACTTTAGGCTTTAGTTTCTGTTGTCCGAAATAAACGCATTTTATTTTTCTCTGGAACGCGTGGAGGTAGCACGCTGAAATTAATATCAAATACTCAAGCCTGCGGTCCCTTGAAGCTGTGAAAAAATCAACCTTCTAAGTCAACGCAATCAAAAGATACAGTAATTAAAAAGGCTATTTCCATACAAATTGCCGATTTCCAAAAACCTCAAGGGTACTTCCAGATGGCCTAGAAACTTGAAATTTGGCATGAAGGTAACTCTTATAGCACAACCACTCCGAAAAGTCTCAAAATCTTAAATTTTTATGTCTGTCTGTAGATTTCGCTGACCAATATAAGTTGACCCCACACTGCGTACATTTTGCTTAAGAGCAGGGCTCTGCTAACACTGGACTTCTTAAAACACTGGGGAAAACCGTTAAAATCTTTCTATGGAACCCTTACGCGTGAGTCCGACTCGCACTTGGCCGGTTTTTTTTCGAAGCTTAAAAGTGACCTGTTATTTTCATAATAATTATAGTACAATATTTCTTAGTAGGTAATTAGAAAGACTTATATGTCATAGCAATCCTCAATATCATAGAGCAGGGCAAAGCCATAAATAATCTCAGATATTAGCTACGTAGTTAATGCATTTGTCACTGGGATGCCCTTGAGGAAACCCTTGGCGCGGCCACGGGTAAATAGGACACGAATTACCGTGAAACAGTGATAAAGGGTGAAGCATGTAATAAATTAAATATTGAGCTAGTTTATTGGATAAAAAAATAGTACTTACTACTACAAAAATAATTCTATTACTAAGTACTGTAAGACCTGACCTTTGTAACGGCGGGGTTGCGGGTGTCTATGGGCAGTGGTGATCACATACCATCAGGTGACCCTTACTCGTTTGCCTTCCTCGTATAAAAATAAAATGAAATGTATAAGTGAAAAACCGGCCAAGTGCGAGTCAGACTCGCGCACGAGGGTTCCGTAGAAAGATTTTAACAATTTTCCCCAGTGTTTTAAGAAGTCCAGTGTAAGCCGAACCCTGCTCCTAAGCAAGATGTACGCAGTGTGGGGTCAACTTATATTGGTCTGCGAAATCTACAGACATAAAAATTTAAGATTTTGAGACTTTTTGGGGTGATTGTGCTATAAGCCGAATCTCTAGGTTCAATGATTTAGGGCCTAAGCCTAAACTTTAAGCTGTGCGTTGTCAGTCAGTCAGTCATTCAGCAAGTCAGTCAATCACGTTATTGTTATATAGGTATACATATAGATAAACACAATCATACTTAAGTACATATTAAACATCCAAGACCCGAGAACAAACATTCATATTCGTCACACGAACATCTGCCCTGACCGAGGATCAAACCCCCGTGACCTCAAGCATCACAGTCGGGTCTCTGACAACTATAGCTATACAGTCGTCAAACATGTTTGTTAACTAATTACTTGCGTAATTATAGGAATCTAATATATATAAAGTCGAAAAACCAGAACGGGATAAAAGAAACGAGACAGGCAGACCATTTTGACACATTTCTCCCAAACAACGCATTATTTTTCCGGATTTTTAAAGCAATTCGATTCTTTGATGTTGCGAATCGCGAATAACTTGAGAAAATATGATATTGGGTGTATAAGTTTTGTATATTAAGTAAAATAAAATCGCGAGTTCAAATTTCGAGCCAAAAGCGAGTGATCTATTATCTATGCCAGTGTTGCCGTTCAGGGATAAAGAAAGCCATTCATTAACCTGCATTGCAGTCTACGGAAATTAAAAATTTTATCTTTGTAATTTTTTATTGATAACATAAAGCAAAAAATACGTGTCGGACTAATAGTCTGACGGACTAAGTAGAAATACCTACTACTTTTTTATTTAGAGGACACATTCCTATTGCTATTGAGATTCCTTACGTAAATAATATACCGTACCTACATAATATAATATTCCACGCGGGCAGAGCCGCGGGTGCTCTCTAGTAATTATTTAAAGTCAGCGCCAAAATGGCAACTATTACCCACAAAAAGTACTCTTATCTCGTAAATACAAACAACATTCAATTTAAACACCACAAAACAAGTCAAACTTTGCAAATAGCCCAAACCAATTAAAGCGAAAACTAGTTAAAATTACCATCGACTCGAACCGTATCAGGAAATACCTACAATTCCGCGGCGATATTATAAATAATACATGTAAAGGAGTCTTTGGGGACACGCCGTACTATACAAATGTAAGGTATAGTAACTAGGATCATACAATAACTACATTCAGAATGTTGGCGCCATAGACATAAATGTATATATTTCATTATATGGCGTATGGACGGGCTCTTCGCTGGTCGGTTTTTAACCCTCGACGAAAAAGATACGTGTTATAAGTTTAATTATTGACAATTTTGTGTCACTAAAATTAGTGAAAGCGATATTATGAGCCGCGCGCGTGCTGGACGCCCGCTACCCGCCGGCGGGCTCGCAACTCCGTTGCTGAGGGTCGAGTACAACTTTACGAATGCTGCGTAACGTAAAATCGGATAGTAAACGTTGTCGAGTTTGTATGACGTTTGGAATAGCACGCGCCTGTGAGCGTATTTGGAACTAAAATTTACTATGAGGTTTCTCGATCTCGATACGATAGCCGTAACGTTACGCAGCTTTCGTAAAGTCGTGCTCGACCCTCTGTGGCCCGAATACTAACGATAATACGAATCCTAAGTAACGTAACGTTATCGTATCGAAATCGAAACTTCATTCTAAATTTTAGTTACAAATACACGGGCGGGCGTTGTTTCAAACGTCATACAAATTTCTCGATAACGTTACTACTCGATTACGTTACGCAGGATTCGAAAACTCGTGCTCGACCCTCTGTTCCCATTTCGCAACCTTATCTCATAGATACAGAGGTGGAATACGGGTGTCAACTATTGCGCATTAGGGTGTTGGGCATTGTACCGTTTATTTTAATGTGTCAAAATTTTTTAGGTAAAATGTAACGAAAAACCTACGATAGAACGTTTTCGCAGAACGTCATATCCTTGCTAATCAGTTTGTTCGATAGGACATCCCCTTAGTTTTTGTATGTTAAAGTGTATGGCAGCCTGAATATAGCTTAAGCTTTGTTAAACGTTTGGTTATCCCCAAAATACATTAATTAGAAGCTTCGCTTGCAGAGCAATCGCCAGTTAACAGTTCTGTTTTACAGTTTCCATTACACGTCAAAAACAAGCATCAGCTAAATTTTGACGGGCGTTCCTGGCACAAAAAAAACCGTGATAACCTAAAAGTTTGAGTTGGTGCCTTTCCAACATAGGGTCGTGGGTTCGTGTCCCGGCTCGCATTTGTTTTAAAGAATTTTGGCAGCTACGCTTAACGGTTTCGTCAAAACAGAGTTAAAAAATCCTACATTAATGTACTAAAATTTAACGTAGAACATAAACCCTCCCTAGTAACTTCGGTCCGGACATACTCCATGATGACGAACATCTTCGAGAACCCCACAACTTTCACAATTTGGGGAGTTCACCTTCCTCATCAAAATAGTAAAATGTATTTAATGGAGCGTGCCCAAACCGAAGAAGCCTTATGCTCACTGACAATTAAATTTGAGCCCTACTTAAAGATATGCTGTTGAACCAAGGAATAGGGGGAGCCTCGCTCTGGATGATCCTGTACCAGATTCCTTTAAACAGGGATCTTTCACTAAATAAGGTGAAACTTTTCACTACGTCATGCTGTCACCACCTCGAAGAAGTATGACTAAATGTTAATCTCAAAATGTATTCCTCATTATTTTATTTTCACATCTCGTTTCATCGTGCCGTGCGACAAAGCAACCGCGCAAGTATTAGCATATTATAGTTTTTTGGGCCGTCCCTACGGTTTTATCGCGGTCGACAAAACGGCCCTTATCCGCCCCTGGGTTTATGTCCATTGCGGTTTACTACTTCATGTAGGAAATTGATTCTCGAGGCACTTGCTGCTACAGGGTTTTTTTCGGCCGCTGAGCCTGATTTTGGGGGCTTGTGGGAGGTTTATGTTAAAGTTGTAAAGATAGTACTTCTATTCTACACTGTACAGGATATGACAATGCTAGTAATAAATAGTGTCTTATTTGAACTGTTTTATTTTTAATAGAGAGTAATGAGGTGTTTATTTATGTACTTCGTCTTTCGAAAAAGTATAATTACCTAATTGAATTAGAGATTCAGATTCTGTAAAGCGGGAGAGACTGTTCAGATTGCTACTACCATCTCTCGATAGTCCTGCCGTTAAGCAGCAGTGCTTGCAATAGTGTGATCAGGTGTGACCAGACAGAGAGGCATTTTATCTTAGCCCTCTACTTTTGTAACGCATCTGGATCTGCGGATGTATATGGGCAGCACTGCAGTGATCATCACTTATCATTAAGGGAACCCGCTTGGTTGTTTGCCTTTTTTTTAAATTCCTGACGCAAAAAGAAGGGTGTTATACGTTTGACCTGCGTATTGGTGTATCAGCTGTGTATGGGTGTAGCTCCTAAAGAGATGAATGTACCTATTTGGACTTTTTTTAATCGAAAGCTCGTTTGATCGCGATGGTTTTTAGCTAAGTTTCATAAAAATAAGTTCACTCGTTTTTGAGATATTGAGGGAATTAATCCCAGCTTAAATTATAGATGTTCTGTTGGGGCATTACACATATGTTATTAATATACTTTGTTAATGTTTATTATAATTGGCATGCTGATTGCATCGGCTGAATACTGTTACGAATGCTAAATTAACGTCTTTATAAGTACGTGTTTTTCGCAAATAAATATATCTTTCTGTCTTTGAACTTTGAAATAAATACCGGGTTTTCAATTTTTCTAAGTTGCTTAGGTTAGGTTTTTGTATAAAGAAGCACTATAAATATTGTGAGCAGAACCCATTTTCTCCTTTCTCTCACCTAACTTGGAACTACTTACTTTTTCATCAAAGTACACGATAAATGACAAAAATGACGTATGACCCAATTCAATCAGCGCAACGCGGCGTGAAGGGCCATTTGACACGCGCGCGCGCAGCCTGCCCAGCCCAGTTCGTTGGTGTTGGCGCAATGTGGTGGCTTGGACTTGTGTTGGTGGCGGGCGTGGCTTGTGAAACAAATGGCAAGTTATTTACTAAATAAATAACTATCGATAGTGTCATTTTCAGGATTGGTGGATTCATCAATAGTATCGATGGAGCTATTTATACTTTTTTCAAAAATTTAATTGAACTGATATGTGCAATTTACAGTTGCAATAATGGAATACCCCAAGTGTAAACTCCTCGATATTATAATCTTGTATTTATTTGGGTTCTTTAGCTTAGTGAGACACCTCTCAGTTGGGTGTGTAAATATAAATAAAAATGGAGAGAAAAAAGAATAAGAATAGGAATATTTATTTTCCATTCTAGTTATTAGGTTATTACAGTTCACAATACATTTTAATACAAAGACAGTAAGTCACGTAGAGGACAACATAGTTTGTGAATGTGATATATCCAGCGGCTCTCGCACTAGACTCTGGGTCTGTATCGCGAGTGCCAGGTGAAATACTAAAATACTCGTACAAAATTAAGTTATTAAAGTAAAATACCAAATACTTATTTTACCCTTAAATATAGGGAATGATGTTCTTTTAAAGCTGCATATTGATAAGGTTTTGAAGTTACAGATCGTTCTTAAATAACAAATAACTTGGCACCGAAACGCCCTCATTTAGAGAGATGTCTAAGTGATGAGCTCAACGGTCAAAAGATGACTAAAAATGAAACTTTTGTGTATAAATTGTTTCTTAAAGCAGAGTTTAGACCTGCAAGACAAATCATGCAAGTTGCAATACAATGCGAGGCCGTAAAGCGAACGAGTCTGGAGTGGGCGATTGAACGAAGCAACGTATTGCAACTTGTACCATTTTTCTTGCATGCCTAAACAGGATATTCTTGTGCACAGAAAGTCATTGCTTAGAGTCATCTCTACGTGTCATACGTTTGTTATGGGGCTGATTGATCCTCGCTTATAAAAAAAACGAGGTTTAGTGTGAGAGGAATCCACTTACCTTCACTTGAAAAATAAAATGGAATGGTGATAGGGGCAAAGTTTTTGATAACTCAGTTGATGAAGAGAGCTTAGATTCTAAGACGTAATCTTGGGGGAGAAATAGTAATCCATTGAATATGTCACCCAGTTAATCTTTGCTTGGCAAGCTAAGTTTTATGTTAATAAAAATGTTAAGACAAAGGAGGAGGCCTGTGCCCAGCAGTGGGACGTAAAAACAAGGGCTGGTAATGGTGGGGCTGGTGTGCTGATGTGAATTTAAGACCGTATAATGTTACAAACAGAAGATCACTTGCATGATGCAGAAGAATGCATTTCCCACATTCCATTAATTATTAATGTAGATGTCCTAGTTAAGTGCCTGACAATGCACCAGTACTTGGCATCATCAATCTTAATTCATAGGAATACCTAAAGGTGACAAGCAAGTTGTTAATTAAATAAATAAATAAATATCGTTTGACAAATTGACACCAATTGACCTAGTCCCAAACTAGGCAAAGCCTGTACTATGGGTACTAGACAACGGATAAACATACTTATATAGATAAATACATACTTATATACATGTTAAACATCCAAGACCCAAAAAAAACATTCGTATTCATCATACAAACATCTGCCCCGACCGGGATTTGAACCCGGGACCTCAAGCTTCATAGTCAGGGTCTCTAACCACTAGGCTATTCGATCGTCATTATTGGAATTACGGCGTCAAACATTAGGACGTGGGTGGTAGAACCTTGTGCGAGGTCCGTCCGGATCGCTACCACCATGATTCGCTAGTTCTGCCGCTAAGCAGCAGTGCTGGCACTGTTGTGTTCCAGTGTGAAGAATAAGACAGCCGGTGTAATTACGGGCACAAGAGGCATTTCATCTTAGCTCTCTAGGTTGGCAACGCATTTGCGAACCCCCCGAGGTTGTGATCACTTACCATCAGGTGACCAACTTGCATGCTTGCCTTCCTAAAAAAAGCAATTATCTTATAAGGACACTAGCTCATGCCCCGCGGCTTGACCTCCGTGAAATATTTCAAAACGGGCTAGTTCCCTATCCCTTCAGAATTTCGTAAAATCCTTTTTTAGTGCACCTCTAGGGTACTCAAGGTATACGTATGCTAAATTTCAAGTCTCTAGGTCCAGTGGTTTAGGCTGCGCGTTGTCTGTCAGTCGACTGACTCGATTGAAAATCTGTACCTATAAAACAGTACCGTGACTGACTAGTCACGGTACTGTTTTATAGGTACAGATTTTCAATGTGAAATGAATCAACAAACTGCTGATCATATGTATACGAACACATGTTTCTGTTCAAACACGAACCATGACCAAATAATGAAATCAATTTTCATTCACGAAACATAAAGTGGTTTGACGTTTACATAATGAGACAAACCCGCACAACGGAGCGGATTAATAATTATGTCCGGCCCCTTTAATTAAAGTCAAACAAAAACATTCTTATCACAAACTAGTGATTGCCCGTGACTTCTTCTGAGTATTTGACTAACTCGACCCTGCTGGAGCCTGTATGATGTTATTTTTAACCCCCGACGAAAAAGAGGGTGTTATAAGTTTTACCTGTGTATTTGTGTATCTGTTTGTGGCATCATAGCTCCCAAACGGATGGACCGATTTCGATTCGGTTTTTTTTATATACGAAAGTAAGTTTAATCCAGATGGTTCTTAGCTAAGTTTCATTAAAATGGGTTCACCCGTTTTTGAAATATTGAACTACGAAATGTCGGGGGTTTTTCAACTTAACTAAGTTGGTTAGGTTATTATGATGAATATAATCGTTTTGCTCTCGGATCATGGATGTTTAATATTGTATCAAAGTATGTTTCTGCGTTGCTTAGTAGCTGATACTCATAGTACGGTCGTGAAAATTAATTCCTGACCCACAATGGAACCTTTTCACAGTAAAAGTCATAATGACAGCGCATAGCTTGACAAGGAAAATCGTGACGTTTACTATGAAAATGTTCTATGGAGGGGCAGGAATTAATTTTCTCGACTGTACCTGTAACTGACGCTGTAGGAATCTTTTTGGTCTTCACGTGTGTGTGCCTATATGCTATCGGATTGGCACCTGCTGTCTTGGTCATTTTTGTTCCTTTGTGACACCGCTAGATTGGTCAATAATAATTAATGTAACTTTAAACGGGATACTAATTATAATTTGGTTTAAAAGGACCCACTTTCATTTCGTTTTACGCTTCTAAACCCCTACAGTGCCCATAGTACAGACTTTGCCTAGTTTGGGACTAGGTCAATAGGTGTTTCCATGATATTTTATGTATTAGTCATTAGTCATTTCTGGTCCCATCGCATTTTTCATCTTATCAACACGAGATGTCAGTGAGTTAACAAAGTTCCCTCCCAAATACTTCCATAACGAATGGTCATAGGTCTAAGTTTATTAGTGGCCGACGACCTTAACGAAATCTTGGGTCCATTTGGATACAATATAATGGACTTGTAATTTAAAATTATCCTTTGATCTGGTTATTTTGCCTACGAAGTCGAGGGCATAATTATAATGAGCTAAAATTGACGTCGTCAATGTGTTACCTTGTCGTTATAGAGCTGCACCATACCCGTAACGTGGTAATATAAGATTATTAAAAATGTCTTATTATAGTAGTTTATGCAACTGCTACATGTTAAGGCCTAATTATGTGGAGTTGCATAAATTACTTTATCTAAGAATTGGTATTGTAAAGCCACTTTTCAAAAGAGGTGATAGAGAAGATATGTCTAGCTACAGACAAGTTGCTCTTCTTCCCGTTTTCTCAAAAATAATTGAAAAAGTTATTTACAATTGCATACGAGTATACGATTACTTTGAGATAAATAACATCTTTGCACAAGAACAGAAAGGATTTCGCAAAGATAAGTCAATAAACATGGCAATTTTCGATTTAATGCATATAATCGTAACAAATGTTGATAAACGTGTCCCAGTTTTGGCTCTATATATGGACATGACAAAAGCGTTCGACCTTGTAGATCATGACATACTGTTGCATAAATTATATATGTATACGGTGTACGGTGTACGAGGTAATGTACAAAGGTTAATAAAATCGTACTTAAACAATCGCAAACAAATAAATAAATAGATTGTGCGCTAAAGCGAGGGCTGAGGTAGTTTATTCATCGAACATGAAACAAATCCGCTGTGGCGTACCTCAGGGAAGTGTTTTCGGTCCTTTATTATTTCTCGTATATATTAATAATTTGCCAAAAGCAATTGAGTATCCTATGGTTCTTTTTGCTGATGACTACCGTTATTTTTACTCAGGGATGTATGAAAATAATATAAACAAGACATTCGAAATCATAATCGAATGGCTAATAAGCAATAATTAAAAAAATTACGTAGGAAAACCAAAATCATGACTTTTACACAAATAACTAATAACACACACAATTTACATATAGCTTATAAGGGATAGAAAATTTATAAAACGGACATTACACGATTTTTAGGATTAAGTCTAGATAATAAGTGGACATGGAGGAACCAAATTGAAATAATATGTAAAAAACCAACCCAATTTTCATTTGCTTTGTATAATTTAGGAAAAGTTGTCAGTGAATCGAGTGTGTTAACAGATTACCATGCTTATGTTACATCGACGCTTAGATACGCCATCATATTCTGGGCAAATGGAACCGATAGAGAACTGGCATTCAAAGCACAGAAAAGGTGTGTTAGAGCCTTGCGCGGCCTTCACCAACTCGACTCTTGTAAGCCACACTTTCAGTCATTACGCATACTGACTCTGTCTTGCTTATACATATATGAAGTGCTAATCTTAGTGAGATGTAACTGGCACTTATTCCAAATTTTTAAGAGCTCTCGCCTTAGGCATAAAATAAGGGCGATGTTGGGAACAACCCCTAAAATTTATAACAAGATACCGGAAGATATAATAAAGATAGTATGACTAAATTCAAAAAAACTTTATGTAACTTTCTAGTGTCAAAAGCTTATTATTCGATAAATGAATTTCTGACCGACTGTAATTAAGCACCTATATAGTGAACATTGTGTGTGTGCATTGCATCACGACTATTTGTATGCCTTGCGGCGCAACATAGCGACACTTCATTATTTAAGATCTTTATGTACTAACCTATGTTGAACAAATAAAGAGATTTGTGTTTGTATTTGTATTATTTTGACGACCGAATAGCCTAGTGATTAGAGACCCTGACTATGAAGCTTGAGGTCCCGGATTCAAATCCCGGTCGAGGCAGATGTTTGTATGATGAATATGAATGTTTGTTCTCGGGTCTTGGATGTTTAATATGTATATAAGTACGTATTTATCTATATAAGTATGTTTATCCGTTGTCTAGTACCCATAGTACAGGCTGTGCCTAGTTTGGGACTAGGTCAATTGGTGTCAAATTGTCCCGTGATATTTATTATTATTATTATTTTTTATTATTACACACATATTATAAGTACTCTAAGATGGGATCAGAAGCCGAAGGCATATAATAATACCCATGCCTGTCACGAATTTGACTGTTTTTTTTTAAATCATAGACAAACATACCGATTTGACGTTTCGTAAACTGTTTTTTTTATTGTAAAAAAAAAAGTCACATTATTATTTATACATGTCGGACTGAACTCGACTTATATACGTGATGATCCGTTTTATTTCACTATGATTGTAAATTACGTTGGTTTTCAAATTAGAAACATCGAATTCGATATCGAAAAGTCATTACGACATCGAATTCGATGTCGTAATGACTATTACTTTACTGCTGGTGGTGGAGGAGGTGCTGGGTATGTATGTTCCCCGATTACTCGAAGACGGCTGGACCGATTTCAAAAAATATTTTTTGCTTGAAAGGGTATACTTTCTAGTTGATCCCATTGTCACCAAGTCAGGATCTGATGATGGGATCCCCAGGGAAATCGAGGGCAACCCACAAATTTTATAGGGACGTATCATTCGTTTCTTATATTTTCGAAAGCTATTCAAGTATTTGCGTCTGGTAGTCATCATCTCGTGTTGATGAGGTGATGATGGAAGGTACAACTCCTTAACAGGTTAGGAGTTGGAGGATAATATTTTAAATGTTAACGTAACTAAAAATTGTGAAATAAAAAATCTTTTAACAAAAAGTAAAACCGCCTTCAAAAAAAAAAAACGTCAGAAAATAAACATAAAATAATGCCCAAAAATCCATGAGTTTTAAGGCCTAGCAGAAATATGAAGTCGGTGCTTCATTCCAAGAATATTCCGCTCGCACCGCACCGATTTCATATTTCTGCTAGGCCTTAAAACTCATGGATTTTTGGGCATTATTTTATGTTTATTTTCTGACGTTTTTTTTTTGAAGGCGGTTTTACTTTTCTACTTAGTCACTGAGTAAGCATTTAGACTTAATGTTGTGTGTACTGTGCAGTGGTGCTTCGATAATGGCCTCGTGGAGGGTGCCGAAACGTGTCAGCGTGTAGTTTAGTGGTGGTGGCGATAGTTAGGTCTGTGTGGCATGTGTTGATTCGTGTAGCAGTGGAGGCGGAGGAGTTGCATGGAAAATACATTTGCCGCACAGATTAACTATTTTTCACTTGTGGCCGCGGGTGAGCAAAGTAATTGTTTTTAGTTCATTATGGACCTTCGCAATGTATCGCCTGATTAAATAAATTGTTTTAGCTTTTTGTTTCATATTGGCAATGAAATGTAGCTCGAATTGTCTTTGTAAAATGACAATTGTAACGTTGATGAAATAGAGGCCAGGTAAGCTTACAAGATGAAACTACCGTTTATTTCACTACGTCAGGTAAATATTTATGATTCAAAGGAACGGCATTAAAATTATTTGTTTGCTTAAGAATTATTTAGGGGTTTGCAGTCATCCGTTGACAGAACGAAAGCCGTTACGCTCCGTCAGCTGGCGTTATTTCTGCTGTAACTAAATTTAGTGATAAGAAACGAGTTACTGCACAAGTGTAAACATTATTATGTAAGTAAATTTGTGCTTCGTACTTTGGCCGATCATGTATTTTTTTTCCCACCGTTTAAGATAATATTGTAACTACGTGAGCTAAAATCCGGACTGGATCAACGCACAGCCCAAACCTTGGACCTAAGATATTGAAATTTGGCATACAGGTTCTGTTAATAATGTACACTAGGGGTAAGGCGGGATTTTATGAAATTCCACCCAAAAGGGGTTGAAAAGGTGGGTGGAAGTTTGTAAGAAAAAACGTTGTTTTTAAAGTTACGATCATAAAACTTAGATATTGGAAAGGGGGGGGGGGGGGATTTTGTGAAATACCCACGGGAGACTAGAAGCCCCGGGCGAAAGCTAGTTAATTTTATAAAATAATTGGACATCATCACAATTTGAATTGTTTTTTCTTTCGCTTGCAACGTCATTGAGTTTGGCTAAAATTATCTATCAAAAGCGTTTGTGAACCTATAAAATTTTATCAATTTCATAACTCATCACACATGTTGCAAGAACACTATTTATCTCAGACTCGTAAAAATTACAACATTTGTCATTGTGAACAAGTGAATTCCGAGAAAATTGGCCGTGACTGAAGACACGGACATACATAGAATAGACTGATAATTTAATGAGGGTTCCGCTTTTCCTTTTGAGGCACAGAATCCTAAAAACGATAGGTAGGTAGTCAACTGTTATTCACAGCTGTGTGCATTAGACTTTCTGCATCTGTAGTCGTTTTTCGATCTAGTCCTTATACACAACAGGTCATTTTTGTACATTCAGTCGTTTTGATACCGAAGTCCTTATACAGAACAGGTAATTTTGTAGATTCAGTCATTTTGATACCGTAGTCCTTATACAGAACAGGTAATTTTGTACATTAAGTCGTTTTGATACCGACCACATTCTCAAATAGCTTTACCTGTGGCTCCATTAGTTAGGGCATCACACTTGGCATGCTGAGACCATAGGCTCCTGTTGCTACTCACTGCATGTCACTGCATTCGTCATTTAAACCCTGATCATTCCAGAGACGATATACCACGGCATCTTGACTCCTGGCTGCGTGGCGAGCTACTTCCGTATCCTCGTCACTCGAAGGGTGCCTCCCCGCAATTATTTGTACCACCACGAGAGGCTGGTCGAAGAACCAGATGAGGACGAAAATGTTCCAGGGCTACTGAGGCATATACAGGTGAGGCTAAGCAGCAGTGCTTGCATTATTGCGTTCCGGTGTGGTGAGTAAGACAGTCGGTGTAATTACGGGCACAAGAGGCATTTCATTTTTGCTCTCTAGGTTGGCAACGCATCTGCAAACCCCGGGGTTACTGGTGTCTATGGGCAGTGGTGATCATTTACCATCAGGTGACCTACTTGCTCGTATGCCTTCCTTGTCTTTTAAAAAAAGTTCTTGTTGAAGAACACTTCTAGTGAAACGTATTTCAGTCCAGTAATTATTATTAATGCTACGCGGAAAGAACATGCCTAGTCACTTTTTTTTAATGAGATTTTAATCTCAAAATGTAAAGCACTCAACAGACTACAGGTAAGTTACCACTCAGTTACAGATACAAATATTTATGTAACTTGTCTTTTTTATCATTTAAAAAGATGTATACATACGGAAATTATATACGTAATTACATCGTTCCAAACTTTCAAATCGCGATAATTTAAAAAGTTGGTAAGGTGACTAGAAGTCATGTTCTTTCAGTGTACTCTTCATTATGTTTCAGAGTAATCTTATTCTTAATTTCTTATTATAAGTCTTTCCTCTGGGAGCACATGCTTCGGCGGTAGTAGTAAGACTACGGGTTAGTTTGAAACAAGTCGGGCTATACTCGACTGATATACGTTAGTGTTTCATTTACTTTAGGTACTATGATTGAATCTCACGGGAGTTTCGTGTTAAAAAAGAATACTTCTCTTGCGTTTGGTCAAGTGCGTGTCAAATTTAAAACGTGTCTAGAATGCAAATAAAAAGTTCGTTTTGAAGATCATAAATTTGCTTCCCATAATCTGCCTTTTTACGGCGTAATGAGAGGTGCATAACTGCCAACTTGTGTTATAGTTTGTGTTGTATTTCAAACTTCAATTTGGTATGAATTTTATGTGTTTAATGTGTTCGGAGTCTAGGTCAATTGATGAAAATGGTTCTATTACAATCTATTTATTTATGTCGTCATACCTACCACTTTAGGGCGAATGCAACTTTCTGCAAAGGTCAAACAACAGTCAGCAATACAATTATAAGCTGTACGTGGGTCAATCAACTTTTCTTTGCCACTCGTTGGCATGAAGATGTCCCCTGGGTCACTCATCTAAAACAAGATTTTCTAAGGCACTACTCCATCAACCGTTAGGAGTTTCGACAGTTATATGCCAATTCCTTCATGCTTCATCTCCTAAGCATGCAAAACTGACTTTCGGAGCAGTGGGGTCTTAAAAAGTCATAACTATTTTTGTTGCGTTACCCAGGGGACATCTCCATGGCAACGAGTGGCAATGAAAAGTTGATTGACCCCCGTGCCATATCATAACCTAATTCTGACTGTGTACTAAAATTCATTGCCATGAACAGTGTTACTCAAAATTACAGTGTTATAAAAGTATGAATTTTGAGCTCTAAAACTGCTATTAGATTGGCTGGAGGATCGTGGGAGGCAAGACCATTGACATCAAAGAAGCCCCCTACCAGGTGTTGTACGGGGAGTACTGCGGTGGGACCCTCATTGCGCCCGAGTGGGTAATCACCGCCGCTCATTGTAAGTAAGTACATTGACCAATTATCAGGATACTCGGGACATAATCACGTAAAAATATTTAAATACTTCGACGATTAAGTCCCGAATATCATGATAATATGAAGCTACTGTGAGACTCAATCATAATGAAATAAAAACTGATCACTCACGTATACATATAATTCGAGTTTAGCCTGACATGTTTCGGACTATTTCGTGGCCGCGGCGCGCAGTGCGCTCCCATAAGGACTACGAATTAGTCCGAACATGTCGGGCTAAATTCGACTTACTTACGTGAGTGATCCGTTTTTGTTTAATTATCATGATGATGTGTGAAAATAGCGAAAGTTTGAATCAATACATTGACCATTATAAACTAGAGAACGGATTCGAAGTAGCTGTTACTACGTTAATATCAATATTACTAGTGAAATTTGTCATTCATGCAACCAAGAAAGATAATTTTACGTATCGGAACAAAAACGAAAAAACTTAATGGAATCTTTTGTACCTACATTTCCGACAATAATTACGATGACAAACACTACTCGAAAACCTAATTTGAGTTTATTTGCACTAGTCGTATTCATAAATAATGTGCTAATAGCTAATTCAAAACCGCTCTCTAATGATAAATAACATTGTTACTTACAGACATTCGTGTCAAAAAAATTCCACATCCTCCTTTTTTGAAGTCGGTTAAAAAGAGTTTATCAACTTGCGTTTTACGATAATTTAGTCGCGGTGACGAAGTGGATAGGTACCTACCTTTATTACGGCACCTGTAAGAGATTACCTGGGTCTAGTTATTAAGGTAATTAAAACGTGGTGTTTTTACAATTTAGATATTGCCAAATGGGTTTTCTTAATTGAAATTATAATGGTTGCGTTTCCAAGATGGTATTATGGGTATGGCCGCGAAAAGTTGTCCCATAACACACTGGAAAACGTAACACACAATTTCATACGGTGAGTTCACATGGTGACTTTTTAACCGACTCTCCAAAATAGGAGGAGGTTCTCAATTCGTCAGTACATACTTGTCTTTTTTTTTTTTGTTCAATAACTCAAAAACGGTAAATCCAATCATGTTGAAAACAATTCTCATTGAAAGTGTTTATTAAGCGTTACCTTCGTAATTTTTTCATATTTTTGGACCTACAGTGTCTAAAATGTATCTTTTAGATAAGGGGGGGGGGGGGACACAAATTATGCAATTTTCGGGCCATCATCACATCAGCTGGAAGACGTCCACTGCTGGACACATGCCTTCCCTAAGGATCTCCTCGGCAATCTGTCTTGTGCTTGTGTACGTCTGTGCCAAAGTTATTATCATTAGAGAGCGGATTTGAATTATCTATTAGTACATTAATTATCGATACGATTAGTGCAACTAAACTCAAATTAAGTTTTTGGGTTCTTGTGCTTCCCGCATTCATAACCAGATCGTCCCTCCGTCGCGGGAGGCCTACCAACACTTCGCCTTCCGGTAGGCTGTTAGTTAATTAACCGTAAATATTTCATTGATTGAATCAGGCGTTACTTTGCGGAGGTCTAATATCCATGAACTAATAACAATTTTGCTCACCCACGACCACACGTGTAAGAAAGCTACGCCTATATGCAAGAAATGTATGTTTACATGCAACACCTAACTGTAACTACATACCACTTGCGGGTGGTAGGACCTTGTGTGAGGTCCATCCGGATCCTGTGTGTTCCGGTGTGGAGAGTAAGACAGCCGGTGTAATTACGGACACTAGAGGCATTTCATCTTAGCTCTCTAGGTTGGCAACGCATTTGCAGGTTAGTGTGCGGTTGCGGGTGTCTATGAGCAGATGTGATTAACTACTTACAATCAGGAGACCCACTTGCTCGTTTTCCTTTCTTGTCGTATAAAAAAAGCTATGCGCTGCGTTTTGGGATATGTTGATTCATGTGGAAATGGGACGGAAGGTTACTGTTTGAAAACGTACATTTGTTGCGAAGACGTAGCGTAGCTAGCTTACACGTGTTGGTCACGGGTGAGCAACTTAATTGCTTTTAGTTCGTAAACATTTCAGCAAGGTGATTGTGAACAAACAAAAATGTCGTATGTCGGGCTCGTGTGAGTCGCACGATGGTTTCATGTTAAAAGTGATTGTGAACAAGTTTAAATGGAGGTTTTGAAAAAAAAAACCGTTTACGGTTAATTATAAAATATGTGATGCCGTGTATGGAGTTCTAGCGTACGACGCGTCATCCCTATAGACCATTATTATTTGCAGTTGTTACACCACCCGTTAGTTCATTATCATCATCTGTCAGCCGGAACACGTCCACTGCTGGACGGCGGTCTCCACCGCGGCTCTCCACACAGACGGTTCTTGTGCTTTCCGCATCCACCGCGACCCGACGTCCACTGCTAGACGGCGGTCTCCCCCGCGGCTCTCCACACAGACCGTTCTTGTGCTTTTCGCATCCACCGATCTTTACCAGACCCTTTAGTTGTACGATTATAATTGTAAGTTTTCCTATCCCCACATTTTCCAGGGAGAAAGAAACGTACATCATGGCCGGGTCAACTTACCGCAGCAAAACGACCCACTACACCATTTGTGCCCACTTCACCCACCCCCTCTGGTTTGCTGATGACAAGCTTCACCCCCACGACTTCGATTATCAGCTGGTGCTGCTGGAGAAACCTGTTCCAGTCACGCCGATGTCCCGACCGATCGCCATTGGAACACTGGAGGATATAGTGCCCGGAAACATGGTTGCGGTGAGCGGATGGGGACACTTAGCGTTCAAAGTAAGTGAGAATGCCTGTCATAGTGAAATGAACTCATTCATCCAAATGTATACCAGCAAGTTCTCTGAAATCGATGTTTTTAACATGTCTCTAGCCCGATATAAGGCTATCATTAGTAATATGTAGTTTGTTGTGTGGATTACAATTTTAATTGTCTGTAGGTCTTTGTTTGGTGACGATATTTCAAAATTTGTAGCCTCTTCTTTTGCATGTGCTGTTGCTCTATATCCGGAAGGTTTTTTTATTAGTATAATAAATAAATAAATAATATCGTGGGACATTTGACACCAATTGTCCTAGTCCCAAACTAGGCAAAGCGTGTACTATGGGTACTGGACAACGGATAAACATACTTATATAGATAAATACCATACTTATATACATATTAAACATCCATGACCCGAGAACAAACATTCGTATTCATCATACAAATATCTGCCCCGACTGGGGATCGAACCCGGGACCTGAAGCTTCATAGTCAGGGTCTCTAACAGGGCTATCCGGTTGTCATTGAATTAGTAGTATATGGCAACTTTGTTGGTTGACGATGCATGTAATTAATTATAATGTAAGTTGTATTGTACCGTTTGTGCCCGATTAATCATTAAATCATACGTATCACTCACGTATATAAGTCGAGATTAGCCCATGTTTTGGATTTATTCGTAGTCTTTCCTCAGGGAACACCATCGGTAGTGCCTCTAGCAGTACGTATTGGCAACTTATTGTCATAGTATTGCCACGTACGAACGCGATCGAGATGTATTTTTTGGTTGTCGATTACACTAAGCGCTCTGCGTGTATAAAAACGTACTTATTGTGCTATGTCCCGTGTTCAGTTAACCTAAGTCGATCTTAGTATTATTTGCAAATCTGTAATTTCAACGTTAATTTAACGAAATACAGAACAATAACACAATTTGTATTACTTTTTGAGAGTATTACATTTGGAATAGTAAAAGTTTATACAAAATTGAATACAAGACACCAAATAATTTATTGAGTAACTGCCTAACTTCGATAACTAAATAAATGGTACTTACTAATTAAAATTAATAAATAACTATAAGATTCTTCCCTACAAGTCTGTGTAGTCTGGAATATCTCAATAGATTTTATAACATATTCCTCGGACATGAAAAATGCCTACCGTTCGAGACACGTTAAAGGTTGACCCACATCAATCCTGATATTAGTAAAATATCGTACCTTTCGGAATTTTTGTCAGGTGATAAAAAAATGTTAAGGGACGAAGGCTAAATACCTTTCTGCTCCGAACCGAAATGGTAAAAAGGAACCCTTATGGTTTGACTTGGTCTGTCTGTCTATCCAATACTCAATACTCAATACTAAATTTTTTATTGCTCTTCCACAACGTAAAGTACAAGTTGTTTTATAAGGTATAATGTGATCATCATGGACCCTGTTGGGCACACCAATATTTTGATGAAAGGACAACTTTTACATAATTATTGCACATATCAATTATATCTAACATATAACTATGTGCATAAATTAAAATAACATTTTATACATTTATAATAATTACTTAATTTACTTATTTCTATTTTACATTATAATTTATCTTCTAAGTATTCCTCTATTGAATAATAGCATTTCTCTATCATTAACTGCTTAAGTTTCCTTACAAATATTTTTTCATTGTTCTCATTTTGTATATTATTTGGTAATTTATTGTATATTTTAACAGACATAATACGTGTATTTTAACAGACGTTTCCCCGTCACAGCCTATTAACCCAAGAACTGCTAATCCCATCGACTTGAAATTTGGTGTACTTTTAGATAACTCTCATCCAGGTGTCTTTGGGTGACTACTTAATAGGGTACCTACAAGAGGAAACATGGTTTGGTTATTTACCTCACCGTTTCATAAAGCCTAAGGCCAATTGCGTATTTATTTTGACACTCGTCATCGAGTGAAAATGACAGTTTTTGTACGACTGTGACAGCTAGTTGTTGCCGATACCAATTGTCAGCTCATACAAAATGAACACGACGAAATGAAATAATGATTGCGAGTGAGTTAGATAATAAGCATTCTGTTTCATGAAATAACCTCTCTTGTCGTCTCTTCTTCTGTAGAAAAGCCGTATGCAAGACATCCTGCGTCGGGTCTCGGTGCCGGTGATGGCGGATGACATTTGCAGGAACTTGCCGAACGAGAACTACCGCCGGATTACGCCGCGGATGTTCTGTGCTGGGTACATCAACGGCACGAAGGATTCTTGCCAGGTAAGACTTGAAACAGACAAGTATGAGACACTTCATCATGTCAGTCGAAAGACGTCCACTGCTGGACATCGGCCTCCCACAAGGCTCTTCACGCAGACCTATCTTGTGCTTGCCGCATACACCGCGATCCCACGATCTTTACCAGGTCGTCGCTCCATCTTGTTGGAGGTCTATCGACAGCTCGTCTCCCGGTCCGCGGGCGCCATTCGAGAACCTTCTGGCGCCCATCGGCCATAGGTCCTGTAAGCAATGTGCCAGTTGGCAAGATGGAACGATGGTAGATGGTCTGAGGCGGTTACAGAGTGGTGGCCAAGATTAGGCAGACCGTTGTTCAGACGATACCTAACGGGCAGCTGAAAAGCTGTGGATGAGGCTGGCACGGGACCGGGCAAAGTGGAGTGGAAATGAAGAGGCCTTTACCCAGCAGTGGGTGGACGTGGGCTGACTTGATTGATTGATTGAGGACATGAAAAATAATCTAGTAAATAAAATCTAATAAAATGAAAAATGACTCCACACTGAGTACATTATGCTTACCAGCAGAGCTCTGTTAACACTGGATAATCTAAAACATCCGACAAACCGAAAAATTAGTCGAACTATTTACCTACATACCCAAAAATCAGTACGGAACCCTCTGTGCGCGAGTCCACTTCGCACTTGTTTCGGTTTTTAATGACTGTATCTTTTGATCGCATTAACTTAAAAGTTTGACTTTTTCACGGCTTTAAGAGATTGCAGGATTCATTTCAGTTTGCTACCTCCATGCGTTCCAGAGAAAAAGGCAGACAGACAGACGGACAACAAAATGATCCTTTAAAGAAAAACACGAATTGATAAGCATTTTCCTTGCTCCAACCTTTTCCAGGGTGACTCCGGTGGGCCAGTGGTGATCAACGGGAAACTAGTTGGTCTGGTGTCATTTGGAGTCGGCTGTGCCATGGTAGACCAGCCAGGAGTCTACAGCAAGATACCTTACGTCAGAGATTGGATACGAGCCATTACTGCTCTTCCTTTATAATCAAGTCAAACAATAGTTTTTAACTTTATTGCATTCTATATGAAGGTTGCACGGAACGGAAAGAACACGTCTAGTCACTTTTTTTTTAAACGTGATTTTTATCTCTAAATGTAGAGCATTCAATAGACTAATAAGTAACCACTTAGTTACAGATGCGAACACTAATGTAACTTGTCTTTTCTAGCTTTAATAAAAAGATGTATAAGAAAATTTGGAGCGACGACCTAGTAAAGATCGCGGGACCGCAGTGGATGCGGAAAGCACAAGACCGGTCAGAGTGGAGAGCCGCGGGGGAGGCCGCCGGCAAGCAGTGGACGTCTTTCGGCTGACATGATGATGATGATAATACGAAAATTATATGGAAAATTACATCGTTTCAAACTTTCGAATCGCGATAACTCAAAAAGTTGCTAAGGTGACTAGACGTTCCATCCGTGTATCCTTCGTATAGAAGTGAAAGTTAAGTGATGATTTATAATGATGCCAAGCTACAACGGTAATTTTTTATGCAGATGCGATTTCATATAGACTTTTTTGTTCAGAATTAGTTAACGCCAGCTGTGTGCATAATTTTTATTTAATAAATTAAGCTTTAAACCTTTTGTCTTTGACTTTTTTTTACTATATTAACGTTTTTTATGGTTTATTTTATACAGAGTAATAAAGCATAATAAAAACAAATAACCTAAATTTAAATATTTAAACGTAAATAACAATTTTAAATAAATAAACCACCATGCAACATTCCTGGCTCAAAGGTGCCCAACACGCTTGTCGCATTGCCGCGCTGAACGGCGATGGACAGCCTTTGGATCAGGAACGATTCGATTTTTTTTATTATACCACGTCCCTTAATAATTAAAGAAAAATCTCACTTGATCAATTAAAAAGTTACGTAATTGTTATTTACCAATTTAACCCATGTTGTAACCACATGTTGATAAAGTGATAAATCTAAAAACTTCCAAGTTGTGAACTGAAGTGTAAAGTCCGCAAGCACTTAGAATTGCGGTTCAAAATAGCTACTGATCAATCACCTTCTTTAATACTACGAACATTCCATGCGGCATTCATATCCCAAGCTTCCAACCTCTGCATATTGAATCCAAAAAAGATATTCCAAGTATTTATGTACAGAAAAAATAGCAGCGGCCCCAGCACAGCGCCTTGCGGAAAAATCTAGAAATGATTACTTTCGATATTGTTTCCGAGGCGGTATTTCCCTGGGGCGGGTTCGGTCCCGGTCTGAATTAAAACCGGTAATAACCCGATTTATCTTAATACCGGTCTAGGCTTCAATATCGATAATTTAATGGGCTTTTTCTGCAAAAGTTGAAGATAAAGAGTTGAGTGGGAGTAAAAAGAGTTTGTTGAATGATTTTTATTGCTTAATAATTCCTTGGTTTGATAATAATTAATAATATTGTCTAGAGTTTGCACCAACCTGCAATGTTAATGGGGTTTGACAACTAATCAAAATACTAGTAAATTTTTAGTACTTAGTTACTTCATTATACATAAACTGTCTTAGTTACTTCAATTTAGATTATGTGATAAATTTAGTTTTTATCCACATCGGAACGGAGGCTCACCTATGTATCTGTGGTGAGATTAACTACAGTACACGGTCGAACCTATTTCATTAAATACGATTTTCTGTAAAATTTTGATGGTTCAACGGTAATGTTCTAAGATACTTCTTGTTATGGTGTTAACTAGCCAGGGAAGCTGAACCATATCTGAGCGTCTAGTGTAATCAATGGCCAAAAAATACGTCTCACTCTGTCTTACGTTCTCACTTATAACATCCAGTCCAGGGTCCAGTGAGGGTTATCGCAAGTCAAAAATCTGCTAGGATCGCGTGAGGTTTATCTGTAATTCTCCACCAATGAAAGACAAGCTACTGGCCTATGATTGGTGGAAATTGACGGATAGACCTCACTCGACTCTAGCGACTCTAGCGGATTTTCGACTCGCAGTACCCCTCAGTCAAACATCTTCTTTTCTATCCATCTATTTTCAGTATGTTTCCCAGCCTACCAACAAATAATTGAATCGAACTAGCGGATTCAGCGAGCAGCGATCACGAGTTGATTTTTCGTATTACGCACATATCTCGAAGCCTTCTTGTGATGCACAAGGGAGCGTACGGGAATGTGTTGCGCGCATGAACGCTGCGGTTAGTATCGTTATTATTACTGCAGGCTCCTATTTCATCATCTTTACAATTGTCAATTCGAACTACACTTCTTGGACAATATGAAGCGCGCTAAAACAAAAGTTCTTCAAGTCAGCAGTTGACACCGAATCGTTATTGAAAACTGGCAATCGTTAAGTTGGTGAAATAGGGACCTGAACAATTGCGTAACTATCTGGCACTCGTCATCGGATTGAAATGTCATTTTTTGTACGATTGTGACAGCTAACTGTTTCCGATGACCAATTCTGTCAGCCCATACAAAAACTGACAAAATGAAAACGGGGAAATGTGCGGAAAATGTGCGGGAAACGGGGTCAAAGTAGAGTAAAAACAAGCAACGAGCTTAACAAAATATGGTGACCATAATAATACACTTGTTAAAAATACACACTAACCCCCTTAATCATAAACGTTTGTCAACCTTCTGTTAACTTAGCAATTGTTTGTCTTTGTTTCATGAAGGCAATTATCAAAGTAACAGATAAAGACAAGCGATTGCTAAGTTAGCAGAATCAATGAAAATAATCGATTTATTGATTATTTTTGTTTTTATTTTTATGAAACATTCATAGTATGAAATTCAACATACAATGCACCACACACACAATACATACAACACACTACACTAATACACTAATGCGTAACTGTAGAAGTTCCGTAGTGGGTGAGCCGCTTGATTAAGCTACTCATAGAAGGCGTTGAGGAGAGATCTTCCAAATAAAAAAATATGACACAAGGCATTGAAAAATTCGTTAGGTACACCAACGTTAAGTATAGCTTAATTGGTGGAGCGTGGTACGGATTACCGAGGTTGCTGGTTCAAGTCCAGCTGCTTAACGGATTTTTCTTTGCATTGTCATTGTATGTTGAAGTTAGCAGAAGCCTGACAAGCGTTTATGAATAAGGGGGTAAACCTACCCCTTGTTACACGTAACCCATTTCCTGTTTGTAAATTTAATTCAGCATGGCATGCTGCCAGCCTTTTGGGCATCTTACCGCCCGGCAGTGATTTGGGACAGCTTCTGACAATAGTGATAGTGTAATCCGCCCTTTTACCATATACAATACTAGCTTTGCCCCCGTGAAATATTTCAAAATGGGCTAGTTTCTTATCCCGTGGGAATTTCGAAAAATCCCTTCTTAGTGCACCTCTAGGATACATGTCTGCCAAATTTCAAGTCTCTAGGTCTGGACCTAGAGACTTGAAATTTGGCACTGGTGGTTTAGGCTGTGCGTTGTCTGTCAGTTTTATAGGTATAGATATCATTGAAACTATTTTTCTAACTTCGCTAAAAACCGCCGCGTACCCGCCGGCACTCCCGCCCTCTCCGTCGCCTGTCGCTCAATCTGCATTCACCGCAGGTCCACGCGAGTGTTTTCCAAGCGTTTTCACCACAAAACGAACCCCCTTCCTAGCGGCGGGGGGTTGGGGGGGGGGGGGTGATTTATTTACAGCGGAGACGTGACGCCGGCGCGCTTTTATTTGTCTGTGATTTTGATGCGCTCGACAAATGGCAGAGATTTTTGTCGAGGTTTTGGCGGGTTGTCTATTGTGGTTCGTTGGTTTGTCTTCATGGGTTGAAAATGGAATTCAGGTAGTTTATGGCGTCCGTATAGCAGAGTGGTTCGAGTCCCAGACTATGACCTTGAGGTCCGGGTTCATTCTCCGGTCGGGCACATAATTATGTTTGTTTTCTAACAACTTTAAAACTTGAACTCGTAGCTGCAATTGCAGATGTTTAACTCACCATTAAAGTTAAAGCTGAAAATAGTAGTTTATGCAACTGTTACATAATGAGTGTTTTATAGATAGATATGACATAGACACAAATTATGAGATGGGTTCAGAAGCTGAATTAGCAACCATGGACTTCGGGTTAGCGCTTGAAAACGTCCGAACCAAAAGACCACTAATCGAGCGTCAGTCACTCTTAGTTTAGTCTAACGACAGCGCTGACGTATGGCTGTCATCGAAAAATGCCGTGCTGTACTGGGACACATTTTTCGTGAGTTTTGTACTAGACCCAAAGTTCATGGTGTTAGTATAATGGACCCCAAAATCAATTAATGCAAACCCAACTACAGCTCCTATCTCCTCCAGACAACCTAACTTCGTTAAGGCCGTGTCCAAGTTTGTGCGCAGCTTAGGCGCGGATTAAAAACTAATTTCAGTACAGCTTTGTGGTCGCTGCATGTTGCTTATGTGCTTAGTTATGTTGACACCGTGCTCGATGCAGGCTGAGAGGGGAGTATAGGCTTGTAAGGGGCCACTATTTTCAAATCCTGCGTAATGTTACGTTATCGTATCGAAATCGAGAAACTCATACTACATTTTAGTTCCAAATGCGCTCTCGTGCGGGCGCTGTTCCAAACGTCATACAAATTTCTCGATAACGTTCTACTTGATTCCGTTATGCAGGATTCGAAAACTCGTGCTCGACCCTCTGAGCCTCTTGTGTAATCGACGGCCAATAAGAACCATCTCAAGTCTCAAGTTGCAAGAAAACGTTATATCCATAATAATATGTTCGGCCTATATACGACATGTGAAATTTTTTATGATTAATAAAATTATTGTTAATTTCGTTTAATAATAACGGCATTGAATTGCCAAATTATAAACGCATGCAAATAAAAACTAAGAAATCGAAAATACAATTAGTCGCAATTAATATTATATATAAAATTATGTATGTAGAAGTAATTTCATTAGGTCAATTTATAAAATACCGAGTAAACATTTGGGATTTCATTTTAAGTATGTCACCAATCATTAACAACAATTTGATTCTAAGATAACAATAACAATATTAACAGGTAAAAATAAATTAAAATAACTAGAATGCTTGGTTAAAAAATTCATCGATACCGTAGAAACAGTTTTTAATTAGTATGTGAGGTCTTCTGATATAAAGTGGATGACAAGCGTCAGTGGTGGCAGTGCTTCGGTTCAGAGTAGTTCTGGAGCAGACAAAAAAGCGAGTGATTCTATGAGAGTCACGTTTTTTTCTTGTGAAGCGGATCCCTAAAAACCGGCAAATTCGCTAATTTCCAATGCCAATTTGGTTTGTTGATGACGTCCCGGACAGAAAAAGGGTTGGTTAATGAATTAAATGCAAGGACAAAACAAATGACACACGTGAGCGTTTTGTCCGGCTGTCCGTCCGGGTGTCCGCCCGCCGTCTGTTCCGGACGCGCTCAAAAAACAATAAGTCCGCCTGTTGAACGATTAATAATTGCGGGCTTGTGGCCACAGGAATGGCGGAAAACGAGAGCTTTACGTATTACTACAGAAAATGAGAGTTATTTGAAGAACCATAATTATTTTCGCCATATGGGATAAATCGCCCCCTTGTAACAGCAAGTCGAGCACGACTTTACGAAAGCTGCGTAACGTTACGGTTATCGTATCGAGATCGAGAAACCTCATATTAAATTTTAGTTCCAAATACGCTCACAGGCGGGCGCTGTTCCAAACGTCATACAAGCTCGACAACGTTTACTATTCGATTTTACGTGACGCTGCATTCGTTAAGTCGTGCTGTCTGCGCAGGTGGTAGCGAAGAGTAGCAAAATAATTGTTTTTCAGTTGTCATGCTTTTAAAGTTCGTTTTTATGCTCTAGGGCGTAAAACAAGTTGTTCGTCTGAGACCAAGGCAGTCAGGCCACAATACAATACAAATATTCTTTATTGAAAACCACAAAACAGTACAAGGAGATTACAGAAAACTGGTATGGTAGACAATAGGCGGTCTTAACGCTTAAAAGCGATCTCTTACAGAAACCAGGATGAAGAGGCTAATTTAGGTAACCACCTGCCACGCCCACTATTTGCCACATGTCATGGTTATGTGTGTCGATGTGATTTGGTTGTAATATAAGCTCGGGTTTGATATACCCAATTTTTGGTTTCGAGAGTGCGAATTGTTTCGTTTTCTCGCAATTGAAGTGAAAAGTATAATGTAACTCGTTCATAGAACCCATTTTACCTTCGACTTAACTATTCTCCCGACTCTGGTGAATATAAAGTCTCGGCTTAAAGGCGCGTTTTATGTACTAGTTGCACAATCTACTATTTTATTTCAAGAGTTTTCACTACGTTATTTCAGGTGTTCCACCCTACCGTCTGTGGGCTATTGAATACACTCGCTAATCGTATGGCCCCACTGCATGTCAGGCCATTAACAATGACGCCGCGTCACGCCGTCACGTCACCTGCTGCTCCTGACAGTTGTCACGCACATGCATTAGTCAGTGAATTAACATGATGATGAGGAGCAGAGGCCCGAGTACGAATATTCGAAACCTGCGTCACGTAAAATCGAATAGTAAACGTTGTCGAGTTTGTATGACGTTTGGAACAGCGCCCGCCCGTAAGCGTATTTGAAACTAAAATTTAGTATGAGGTTTCTCGATCTCGATACGATACCCGTAACGTAACGCAGGATTCGAAAACTAGTACTCGACTCTCTGACATAGGAATCCGCGGGGCAAAATTTTATGACAGGTAGGGAGTTCTTATATGGATAAATTCAATTATTATCCCTTTATCAAACCTCTTTAGATCATTAGATTACTGTTTTGTTTAATTTTTGCACTTTTAATAAAAACGTATTTTAAAAACAAAACGTGGAGTCAGACTAGCATAATAACGGGTACGGCAATTTGTATGAAAACAGCCTTTTTAATGATTGTATCTTTTGATTGCGTTGACTTAGAAGTTTGATTTTTTCACCGCTTCAAAGGACTGCAGGCTTGAGTGTTTGATATTAATTTCAGCATGCTACCTCCACGCGTTCCGGAGAAAAAGGGCTTGACAGACAAACAGACATATAGACAGACACAGAAATTTCCATAAATTTCTGTGTCTGTCTAAATCCATATTTAGTCACCGAGTGAGATTCAGAAATCAATCCCCAGTTCCAAAGACTAACCACACGTAAACTAATACCTACATTGTTTGTTCACTCAGCCAACTCGAAACTTGGTTATTCCACATGCATCCACAGCTAGTTATACGTATTTTACTTGGCATAACTGGAAAGTGTTAAATATGTATGACCCAAGAATGTCACAGGCTACTGAGACAAACGCACTTGGAAAATGCCGCTCAAAAACTGGTGTTCCAATAATAAGAATAATGATAAGTCTTTATTTCGTAACAGCAACATGGTAATACAGTTCAAGAATTAACTAAAAAAAAAAACCGACGAATTGAGAACCTCCTCCTATTATTGAAGTCGGTTAGTAAAATTAAACATGCCTAGTTGCCAAGGACCATAAAACCAAGAGGACTGCCAGTGTCTATACGTTGTCGCGTTCCTTTGAAATAATAAGCCTGCCGTAGCTAGTTTGACTACCTAGGGGTCTCTGTACCATTCATTTGGTATGACATTTAGACCTCTGGCTAACACAATAGCGCCATCTAAATTCGTTTTTTCTTTCAGTTCATAGATGGCGCTGTTGTGTTAGCCAGAGGTCTAGTGTCATACAAAATTAATGGTACAGAGACCTCTCTATAGTGAAACTAGCTACATCAGGCTCATTATTTTACAGGAACGCGACATTGTATAGCCATTGGCAGTAATCTTGGTTTTATCGTCCTTATAACATGAAACTACCGTGAGACTCAATCATAGTGAAATAAAAACGGCCCTTGCCAGTTGCGAAAAAGGAATCGACTCAGCATTCGTCGGGTCACTAAAGGTGACTCGACGCTGATATTACGTGGATCCTAGTAATTAGTATATCTATGACTAACCGAGGTATCCCTTTGCTCTTTGATGTTATGTCAAAGGATGAGCATATAGATTCCAATTTCGCCAACGTAACAGTTAATACCAAAGCCATCAATGTAGCCAATTTTTGCCGCTTACTATTGATGCACACACGAAAAAGCACTACGCAATCACGAATACTATTAGTGTCATTACTCAATGTGAACGTGTTTCCGTAATTGAAAATGCTGGAAAACACTGTGGTCTGTCACGAACAATACTGAGTCACAATTCGCACACCTGTGTCTTACGCATCACAAGCGCGGCTACAAGTTCGTCCGAAAATGCAATTGCGCTCCTCTTTTTTATAAGTTCTGAGTTTATTACTGACATTAAATCTATGAGTATTTTATGCTTAAGTGTGTTATGTATTTTTGTTAGTTACCTATCAATAAATTGCCTAAAAAATAGCACCAACCTGCTTTAATCTGTTCTTACTTTTATTCCATTATAGTTGCCTGGTAGAGTTCGCTCTGTAGCCATAAAGCCCGCCCCATTGCTTGTACCTTGTATTTTCTTTGTATTATTTTTCTGTTTTGTATGTTTTGAACATTAGCAATTTTCAAAACTAGTTCACTATCTGTATATTGTGCGCTCTGGCATCGTCCATTATAATGATTCTCGGCAGAAGAATCTTGTTATTAAAACGAGGAATATGAAAATAATCTGCTTTCGATCCCCTTTCTAGAGTGTTTTTGTGCCTTTCCGTAGATTTACCCATTTTTAACGAGAAAATGTTTTATTCAAAGCATTACTGAAGTGCTAAAATTTATTATAAAAAAAAATATCTCTCTTTTTCCATTACCATATCCGACTTGAGTTTTATTATTTACCTATACTAAGTATTCATACTTGGAGCATAATATTATTCCGCATTCAGTTATCTTACCTGAAGTTATTGCGATCGCAAGTATGCTATTCAAAATGTATTATTCGTAACTTCGCGTCGATATCAGTAAAATGTAATAGTGCGTATTGATTTGCTATTATTTGTGGCAAAATGTCATAGTAATATCGTCTAGCGGAAGCTATATAATCTGGTTCTGCCATTTGGGGTTAAAACAACAATAACCTTTGTTTTATAACAAGCAAATATCTACGTACGTGAACATTATAAATACAACTCAAGTTTAACCTTATCATTCGTATTTCCTTCCAGAACCAATGTCGCCACTTTTTGCCCTCCACTTGCTATTAATGCACTCACGATAAAGCACTACGCAATCACGCAAACAATTATTAGTGTAATCACGCACTCTTTATGAGTTTCCGCAATTACAAATGCTGCAAAACACCATTTTAGAACACTTGTATCACGAGCAATACTGGCAATACCAGACCGGGCGCACTCACCGTTTAGGTAAGATTTTACAAGTACGCGGCGGTCCCGACTCACTGGGCTAAATTTACAGGGCTGCCGCGCGCCCGTCCAATCACGTGCCGGCCGGGTCGCATGTCGTTTGCCTACTCACGCAGCAATTGGCGCTGTGCGACCTGAATGAAAGAAAGAAAACATTTATTCGTGACATTAACGAGGTAACAAGGACAAAAGACACAGAATAAATATTGTCACGAACTGGTCCCAACTCAGCGTGATGCTGGCCTTGCAGCCAGCGCTGGTCTTCCGTTGGAACCACCAGGTGATCTAGTACATCATACGAAATGTGAGACCGACATTATATTACTACAGTAATTTATACACAAAAGGAATATAAAACAAATATACAAAGTGAAGATTACAAACGAAACTTTAGAACACAAAATGTAGAAAATTAAAAGTCTGATCAAAAATCATGGCCTCGGTCTATATCAAAGACAAGACCGCGTGGACCAAGTTCCTTTACCTTTTCCGAAATCAAACAAATAATGAAAGTGAGAAAATATATATATATATATATATATATATATAGGTATAGGTAGGATATATGAATAAATTCGCATGACACTTTATTGTGTCGTAGCAAGTATCGCTATTTATTTAAATGATTTTGCGGAGTCGGTCTTCTGTACTTGTACTATTATGTATTCTGTGATAATACATGAATACAGTCCTTCAGTAAGAACCGGTAAAATCGATAAATTACAGTAACAATACAATTTGAAGACTACAGTCCTGAGGTTTAGCGTCGAATTAATTTGGTGCCCAATCAGAAGTTGCCGGTTGATAGCTTCGGAATTCATTAACGAATCGACGGTTCGGGGTTGCTACTGTTTTGGCTCACCAGTCAGTTTATAGAAGGACTAGCTTTCGCGAGCGACTTCGGTCCCGTGGCAGAACTGTCTATCCCGTGGGCATTTAGCAAAATCCCTCCCTATCCCGTATTAAGTCTAAACTTTATGATCGTAAGTTTAAAAATAACGCGTGGGCATTTCGCAAAATCCCTCCCTATCCCGTATTAAGTCTAAACTTTATGATCGTAAGTTTAAAAATAACGCGTGGGCATTTCGCAAAATCCCTCCCTATCCCGTATTAAGTCTAAACTTTATGATCGTAAGTTTAAAAATAACGTTTGCCTCGTAGAAACTTCGACCCCTTTTTTCACCCGCTTAGGGTTAAAATTTTCAAAAACTGTGAAATACGTGCTAACTTATATATCTTGAAAATTACATTCACCAAGTTTCATGATCGTAACCCTTCAGCCCAGGTTAGAAAATAACGATTTCCCATACAAACTTCCACCCCCCTTTTCACCCCCTTTGGTACGTGACACGTACGAGTGCCCGAACTGTGACTCAGTGTTGCTCGTAATACACTTATAAAATGGTGTTTTGCAGCAATTGTAATTGCGGAAGCTCATCCAACATTCTTCTGGTTTTCTGTGAATCCTTATTTAACTGAGTATGTAAAGATTAATAACTGGCATTCAGTTTGGGTATCAAAAAAAGACGTGATAGCCAAGTGGTTTGACGTATGGCCTCCTAAGTAAAAGCTCGTGGGTTAGAGTCCCGACTTGCACCTCTGAGTTTTTCGGAATTTATGTGCGAAATTACGTTTGGGCCCGCGTGGGAGCTATAGCCCAAGACCATTCTGAGGGGAGGCCCGTGCTCAGCAGTGGGACGCAAAAGAAAGCTAGTGATGATTAAGAACGAGCTGTGATTTGAGTACATGAAAAAGATTTGGCCTATACTTACCCATACGCCAATCTTGGTGTAAGGGTATGGCACGCGACACGGAATGTCGAGAATCCGGGTTCGATTCCTCGAAATGAAAAAACGGAATCCTTATAGGATCACTTTGTTGTCCGTCCGTCTGTATGTCTGTCTGTCAAGACACTTTTTCTCTAGAACGCCTAGAGGTAGCATGCTGAAATTATTATGAAATACTCAAGCCTGCAGTCCCTTGAAGCTGCGAAAAAATCAAATTTCTAAGTCAACGCAATCGAAAGACACAGTCATTAAAAATGTTGCTTCCATACAAATTGCCGTACCCTGAAAACCTAAAGGGTACAAACTTCCAGTTGTCCTAGAAACTTGAAATTTGGTATGAAGGTAGCTCTTACAGCACCCAAAAAATTGACAAAATCTTAATTTTTTATGTCTGCGTCTGTCTGCAGCGTTAAAATCTTTCTACGGAAACCTCGCGCGCGAGTCCGACTCGCACTTGTCCGGTTTTTCTCTGTGTATTCATGTTTCAGTGAGTATTTTAAAAGTATACTAGTGATGATGTAATGAGTTTGGGGATTCGTAGCTTACAGTCCGGTACCGGAGCGGCCCGCCATTTCCAGTCGACAGAGCAACCTCAATCCGCGGTGATTGGTGCTAGCCGACGAAGGCTAGCCTCGCGCCTTTGAAAGAAACCTTAGCAAATATAAAAGCGCCATAATAGGTATTTTGTGTTGGATAAGAAATAGTCAATGGAATTAGTCTTAAAAGATAGAGGTATTTTATGAACCGACTTCAAACATGGAGGCTGTTTTCAATTCGGCTGTAGGTAAGGTTTTTATACGTTAACGAAGGCAAACAAGCAAGTGAGTCACCATGGTAAGCGTTCCCACTGCCCATAGACACCCGCAACCGCAAAGCTTTGCAGATGTGTTGCCAACATAGAGAGCTAATATGAAATGCCTCTTGTTCCAGTAATAACACCGGCTGTTTTACTCTCCACACCGGAAAATAACTATAAGTCTAGCACAACTCACAGTACGACTTCTATCTCGCGCGAGAACGACTGCCCGTCCTTTTCTGTCACTCAGAATGCAATGGGACGGGTAATACAATCTCGCGCGACAAACAAAGTCGCGGCCAGTCGAGCTAGCCGGACAGTGCGAGCACTGCTGCTTGCAGAAGATAGTGGTAGCGATCCGGATGGACCTCTATTTCCTTGTGTGTTTTAACCCGCGACGCAAAAAAATAGGGGTGTTATAAGTGTGTATTTGTATGTGTGTATGTATATCTCTCTATTGCACATAAAACATAAAACAACAGATAACAGAACAAAAACAAACCTGACCTGTATATGGGTGTATCGTGTATCTGTCTGTGGCATCGTAACTCCTTGACTGATGAACGGATTTGAACGCGGCTTTTTTAAATCGAAAACTAATTTAATCGAGATGTTAATGTAAGTTTCATAAAAATCAGTTCAGCCCTCTGAAATGTAAATGTCGGAGGTTTTGCATCAAGTTCATTCTTTCTTTATACGTATTTATAGAACCGAAATACCGCTGGCAGTATCTTCAATATGGTCCATTGTTACACGTGTTAGCGGCGGTCCATAGTTGACGACGTTATTGTGCTAGCTGGCAGCTCGCCAAACTGAGGCCTCGGTAGTGCTTACAAATGTATTTGATGATTCAGACTGTTTGTGTTCATTGTTCTTAACCCTTGACGCGAAAAGATGGGTGTAATGTTAGACGGCCGGATAGCCTAGTGGTTAGAGGCCCTGTCTATGAAGCTTGAGGTCCTGGGTTCGATCACCAGCCAGGGCATACGAATATTTGTTTTCGGGTCTTGGATGTTTTTATAAATGAATATGTGTGACTATGTGAAACTATGTGTTTATCTATGTAAGTATGTTTATCCGTTGTCCAGTAGCCATAGTACAGGCTTTGCCTAGTTTGGGATCTAGTTCGCTAGTTTAAATAAAGAAATAAATATAATGGGACAACTGAACACCAATTGACCTAATCCCAAACTAGGCAAAGCCTGTACTCTGGGTACTAGACAGTGGATGAACAGAGACTTCAGAGAAATCTTCTGTCACAAATCAAGGACCATAAAACCAAGAGGACTGCCAGTGTCTATATGATGCCGCATTCCTTTGAAATAATAAGCCTGCTGTAGCTAGTTTTACTACGGAGGGGTCTCTTTACCATTCATTTGGTATAACATTTAGACCTCTGGCTAACACAATAGCGCCATCTAACTTTTAACATAAAACTCAGACTCAATCGTAGTGAAATAAACGGATCACTCACGTATGTCAGTCGAGTATAGCTGGATATGTTTCGGACTAATCCGTAGTCCTTCTTCTGGGAGCACACGCCACGCCGGTGGCGAGACGTAAGCATGTCGAGCTATACTCGACTGACATACGTGAGTGATCTGTTTATTTCACTATAGCGCCATCTAAATTCGTTTTTTCTTTCAGTTCATAGATGGCGCTGTTGTGTTAGTCAGAGGTCTAAGTGTCATACAAAATTTATGGTACAGAGACCTCTCTATAGTGAAACAAGCTACAGCAGGCTCATTATTTTACTGGAACGCGACATTGTATAGCCAGTCAGCTTGGCAGTCCTCTTGGTTTTATCGTCCTTGTTACAAATTAAACAGGATTTTTGTCCTAACGCAGCACAGGCGGCCATGTTTTCGGCGACAACTTGACATTTAAATACTTGAAATGCAGCACGCTTTTAAGTAAAAGTCACAAAAATGCAGCCTCATATCCAAGCATGTTTGTCTTAACGGTCATTACACCTGAACCGTAATGCGAGAGACGGCTTGCCTTATCCTGAACTATCCGAAATGTATTTTCAAGTTCTGGTTTGTTGGAAAAGGTTTTAAAGCTATCATGGAACGCAGTTGACATTTTTGGGCTACAGAGCTAAAAGTAATTAAATTGTATTCTGGCGTGGAATCCCTCTTCAGGCAGATGTTAAGTCGAGTTTTGACCTTCAAGAAAAATCATGCAAGTTGCTATACAATGCGAGGTTCTGCCGCGTATGGACCCGTTCGCAATTCATCCCGTTATATAGCAAGTCGTCCCGCATTCGCACCTCGTCCCTTTCGCGACTCGTATCTTTTGCAACTCGTCCCGTTCGCAATTCGTCCCATTAGCAAGTCGTCACGCAGTCTCACGTCGTCCCTTTCGCAACTCATCCCTTATTGACAATCTCTGTCAATTGTTTTATTTATCAGATTATTTTTAAGCACCTATTTAAAACCTAAAGGTTGTAAATTGATTCATAGCGTAACATAATATATTAATTATAAGAGTGTATTCCACAATGTTCAAATTCAAACTATCTACTTGCCAAATTTCATCTAGATTGGTGCAGCATTTTTCCCTTGAAGAGGTAACAAACAGAGACAGAGAAAATGTTACACGCTCGGTTCCCAATGCTCCCATACAAATAGATGAACTGTTTCCTTCTATCCTTATGTATTTCTGTGGTTCCACCCCTCAATTCGCCCTTAGGGCTGACAAAGCCTAGAAGTGGGGCAGCTATTACAGCGCCCTAAAAAGCTGTCGCCGAGTGAGTTCTTCCCCAATCAGGCACTCTCATGCATTATTTACTAGTGCGAGGGCACGGGAGAGGGAAAAAGGGGGAGGTATAATACAGTTAAGTACACAAGAACTCTTTATAACAGTAAATAATATGCACACACACTCAACAATTCTACAACATAATTAATAAATAGTTAGCTTAGCTTAAGTACTAAAAGTTGTATTCATCCCAAATTGTTCTTGTTTTAAGAAGAGCGGGGCCTCCTGATGCAAGTTCATATTTAATAGGAGGCCCCAACCTTACCAATTCTATAACCTTCTGAAAGATGACCATACAGTTTATTTTATTTTGTTTTTATTATAACCAATTTACATAAACAACTTAGAAAAGTTGAAAAACAGTGCCCTAAGCACGACTTGTCGAATCCTGCGTTACGTTACGGTTATCGTATCGAGATCGAGAAATCTCATACTAAATTTTAGTTCCAAATACGCTCACGGGCGGACGCTGTTCCAAACGTCATACAAACTCGTTATAGTTTACTATTCGATTTTACGTGACGCAGGATTCGACAAGTCGTGCTTAGGGCACTGGTCGATATAAAAGTTCATAAATTTTCATGAAGTTTACCTAGCTAAGAAATATTTCGATTGAGCTAGCTTTTGATCAAAGAAGCAACGTCTAAATTTATTAAATAAAATTTCCTGCTGCTTATTTGCAAGTATAATATCAAATGACGAAAAGAAGTCAAAATTTGTATTTTTTGTTTACTTTTTTTCTAATCAATTCCTTCTTCTGCCTTCTAGATAGGTGACATTTGGTTAAAATAGTTAAATAAACGTTCTAATTTGTACCGCTGACTTCTCCACTATGTCCTTTGCTCCGTGGCGCTATTCCTTCCGCTTCGCTCCAGGTCGCCAGAATGCCGTATTTTTTGACTTTTACTTATTTAAAATATATTTTTTATAAACTCACTGAAACATGAATACACAGAAAAAAACCAGAAAAATGAAAACCCCGGGAATCGAACCCGGATCCTCGACACTCCGGGTCGTGTGCTTTTCCCCTACACCACGATTGGACATAGAGGAAAGGCCGAATTTTTTCCATGTATTCAAATCTTAGCTTGTTTTTTTTATCACTTTTTGCAGTGACTAGCGCCATCTATGCGATTACTTCGTAAACCGAAAACAACGCACCCTTTCGAAACTTATCAGTTTACCCAGGCTCAACAACGAGATGGCGCACTAAAGCAATCAATTCATGATCTCAGTAGGAGTATCTTTTTGTATTTTTTCTCCCAATTTTTTATTTTTACGGTTTTCCCGTGAATATCAATTATATTTTTTATAAACTCACTGAAACATGAATACACAGAAAAAAACCAGAAAAATGCCAACAAATGTTGGCGCTAGTCACTGCAAAAAGTGATAAAAAAAAACAAGCTAAGATTTGAATACATGGAAAAAATTCGGCCTTTCCTCTATGTCCAATCGTGGTGTAGGGGAAAAGCACACGACCCGGAGTGTCGAGGATCCGGGTTCGATTCCCGGGGTTGGCATTTTTCTGGTTTTTTTCTGTGTATTCATGTTTCAGTGAGTTTATAAAAAATATAATTGATATTCACGGGAAAACCGTAAAAATAAAAAATTGGGAGAAAAAATACAAAAAGATACTCCTACTGAGATCATTTTACTTATTTGTTCGCTTCAGCTAAATAGTATGATACTTATAGCGTTTGAGAAAGAAAACATGATAGCTGCGGCGCGCTTTCGAACGGTAGTTAAACGTTATAAAGATAAGATAAGCTGAAGATACGATTAAGATAAGATAAGATGAGTTAATGATAAGACGAAGCTAAGATAAAGATAAGATAAGATTTATTATTTGCCAACAATAATAAAATAAAGATAAAAATAATAAAGATAATAGAGATAAGTCAAATAGAAATAGTTAGGCATTTTAACTATGTAGTCTTTGACACACATATTCATTTACCTCAATGACACAGCACTCGCAACGGAAGATAGCACAGTTAGCTTCAAAGAAACGCTTTAATTTTATTTCTACGTTCAACGTCGCGACAACGACATCTGTCGGCGCGAACACACTAATGGAATGTCAGTTCAGCTGCGGCGCTCCAGAATACGGAACAAACCAGAGGGTTGAGCACGACTTTTCGAAACCTGCGTCACGTGAGTTTGTATGACGTTTGGAGCAGCGCCCGCCCGTGAGCGTATTTGGAACTAAAATTTAGTATGAGATTTCTCGATCTCGATACGATAACCGTAACGTTACGCAGGATTCGAAAAGTCGTGCTCGACCCTCTGAATCCGCGAGCGCGCCATAAACTGAAGCCACCCACTGCATAATGCTTTTCCCTGTCAAAACAAATAAACATCATAGGACAATTGACACCAATTTTCAGCGGGTGGCGGTGGGGCGGCCCGCCCCCTCATTGTAATTTTTTCGCAAATGTATTAAAAAACGTCGTTTGGTACACGTGCGGAAGTGCCATTTTCACTCGTCCCGAGGCTCGACCTTCGCCTGGCAGCTCGGGCCTAGACACCTCGCGACTCGTGCATAATGACATACTTTCCGCACTTATGTCAAAAAGTACTATTTTCGTACTAGTGCTTTTTACTTTTCCAAGGCACCCGCGGCACCGGGCCGCCTTCCTTCACCTGGGCGCTAGCGGGTGCCAGTGGGGTGGCCCGCCCCCTCATTGTCTCCTGACCGTTGTTGCTGAAAGGTGGGACAGTGGCCTGATCAGTCACTGGTCCTCTCTTCATTTAAGTTTAAGTTCTAACATAGTTATTTAAGTCCCATGCAATACTAACAATATATGGATTCTGTTGTCCGAAATAAATGCATTTTATTTTATTTATTTATTGTTATTTTTTCGCAAATGTATTAAAAAACGTCCTTTGGTACACGTGCGGAAGTGTCATTTTCACTCGTCCCGAGTCTCGTCCCTCGCCTTGCGGCTAGGGCCTTGACACCACGCGACTCGTGCATAATGACATACTTTCCGCACTTATATCAAAAAGTACTAATTATGACTTTTTGTGCAGTTTCTACATGCAGAAATGCCATTGTGCTTATAAAAAAACAGGATAGGATTACATTGCAAGTGTAGAACTCATTCCTTTTGGACACTGCGCGGCGTGAGGATAATAATTATGATTATGCTTCTGGTTTGTTCTGTACTCTGAGGCGACGCTGTATGCAGGGAGACTGCAATGCGAATTAATGTGATTTATTTTATTTGTTTGACAATAAAAATGTTAAGTGGTAATGCTAAGAAGCTGCTTGATGTTGATGTCATAAATCGGATAAGTATTGCAAGTGGGATAAAAGCAGACAAATATAACTCTTTCCTCCTAGACATTGATAAGTAGCGAACCACTACGTGTCAGCAACTAAAGAGGGGGGCTTGCCCCCCGAATCCCCCCTTCCCCTTTCCACCGCCAGAAAAATACACAAGACATTGACAGTAGTGAACCACTGCAACATTTTGCGTAGGTATTTTAACGTCCTGAGTGTAATTTAGTATGCAGTTAACGCTTTAGTGTACAGAAAATACAGGAATGAAGAGAAGTTACAAGCAATGAGAAACAAGTACAAAGCGGACTTATCCCTGTAAGGGGTCTCTACCAGTGTACCTTAGAGCGGTAGAGAGGAGTAGTTAACAGTAGTAGTATAGTGAGAAAATACCTAGATTATAAATTCCAACATTTTGGTGGTATTTGAACAGTTAATTTTATTGTTGAGCGACAAGTTTTTTAAAACCCGCCGTCGCACGCGAAAAGCGGTCGGGAGCTGAGGGTCGAGCACAACTTTACGAAAGCTGCGTAACGTTACGGTTATCGTATCGAGATCGAGAAACCTCATACTAAATTTTATTTACAAATACGCTCACGGGCGGGCGCCGAGGGTCGAGCACGACTTACGAATGCTGCGTAACGTAAAATCGAATAGTAAACGTTGTCGTGTTTGTATGACGTTTGGGACAGCGCCCGCACGTGAGCGTATTTGGAACTAAAATTTAGTATGAGGTTTCTCGATCTCGATACGATAACCGTAACGTTACGCAGCATTCGTAAAGCCGTGCTCGACCCTCTGGAACGTGTATTAATGAACGCGTAACTCTTTCATTCTATCCTGAAATAGTTCTGTGTTCCCAGCAAAAGTCTGGCTCACAAAGCGCATTGAATCCGATGTTAAAATCGTCACAATACTAACATAAACGTCATTAAGTTCAAAAACAAATTTCATTAGTCGCAACGAAATTACATTCGCGTCTTGTCCAAATCCAATTTAAGCGATACTTTAATTCCTTACTTCAAACGTTCCGTTTTGTTTTAATTTAACACTCCGGGAATATTGCCGGGACAAAAAACGTGGCAATTAATCCTTAAGTCCCACTTAATCCCGGGCCGCTAATGAGATTGCCATGCTTTACATTTATTAACAATTAATTGAAGAAACGATTTAACGAATACTTTTAGAGTTGGTTTCTGTTTCACTTCCGTTTTTAACCCGTGGCGCGTAATTTACTTACGCTGAGTCATAAGAATAAATAATAACATAGTAGAACGGAATCTCTTTTGACCGAGTCCAAAAGGCCGCTCACGTAAAACTATTACAACAAAATTATAAACAACCAAACGCGCGTACGGCGACGCCGGCCGTGACAGCCAGACTAAGTAGCTCGTTTAACGAGTACTCTAATTTCGTGACCTTGAGCCCGGCCGGAGCGGGAGTTTTCGTTCTACTACGTTATTGTTTATTCTTATGGCTGAGTTAAGACCTGCATATCTAGCACTACGCGAGCCATTTTGCCACTTGTCACGCAGTGTGTCCCTTTCATCATCATGTCAGCCGAAAGACGTCCACTGCTTGCCGGCGGCCTCCCCCGCGGCTCTCCACTCAGACCGGTCTTGTGCTTTCCGCATCCACCGCGGTCCCGCGACCTTTACCAGGTCGTCGCTCCATCTTGTTGGAGGCCTACTGTGGGAGACGGGGGTTGCAGTGGAATATTAAAGTCCGGAAACAATTAAATGTTTATTGTTTTACTCTATAAAAGTCACTCTAAAACTATGTTAGTTATAAATATAAAAAAATAATCGTCAGCTCGTGCCATTCGAGAACCTTCAGACCCCATCGGATATCAGTCCGAACCAAAATAGTGAAAAGGGACCATGGCAGCGACATAATTCCAACATTTATAAAATGTCCCCCTTTGCCCAATTAACTGTGTATTAACAGGGGGGGGGGGGTCTGAATAACGATACAGCCACACGAGGCCTCTGGACCGCGTGTAAGCAAATTGCTGCTTATTTATGCTGTATAATGTGTTTACAAAGCATGTCACATGCGGCTTTAAAAAAGGTCAGTAGCTGACTGGCAGTTGTGAAACAAGACAGCATTACGAGTCCTCCGGTCCGGTCCGGTTATTATCGTTATATTATTATCGTGAGGAATTCTGCACACTCCTGAGAAGCAATTTAATGCTGCATGAAGTTCAAAATCCGCTTTGGACCCGCGAAAAGAAAACTATGAAGCTCTAGGTTCGATCCCCGGTCGGGGCAGATGTTTGTACGTTGAATACAAATGTTTGTTCTCGGATCTTGGATGTTTAATAATTATGTATGTATGTTTATCCATTGTCTAGTACCGATAATAGTACAGGCTTTGCCTAGTTTGGGATTAGGTCAATCGGTGTCAATTGTCCCATGATATTTATTTATTCCCAATCCACACTGGGCCCGCGTGGAAACTAGCCCTAGCCCTCTCATTCTGAGAGGAGGCCTGTGCCCAGCAGTGGGATGTAAAAAGGCTGGTGATGACGTTACAAAAACTAACATTCCCGCTCGGTTCCCTCCGGTCCGACCGTGCTTCTGTCTAATGAAACATCCCATAAATCCGCCATATTGGCTGCGACTAACTAGAGTCCTTGTTACTGCGCCCTCTTTACATAAAAATGTCGGATAACCCACTTACTTATATTGGCTTTCTTTTATTGGTTCCAAGTTCGCGCGGCCTCGTTTGCTCCGTTATATTTGAACTCAGGGTACAGGACAAACCAGAACCCGCGAGCTCGCCTAAAACTGAGATAAGTAAAAAAAGTAAAACCGCCTTAAAGGTACTCTTTGAATGAAGCACCGACTTCATATTTCTGCTAGTGCTAGGCCACAAAACTCATGGCTTTTGAGGATTATTTCATGTTTTGTTTTGAACGTGATTTACATTTTTGTTAAAAGGTTTTTATTTCACAATTTTATGTTGATTTGAAAATTTCAGAATTATACTTCCAACTGCTGACCGTTAAGAAGTTGTACCTTCCGTCATTAGCTCATCAACATGAGATGATGCCTACCAGTCGCAAATACTTGAATAGCCTTAAAAAACACAGTATAGCACGTGTCTATAAAATTTGAAGGTTGCCCTCAATTTCCCTAGTAATCCCGAGTAATCGATGAACATACTTATAAAAAAAATACATACAGTGGAACGTAGAACCTCCTCCTTTTTTTGAAGTTGGTTAATAAAAACCAGCCAAGTGCGAGTCGGACTCACGCACGAGGGTTCCGTAGAAAGATTTTAACGCTTTTCCCCAGTGTTTTAAGAAGTCCAGTGTTAGCAGAGACCTGCTCCTAAGTTAAGTTATATAAGTTATTATATTGGTTTGTGAATGTGAAATCTACAGACAGACATAAAAAAATAAGATTTTGAGACTTTTCTGAGTGATTGTGCTGTAAGAGCTACCTTCATACCAAATTTCAAGTTTCTAGGACAACTGGACATGTATCTGTATCGAAATCCGAAAACCTAAAGGGTACTTCCACGGGGGCTAGCATGCGCGCCATTTTGTCGCTTGTCGCGCAGTGCGTCCCTTACATAGTGACGGAATCAGTGAAGGACGCACTGAGCGACAAGCGACAAAATGGCACGCGTGCTAGCCCCCGCGGAAGTACCCTTTAGGTTTTCGGATTTCAGTAATTTGTATGGAAAAAGCCTTTTTAATATTACTTGATATTCATTTCAGCATGCTACCTCCACGCGTTCCAGAGAAAAAGGGTCTTGACAGACAGACAGACAGACAGACGGACAACAAAGTGATCCTATAAGGCTTCCGTTTTTTTCCTTTTGAGGTACGGAACCCTAAAAACAGAATAAATAATTTTGTTTTAAGTGTAATCGGGTAGCGAAATCAACAATAAATGAACACAGTGCGCGGGGTGTAGTTATGATCGAACGCAGCTTCTGGTGTGTTCTGTATTCTGAGTGTTTGAAGGGCTTCTGTTATAATATGGAGACTAATTGAGCAGAATGTCTTTTTGCAGGTGAAATATGGGTTCGGAACGTTGCAAAATATACGTTCGTTTCTTTTCAGAGTTCCGTACCCAGTTGACGGGACCCTATCATCGAATCTCTGCCATCAGTTCGTCTATTCGTCCGTCTGTTGTTCACCTATACCATTGACTTACTAACATTACGGACTTTGGGTCTAGTACAAAATTCACGAAAAACGTGTCCCAGTACAGCACGGCATTTTTCGATGACAGCCATACGTCATAGCGCTGTCGTTCGACCAAACTAAGACTGGCTGACGCTCGATTAGTGGTCTCTTTTGCATTAGTGGTCTCTTTTGCATCAGTGGTCTCTTTTGCATCAGTGGTCTCTTTTGCATCAGTGGTCTCTTTTGCATTAGTGGTCTCTTTTGCATCAGTGGTCTCTTTTGCATCAGTGGTCTCTTTTGCATCAGTGATCTCTTTTGCATCAGTGGTCTCTTTTGCATCAGTGGTCTCTTTTGCATTAGTGGTCTCTTTTGCATTAGTGGTCTCTTTTGCATTAGTGGTCTCTTTTGCATTAGTGGTCTCTTTTGCATTAGTGGTCTCTTTTGCATTAGTGGTCTCTTTTGCATTAGTGGTCTCTTTTGCATTAGTGTTCTCTTTTGCATTAGTGGTCTCTTTTGCATTAGTGGTCTCTTTTGCATTAGTGGTCTCTTTTGCATTAGTGGTCTCTTTTGCATTAGTGGTCTCTTTTGCATTAGTGGTCTCTTTTGCATTAGTGGTCTCTTTTGCATTAGTGGTCTCTTTTGCATTAGTGGTCTCTTTTGCATTAGTGGTCTCTTTTGCATTAGTGGTCCTTTTGTTCGGACGTTTTCAAGCGTTAACCCGTAGTCCAAGGCGTTGATAAGTCAATGACCGTAACAGACAGATAATTCATTTATTTACTCAATATGCGTATTCATCAATATCACCATCTTTTGAGCTTAGCACAGGCCTCCTCTCAGAACGAGAGAGCTTGGGCTATAGATAGTTCCCACACGAGTTCAGTGCGGATTGGAAACGTCTCACACATTATTCAATTGCTTCGCAGGAGTGTGCAGGTTTCCTCACGATGTTTAAGTGTTTGTATTACTACGGTCGCTATAACAAAAAAAACACTTTTTGAAAAATGTATATAAAGTGTATAACAATAAATATAACAAAAAACCTTGCATTGGTACGGAACCCATCCCAGTTTTTTTTTTTTTCATTTTATGCTAAGTGACTAACTGACCACCGCTGCCTATAGTCACCCGCAACACCAGAGGGTTTGCAGATGCCTTGCCAACTTAGAGGGCTAAGATGAAATGCCACTTTACCGCCCCGGTTCCACACCGGAACACAACAGAGCAAGCTCTGCTGCTTAGTGGCAGGATTACCACTTTTTTAAGAAACGCCTAGTACTTCTTATTTTTATTGAATAATACATTAATCAAGTTGTTTTGACATGACGACATATGGAGGCAGTTTGTTACAAATGAGTTGTTATTACCGACTTGTTTACCGCGTGTAACAAAAAATATCTTTTATGAACAACATAGTATCAAAAAGATAATGTCTAAATATACGAGTGCTTTCCTGATTGTGTTCTCGGCTTCATTTTTTTTTAACCAAGTTGCTAAAATAAAGGGTTATAAGTTTGACGTGGTGTTACTTGTGTATTATGTGTGTTTATCCGATGTGGCATCGTAGCACCTAAATGGATCAACTAATTTGGTAATGATATTTTTTAACTCAATAGTTCAATCCAGCTAAGTTTTATCAAAATCAATTTACTTACTCGTTTTTGCGTCCTGCCGCTAAAAGCAGTTATAAGTTTGACCGGTATTTGTGTCCTGTGTGTCTGTTTGTGGCACCGTAGCTTAATAGCTAAGAAAATGCGTTTTTTCTTGATATATTGTTGACTTTGAAATAAACACGAAGGGAATGTTTCAACTTTTACAAGCTGTAGTTACCTCCCTATTCTTCGAGATTACACGTGCAAGATAGGTAAATATTTGCGACATATTATTATAGTATAATAGTATAATATAGTACTATATTATAGTATAATAATATGTATTTTCATCTTATTATGAGATTTAAAGCCAATATTGAACTGTCCCGACCTTACTGTTTATCAACTAGTTCTATAGTCTAAATAAAAAACTATTCCGATGAATCGAGGACCTCCTCCTTTTTCTGAAGTCGGTAAATACACTCACAATTGAGTTGCAAAGAGATAGTTGTGCAAAGACGAGCAATATACACATTCGTACATTTGGCAGATCAAAAGAATATACTCGAATGTATTTCGCGAATCTAAATATGCCTCGGCAAGTGCCTAGATGAAGGGTTGATAAAAACAGATTTTTGGAGATCTTGATATTCGGGTTCTGTACTGTAAAAAGGAGAAAGTAAAGCTTGTGGGATCATTTCGTTGTTAGAGTTTGGAATAGGTATTAGATCTGGAGACCTAATACATCTCCTGGTCAGTTAAAATCGTGTCCATTTAATGTAGGTAAATTAAAACCATCAAAACCCGAAAGTTTACTCACAAACTATCAAACATTGAAAAATAACCTGAAAGCATACTTATCTTCTTTTGCTTACTCTCTTCTGATTCAAGTAATCTTTATAAAAGAAACACGCAGCATATGAATTGTATATGATTCCATCTCGGCTAGTTCGCGGAATGAGTTCAAAGTTACGGCATTACTAACAAAACACCACGTTACTGTAGTGAGGGGAAGCGGTGGCAGCTTTTACCTACTTCCTGGCCACAGAATACATAATAATACATAACAAGTAATCGCAAATCCTACCACTAAGCAGCAGTGTTTGCATTGTTGTGTTCCGGTGTGGAGAGTAAGACAGCCGGTGTAATTAAGGGCACAAGAGGCATTTCATCTTAGCTCTCTAGGTTGGCAACTCATCTGCAAACCCTCCGGGGTTGCAGGTGTCTATGGGCAGTGGTGATCACTAACCATCAGGGGCATCAGGTGACGTGAAAGGGTTGTTACAAAGTTTGAGCTAGGCGTGTGTATGTGTGTATGTCTGTGGTATCATAACTCCATAACCCTAAACCTAATAAATAAAGGATAGAAATGTTGTCGTTCGCGTTTCCTTCGAGAACCAATGTCGCCACTTTTTGCCCTCCACTTGCTATTAATGCACTCACGAAAAAGCACTACGGAATCACGCAAACATTTTTAGTATAATTACACACACAGTTTCCGCAATTACAAATGCTGCACAACACCATTTTAGAACACTAGCAATCCTGAGTCACAATTCGATCACTTGTGTCTTAGTCACCACACGCGGCGGCAAGTTCACGCGACCATGATATTTAATAACACAAAGTTTTAAAAAAATATTGACTTTTCATTAAGTTCATTTACCAAAGCTCATGATTACGAGAACATTAAAATTACTTTAGTTTTTTGGAAAATAACTTAACCAATGCAGAACAGTTGAAAAACCCTCAACATTTTCATTTAAAAGTTCAATATTACGAAAACGGCATAACCGATCTTTAAGAAACTTAGCTAATACTGTCCCGATTTAACTAGCTTTTGATTAAAAGAAGCCGCGTAAATCCGTTCACTACGATGACACAGACATATACACAGGACAAACGCATAACACCCGTCTTTTGCGTCGGGGGTCTATTTGTTCATTATTTAATAACATTGTTTTCACTTTTAAATCTGCTGACATAATCCCTATCCTTTACACAATGTCTTACACTCATAAATGTTTCATCCCGCTTCATTCGCACCCATAACGTCACTGTCATTTAAAACAATATTAAAAATCCCGGTTTTGGTCGGTGACTGCGCATCCCTAAAAGGGAAACAACGCGGGGTTCCGCATAATGCAATATCTCTAAATCCCATGAATACGGTATGACAGCGGAAGCGGGACGGAGCTATGCTGGAAGGGCGCGGCGACAGTGTTAGCGGGTAAATGTAACAGGTTTAAATTTCAACTCACTGCCCGATATTTCACTATCTTTACAATAGTCAGTTTTATAATGATATTTCGAACTAAATTTCTTTGACAATATGAAGCGCGCTTAAACAAAGGCTCTTCAAATCAACAGTTGACACCGAATTGCCATTGAAAACTGACAATTGTGAAGTTGGTGACATTTGGCCTGGTGCCTAGATTGTCTAAAATTGCGTAAATTGCTTGTCAAACTCTCGAACAAATAACCGGACAAGTCAGAGCTGGTCTCGCGCACCGAGAGTATTATGTACCTAACAAGTGATCCAGTTTTCTTTTCTGTCAGCAGAAGCAAGATCAAACAGCACTCAATATTTTGTTATAAATCTAACTAAGTATCTAAAAGATTTATTTTCACAATTTATATGATGTACACCTCTGAAAACCCTTTCGAACAAAAAAAAGAATCATCAAAACCAACACTCATCATTTGGCGGACTAATCGCAAAACAAACAAATAAAAAAACTCTAGTACCTACTTACCTAGAAATTGATAATCTCCTCCTCCTATTTAAAAGGTTTTTTCTACTTACGAAAAGGAAGGCAAACGCACTTGCTCGTTAAAAGTAAGCCTAAAAAACCTTTTAAACAGTCACCTTGTGTGGTAAGTGACCACCACTTCCCACAGACACCCGCTACACCGGGGGGTTGGCAAATGTTGCCAACCTAGAGGGCTAAGATGAAATGCCTTTTGTGCCAGTGATTTCCTCGGCTGTCTTACTCTCCATACAGGAACACAACAATGCAAGCAAATTGTTCGGATAGCGTAATTGGTTAGCGCGTCACCACGGTTTGGTGTAGGTATGGGTTCGGGTCCCAGTTTGAGCATTTATTTTTCTGGTCCTTCTGCATATTAACGTTTCAGTTTGGATTTTTACAAATAATTACAAAATACATACAAAAAGTTGGTTTTTAATGATAGCAAGCTCTCAATGCTCCTTAGCGACAGGATTAGCGAGAAAGATGAATAAAAGAAACTGTAACACTTTTTTACCGCTCCCATAACGCCCCCACCCCGCCGCCCTCCAACGCAGCAGTGATTTGCGGCAACACCCATAAACTAGTTGTTATGTACAGCCATAAAAAGCGACGTAACTTGACGTCCCGTGAACCTTCAAACTATCGCGTATAACAACAATAAAACGCATAAAAATGCTTTAAAGCCCCGACGGCAGTAAATATTTGATGGCGTGACGCTGCTTTGCTGTCGCTTTGGCGAAAGGAAATCATTTAATCAATCATTTGCAGTGGAACAGAACAGCCTTTTAAACTGAGAGTGGCACTCCTCCAAATTGATAGCTCACAAGATAAATAAATATCATGTTATTGACACAAATTGAAGTAGACATAACGAAAACGGGATATTGACCGAGATTACCTTATAGGTTTGATGAGCTCCCGATACTTCGATGCAGTTGCATGCATCATGATCACGGGCAAAGTTTCGCAGAATGCTCGCGGAACCCGGAATATCTGGGCGAGATTTTATTCGCACACACACAGGCAGTACTTTCGCATCACGACACTTAATTAAAAATGAAAGCGATTCCTGAAGACATTCACACTTTTCACGTTTTCGTTATGTCTAATGCAATTAACCGCGAATCATTTAAAACTGCAATTGAACTAGTCCCAAATTAAGCAGAGCTTGCGTTATGGGTACTAGACAACGGATAAACATACTTATATAGATAAATACATACTTAAATACATATTAAACATCGAAGACCCGAGAACAAACATTCGTATTCATCATAAAAACATCTGCCCCGACTGGAATTTGAACCCGCTTCATATTCAGGGTCTCTAACCACTAGGCTATCCGGCCGTCAAAATAATAAAAATGTTACATTATTATTGTAATTAAGTACCTACGGGTTTCCGATCACGGGCCCAGGGGAATTGCAGGGTAATTGCTGAACTGTTTTGACACTCGTCATCGGATTGAAATGTCAGTTTTTGTACGACTGTGACAGCTAATTTGTCAGCCCATACAAAATGAAGACGATGCTGATTGCTAGCGAGTTAGACAATAAGCAGCATATTTATAATTCAATTTCATCTATGAATGAGAGGGCTTGGGCTATAGTTCCCACGCGTGCCTAGTGCGGATTGGGAACTTCACATACATCATTGAATTGCACCGCAGGAGTGTGCAAGTTTCCTCACGACGTTTACCTTCACCGAAAAGCTCTTGATAATACAAATGTAATTCCGCACATAAATTCCGAAAAACTCAGAGGTGCGAGCCGGGGTTTGAACCCACGACACTCTGCTTGAGAGGCCATAGGTCAAACCAATAGGCTATCACGGCTTTTTTTTTGCTAATGCTGTGATTGATCAAAATTGGTCAATTTAACTTCGCTCCTGTGATTTAAACAATCACAGTGCTAAAACGTAAACGGTCCGTCGTCCGGTGAAAAAAACGGACGTCTACAAGCGGCCAATTTTAATGACTGAAACAGTATTATTATGTAAAGCTCTGTTAACTTATTGTTATTAGAAGTGGGCATCATCAGGCGCCGGAAGGGCCGACGAAACTGATTCGATTCGGAAACGGCGACCGTATCCGACCACAAAGGACTGGCGGAGACTCATTTGGTCGCTGTCTCTTTCTACCCGGCTCTATTGGAAAGGGACGGCGAGAGGGATGTACAATAATGAAATGTTGTGGTAGTGGTAAATGAATGGTGTATTGTTGTGGCTTATTTTGTACTCATTTGCGGTGGTCTGTTGCTTAAGTAGTTTATTTTTTGAAAAGCATAAATAATGGAGATAGATTTTTCTAGAATCTGGCTATCGAAAGGTAACCCTAGTAAATTATATATTGGCAAATATGCTGCCAAACGATATTGGTCGGTAGCGTGACATCTGGTCACTTGATTCCTGGTTAGAGACAATATGATGAAAACGTGATATTGACCGCGATATCTGGCCGTTTTCAAGTCTAGAGTGAATGGGCATTTTAGGCAAGCGTGCTCCATCGTAGACCACATCTTCGCTTACCATCAGGCGTGATTGTGGTCAAACGCAAGCCTATAGTGTATAAAAAAACCGGCCAAGTGCGAGTCGGACTCGCGCACGAGGGTTCCGTAAAAAGATTTTAACGCTTTTCCCCAGTATTTTAAGAATTCCAGTGTTAGCAGAGCCCTGCTCCTAAGCAAAATGTACGCAGTGTGGGGTCAACTTATATTGTGGTCTGTGAAATCTACAGACTTTTTGGAGTGGTTGTGCTATAAGAGCTACCTTCATACCAAATTTCAAGTTTCTAGGACATCTGGAAGTACCCTTTAGGTTTTTGGAAATCGACAATTTGTATGGAAATAGCCTTTTTAATTATTGTATCTTTTGATTGCGTTGACTTAGGAGGTTGATTTTTTCACAGCTTCAAGGAACTGCAGGTTTGAGTATTGGATAATAGTTTCAGCATGCTACCTCCACGCGTTCCAGAGAAAAAGGGTCTTGACAGACAGACAGATGGACAACAAAGCGATCCTATAAGGGTTCCGTTTTTTCCTTTTGAGGTACGGAACCCTAAAAAAAGATTAAGGTAATCGCGATCCCGTTTTCATCATGTCTAATGCAATTAACCGCGAATCATTTAAAACTGTGATTCCTGCAATGGTTCTTACTGAACCATTGGTCTGCGCTTTTGACCTCTTCTTGAGTAAAAAATGGACACAGTGCGCGACGAGCTGTTACGACTGAACGCGTGTTCTGGTTTGTTCTGTATTCTGTAGTATAAATTTGGCGACAATTAGCAAGTTAGAGAATCCGTCTGTCTGTGCATACAAGTGTCATGTCCCGGTTCCCCGAGTTAGGCAAATAAGAAACGTATATTATATAGCAGGGAAATATCATAGCTAACAACTGATAGTTCACTTTAGGTTTGATTTTTAGGTATAAAAATGTACTGTGTTTTGTGAAGGTTCTTAACTGCTTCAATATGCGTTAAACTTCGTTATTTTCAATTTCTTCTATGGATGTAGACATTTCGGCAGCACTGCAGCCGCCTTGTGGACTCAACGTCCAATTAAGTATTTTTTAAAAGACATAAATTATTATCATTAATTTCGTCTAAAAACCAAATGGTCGATGTAGCATCTGGTCTAATATGCATTTCGTCTAAACATGTAATTATCTGTCCTATGTAAATTAAAAGTGGTCCAACTCGCAACGGTAGCAACTCGTCTATTTATTAAGTGGTCTAAAAAGCAACTCGTTTATTAGTAACTGGTCTAGAAGTAGCTACTCGTCTATTTAGCGACTTGTCTGAACAGCAGTTAATTATTGGGTTAGGTAATTAGTTTTTTTTTGCGGAGCTCCTATTCCGTGTAGATTAGGCGCATCTTGTCGCAACTCTAACCTGACATAGTCTATTTACTTACTAGGGTTACCTGACCTAGCCGCTGTTTAGACGAGCTGCTACTAGTAAGTAAGTAAGTAAACACTTTATTGTGCAAAAAACAGGATAATACACTAGTCGATAAATAGACGATCTGCTACTTACGAGGGGCGGCTGAAAAGTAATCTACCTAACAATGAAACAAAAGACTGTCGTGGCTAAATTTTTTTTATTTTTCTATATAGTCCCCTGCTAGTAAAATGCACTTATTACATTTTTCGAATATTGAATTTAAACCATTAAAAAAAATCTTTCGGTTTGTCGTCAAAAAAGTCAGTAACCGCAGCCTTCATTTCGTCATCGGTCATAAACCTTCGTCCCCTGAGGTCTTTCTTGAGAAGTCTAAACAGAAAACAGTCACAGGGGGCTAAATCTGGACTATAAGGGGGGTGGTCAATGGTTTCGAAGCCATTGTCTTTAATTGCTAGCTTCGTTGTGCGGGCGGTATGCACTGGTGCGTTATCGTGCAAAATCAGAATTCCTTTGCTTAGTTTACCTCGCCGTTTTTCTTTTATTGTCTCTCTTAGTTGATATAGTAAGTTTGAGTAATAATCAGCATTCATTGTAGTTTTCTTCGGTAAGTAATCCATGAGCAAAATCCCTTCTGTGTCCCAAAAGATTGTAGCCATAAGTTTACCTGCCGATGGACAGACCTTGAATTTCCGAGGCGGCTTCTCATCCTTAAATTTCAACTGTAACGACTCTTGCTTACTTTCCGGGTCCCATTGTCGAATCCAAGTCTCATTACATGTTACAATTCTAGAAATTATTTCTTCCCCTTTCCCTCGACTCATGTCCAAAAACTCTTCGCAACATTTGACACGCCTCTCCATGTCAAATGCAGTCAACATTCTGGGGACCCAACGTGCACTAACCTTGGACATGTTCAAATGCTCATGAATTATTTCATTGACTCGCTCTTTACTGATGCCCACATCTCTAGCTATCTCCCACTGCTTCACTCGTCGGTCCTCTAATATATATATTTTCACCCTGGCTACATTTTCATCGGTGACGGCCGAAACTGGTCTTCCGCTACGAGGATCATCTTCCAGGCTCTCACGACCTAACTTAAACTGCTTTGACCAAAACTTTATAATAAATTCGGAAGAACACGAACTGCCAAACACACGTAACATACGCTGTCTGATCTCCGAAGGCGTATTCCCTTCTTTAGTCAAAAACTTAATCACCGCACGCTGCTCGATTTTATCCATTTTCACTTTTTCTACCGACATGTTTGAAACAATTGTAGGAGACAAACAAACGTGATGCAATAAACAAATGAATGTAATACATTTTGAAAATAGAATAACAAACGAATATAAATCCATACCAGCCAGCATTATTTTTGTATATATTTCTGACCAAGGAGATTACTTATCAGCCGCCCCTCGTAGACCAGTCGCTAAATAGACGAGTTGCTATTTCGACCAGTTACCAAATAGACGAGAGTTTCTATTTCGACCAGTTACCAAACAGACGAGTTGCTATTTCGACCAGTTACCAATTAGACGAGTTGCTATTTCGACCAGTTACCAAATAGACGAGAGTTTCTATTTCGACCAGTTACCAAACAGACGAGTTGCTATTTCGACCAGTTACCAATTAGACGAGTTGCTATTTCGACCAGTTACCAATTAGACGAGTTGCTATTTCGACCAGTTACCAATTAGACGAGTTGCTATTACGACCAGTTACCAAACAGACGAGTTGCTATTTCGACCAGTTACCAATTAGACGAGTTGCTATTTCGACCAGTTACCAAACAGACGAGTTGCTATTTCGACCAGTTACCAATTAGACGAGTTGCTATTTCGACCAGTTACCAAACAGACGAGTTGCTATTTCGACCAGTTACCAACTAGACGAGTTGCTATTTCGACCAGTTACCAAACAGACGAGTTGCTATTTCGACCAGTTACCAATTAGACGAGTTGCTATTTCGACCAGTTACCAAACAGACGAGTTGCTATTTCGACCAGTTACCAAACAGACGAGTTGCTATTTCGACCAGTTACCAAGCAGACGAGTTCCTATTTCGACCAGTTACCAAACAGACGAGTTCCTATTTCGACCAGTTACCAATTAGACGAGTTGCTATTTCGACCAGTTGCTACATGGACCATTTGCTTTTTAGACGAAATGATACTAACCTAGTATTATTACGTCGTGATTAAGTCACGAAAATTCTAAACATTTGCAACATCTGTCCTCCCTAAGCTGTGTCAAGGGTACACCTAAATAATTTATTGCGCACAGTCACCGAGATTTGGTATTTATGTACGCACTACGTGAGCGGGCGCCGCGTAAATATATTAAGACGTCATTCTTCAGGGACTTCTTCTGTAAGTTAATTTACAAAGGAATAATAGTGCATAGTGAAATAAACGGATCACTCACGTATGTCAGTCGAGTATAGCCCGACATGTTTCGGACTAATCCGTAGTCCTTCCTCTGGGAGCACACGCCACGCCGGTGGCGAGATGTAAACACGACGGCGACGGTGGCGTGTGCTCCCAGAGGAAGGACTACGGATTAGTCCGAAACATGTCGGGCTAAACTCGACTAACATACGTGAGTGATCCGTTTATTTCACTAGGATTGAATCTCACAGTAGTTTCAAGTTAAAAATAATAGTGCAGTGGTTTTCCGTTGCCTTCTGCACCAGGCATGATCATCACCAGCTTTGTTTGACGTCCCACTGCTGGGCACAGCCTCCTCTCAAAATGAGAGGGCTTGGGCTATGTTCCCACGCGGGCCCAGAGCAGATTTGGAAACTTCACACACACCATTGAATTGCTCCGCAGGAGTGTGCAGGATGCCTCAAGATGTTTTCCTTGTGTGACCTTATTTGTGTGGTGACGGGAGAGCTAATTCATTGTTTTTAGGTCTTAGATCAAAATCAAAGTCAACATTTTATTTAGCAAAATAGGCAGTGGAATACTCTTTTACATGTGACGTTGTTTAAATCTACCAGCGCTTTCGGAAAGATCATGATCATGATCTTGGCAAGAAGAATCCGCCGCAAGAAACTTGGCACAAAGACATTTTTCTGAAAACAAAACGCTGCAAAGTAACGCCTGATTCAATTAAAAGCTTACATGCGTATTTAACCAAATAATTTTAGTATCGTTCGATCTCACATATGCCTGACAACTTGAACTAAAAGTCGGGTCACTAACAGTACCATTGACGGTCTTTGAACCCTGAAACTTTGTCATTTCGGCAAGCTGGGATGACCCTTTGTGGTTTGACTAGAACGGCTATTCAAATCAACCAATACGTATCGGAAATATTGGCCACTCATTCTGATAAGACCAGTGTGAAAGAGAAGGACTGTACGAACGAGAAAAGGCAAATAACGCTAGCCATCTAGACTGCACAAATATTTACGATACAAGACGACCAGGGACGTTGGACCTTTCTCACTCTCTCTGTTTAAGCGAAGCAGGTGTCAAGTTATTCTAGAACTGTTAAGTTAATATTTGTTACGGTGACTGGCTCCAGACAATGTCCTTTATTAGTTGTATAGTAAAGTTACTTGTTTGCAAAGAACAAGTTTTGAGGACAAATATTTATGGTTTTCTTCGGATCTTGAGTGCATGCACGGGAAAGTATGGCACAGTGTTATAAACTAATAACTGTTAATTTAATCACAGTGACCACATGTGTAAGGCAGCTACTACAATGTGACACATTATAATGTCATATCTATAGACCCAAATACCACCCCAACCTAACTATACGCTTCAATATCTCTACCAGCCCATTCTCAAAGAACCTAAACGTGTTACTGGTTTTTCTACTGTTAAGTATAGATACAGTGTTTTCAATTTAGTCAATTATAAAACCAAAGCAACTACATTTTTATTTTTAACCGACTTCGAAAAAAGAGGAGGCTTTCAATTCGACGGTTTTTTTTTATTTTTATAATGTTTGTTCCCCGATTACTCGAAGACGGCTGGACCGATTTCAAAAATTCTTTTTTTGTTTGAAAGGATTCTAGGCTTTCTAGTTGGTTCCATTGTCACCAAGTCAGGATCTGATGATGGGATCCCAGGGAAATCGAGGGCAACCCTCAAATTTTATAGGGACGGATCGTGTGTTTCATATATTTTCGAAAGCTATTCAAGTACTTGCGTCTGGTAGTCATCATCTCGTGTTGATGAGGTGCTGATGGAAGGTACAACTCCTTAACGGTTAGGAGTTGGAGGATAATATTAACGTAACTGAAAATTGTGAAATAAAAAATCTTTTAACAAAAAGTAAAACCGCCTTCAAAAAAAAAACCTCAAAAAAAAACATAAAATAATCCCCAAAAAGCCATGAGTTTTATGGCCTAGCAGAAATATGAAGTCGGTGCTTCATTCCAAGAATATTCCGCTCGCACCGCACCGACTTCATATTTCTGCTAGGCCATTAAACTGATGGCTTTTTGGGAAGTATTTCATGTTTTTTTTTGAAGGCGGTTTTTATTTTTGTGGGCTAGTGGTCGAGCAAATTAATTATTTTTAGTTCATAAAATAAAAACAAAATAGCCCATTAAATGAGCTTAAGTTCCCAATCTGCACTGGGCTCGCGTGGGAACTATAGCCCTAGTCCTTTCAAATTGAGAGGAGGCCTGTGCCCAGCCGTGGGACGTAAATATAGGCTGATGATGATGATGAGCTAAAATGAAAATCTTATCGATTTGCTTAGTCGATTTGCATCTAAATTGTCATCGTCAACTTTCATTTGTCACTTTGGTGACTAGGGGCCTGAAATCAGTTCATCATTAATTCATCTTTAATGTTACACAATCTGACATGGCCTAGTGGTTTGGCCTCTCAAGCAGAGTGCCGTGGGTTTGAGTCGCACACCTCTAACTTGTGATCAAACTTATATTTGTAAAATTTGAAACACAAGGAAACCGATACACTTCAGTGCAATTCAATAGTATGTGTGAAGTTTCCAGTCCGCACTGGGCCAGCGTGGGAACAAAATCCAAACCCTTTCATCCAGAGAGGAAGCCCGCGCCCTATTCCAGCTTATTACCGTCCCAGTGAGACGGTAATAGGCTGGAATAGTCATTTCTTATACAAGGGTGCAAAGTTGTATTTTACTCGCGAGTATTTCAACACACGAAAAGTAAAATTGCAACAAAAAAGTCCAACATGCAAAAAGCTGTCATAAAAAATGACAGCTTCCAGTAGTCCCATAGGCGTTTGATTATCTTCATCACTAGAATCACTCATTTTTAAGATATTATAATAGAAAACTCTGCAAGTTGTGAATTTTTACGTGAGTCGGAGTCGGTGAGAAAACTTTTGTTGATAATGTTGACATTTCATTTTCTTAACTTGTGCGTTCAGAATTACATACAAAACAATTGTTTCTTATAGAATTTAAGACTTAAAATCATTAAATAAAGCTAAATTTGGTATTTTTTATTAAATTATCAAACCATTTATGTAATGGTAATTAATATCGAACGAATCATTATTATGAGCGTTTTACGTTTTCTTATCTGTCAACAGCAACTTAAAGACGCTCCAAAGTCAAACAGCTTTTCCCACTAGTGGATAAAATGCGTTTTTACCCGCTTGTTTTAAAGGATAAAAGACGACTTTCCGAGGTAGTGATGGGAAAAAGATCTTGAATACCAAGTACAAAGGGAAATTTAATGTTACATCTACAAAGGAACTTTCAAAGTATTGACTTGCAAGGGAGCTCACAGTCAAACTATACCGAAGTATATTGTGCAATATTAGTTGGTAATATTTGCTAATGAATCTAACTTTAAGTTGTCTCATAAGTTTGCTGTGGAAATTGTAAGGATGGGGCTGTGAGAGATACGGTATGGTTACTGCGATGGTAAGGGTTGTGGTTCAAATTCTGTGGTAACGTGTTCTGTTACATATTGTACAGTTACTGCTTTAGTTAAGGCTCCACCTTTGTAAATTGCTTTGAAATTATTCGTTTTGTAACCATTATACGTCATAAAGTTATTAGTCGATAACCATGCTACTGCTGCATTTGAAGGGTACACGGAAAGAACATTTCTAGTATTTTTTTTAAACAAGATCTTAATCTCAAAATGTAGATCACTCAATAGAGTATAAGCTACCACTCAGTTACAGATACAAATATCTATGTAACTTGTCTTTTTTATCACTTAAATAAAAAATCTGTACTTACGAAAATCTCACTCACTACACTCACTACAAATACTCAAGCTTGCGGTCCCTTGAAGCTGTGAAAAAATCAACCTTCTAAGTCAACGCGATCAAAAGATACAGTCATTAAAAAGGCTATCTCCATACAAATTGCCGAAATAGAAAAACCTAAAGGGTACTTCCAGTTGTCCTAGAAACTTGAAATTTGGTATGAAGGTAGCTCTTATAGCACAACCACTCAGAAAAGCCTCAAAATCTTAATTTTTTATGTCTGTCTGTAGATTTCGCTGACCAATATAAGTTGACCCCACAATGCATACATTTTGCTTAGGAACAGGGCTCTGCTAACACTGGACTTCTTAAAACACTGGGGATAAGCGTTAAAATCTTTCTACGGAACCCTCGTACGCGAGTCCGACTCGCACTTGGCCGGTTTTTTATAATGTGACCGCTTTCAAAACGAAAATAAAATACCCTACAAACACATCTCGTCCTCGAATTAAAAAACTTGTCACACGCCCTGAAAAATGGTTAAGCACGTTTGTTTTCGCATCTGAGCCCAATAAATTGCCGCTCGTTGATATTTATCGTGGAGCCAGAAAAATGGATAGCGACATATCGGAGGATATAAATTTGACTCTATGACGTGCTAGTTTGGGAGACGGACGGGCAATCGATATTGGAAGTCAAGCGAGGTTGGGTGTGGACGGGTTGTGGATGGGTGACCGCGGGATGTCTTTTTAATTATTTTTTTATTTCTTCGATTTACCTGATAAACCTTGAAGTTAAAATCTACTCTTGAAGTAATAAGTTCCTCGCAATTTCACAATAATTTGTAAAGAAAAATATTAAATAATATAATAAATATAAAACTATTTTGAATGTTAATTAAGTGTCAAACCTCATTAACCGAAAGCGGGTAATATTTTAATTAACACGTCTATAAAAAAATAATTGGCTGTCTAGACGGAGTATTTAATTGGGTCGTTTGGCAACTACACAGCGCAGATAATTGTAATAGCATTTCATAATGATTTTTTCCGTGTTTTGCGTTCCTTCGATCTCCATACCCGCAAATGCAAGTGATTTCTCTGACCGATCGATGGCCTGCTAAAAGTTTTCTTTAGCCATTTAGTATTTTATGACACATTTATTTTAACGTGGTTAAGTCCCGCTTTTATCATAATAATTATGTGAAAATCGTGAAAGCTTAAAGCAATACATCCTTTCCACCTTTGTGTAGCCCAATCAGTTTAATCTACTGAGCGATAGAAAAAACGAACTTGCGCAAAGAATGTCAATGGAGTCTACAGCTGGGATAGTGGTCATAATACTGATACTTTAACTTTCGGCTAAATGTTTTCGGATATTCTGAAATATATTCGATATTAGCAGTTTTCGAAAAAAATGTTTGTTTTAAGGTTTCTTGCAGCGCAATCATCTTAGCAATGACGGTCTTTCCGAAAGCACTGGTCTCCTAAAAAGAATTTTCAATTTTCAATTTGTAACACGCAGAAATTTTTTGGAAATAAATGCACAATGGTTTAAGACAACAACATCTATTCTATTCTCACAACATCGAACAGAAATCACCAGTGATAATGTTATATCACTGGCGGTCTCTGTTTGGTGTTGCGAGATGTGATTGTGGTCATCTTTCGAGTGCACTTTTTCATAGCAATTGTTTAATATTTACTAGAAACGTAAAGTAAAGTATCTATACTCTGTAACACCATTTCGAGATTGCCAAACAATTTTCTACATCAATAAAATTAACAACATCGAAAACCAACGCCGAAACAAACTTCGGCTTTCGACCGAACGTCTTCGGTTCATCACTTCGTACTTAACTATGCCACGGGGCAAACTTGAAATAAGTGAAAGTATTAAAAGTTGCCGCGCTCATTAAACTGGAGTCAAAAGGGGGTAGATATGAATGCCCGAGAGAGCTGCTTAATAAGATTTCTATACGTATATTTTAATGAGTCTTTGAGAATTAGGTACCTATTTGTGCGGTGTACAGTTCCTAAAGCTCTTTGCCTCGCTTCAGCGCTCAGACGCTTGCAGAATTTTCAGCCGCTTCAAACCAAAATCACGCGCTCAATCCCTTTTGCTCCCGCTTCTTGACTATGGTGATATTGGGTACTTGGATCTTACTGAGGGGCTAATTGACAAACTTGATCGGCTTCAGAATGTATGTATTCGGTACATTTTTGGGCTTCGTAAGTACGATCACGTGTCAAACTTTCGCGCGCAGCTGAAATGGTTGCCTATCAGGGATCGTAGGAACGTCCACATTCTGTCATTACTATTCAACATTCTTTTTAATCCTTCCGCTCCTCCATACCTCTCCGAGTGCTTCAGCTATTTAGCTGCTGGCAGCGGGCACCGTTTACGGTCTAGTACCAATCTCCTTCTAGCATCTCATTCTACCTCTTCCAGAATCTATTCCAAATCCTTCTCTGAGCACGCTGCCAGGCTGTGGAACCAGTTACCGACGTCCATCAGGCAATCTTCGTCTGTGTATTCTTTCAGGGAAAGCTTGAAGAAGATGTGGCTCACCCCTTCTTCTTAAATATTTGGGAGTTCTCCTTTAATGTTGTGCTTGTTATTTATTGTATGTATTATATGTATATATATATATATATATATATATTTATTTATTTATATATTTGTATTTACTTATACTTTGTATTTAGTATTATATTGTAATATGGTAGGATTTTGTATGTGTGTCAGCATAAATCATTGCCATTGTCATTGTCATTGTATTGTCTCTCGATATTTATAATTATGAACTCACTTTGTGTCGATCCCCAGTGAACTATTCCTCTCCACCACTCAAAGGTTGACTGGCAGAGATCCCTTAAAGGTATAAGTCCGCCTTTGTACTCAAATGTTATTGTTGTAACTTGTGTTTTATCCTGCTTTTTGTACAATAAAGTGTTTACTTACTTACTTACAGTTTAAAAGTAGGGGTCGTGTTTTAATCTCCGACGCAGAAAGGGGGGTGTTATAAGTTTGACCGCTATGCGTGTGTGCCTGTCTGTGGCACCGTAGCTTTTAAATGGGTGAACCGATTGGGTCCGGTTTTATATTTGAAAGCAGGTTTCTTAGCTAAGTTTCATAAAAATTGGTTCAGAATCCTAACTTCCTAACTAATATTATACATGCGAAAGTAACTCTGTCTTTCTGTCTCTCTGTCTGTCTGTTTGTTACCTCTTCACGGGAAAACCGCTGCACCAATCTGGATAAAATTTGGTAAGAGATAGTTTGAATATTGAGGAATAACATAGGCTACTTTTAATTCGGGAAAATTATATAGTTCCCACGGGATAGCCATAACCGAAATCTACGCGGACGAAGTCGCTTGCAACAGCTAGTTTTATGATAAAAATGTCAGGGGTTTTTCAACTTTTTTAAGTTGGTTAGGTTATGATCTTATTGTTAGTAGTGTGAAAAACTCTTCATAATAGCTCACATAAAGAAATACCGTTGGGTTGATAATAAACAGAACGGGATTATATTTGTAGTGTCAACAAGACGAGTAGCGAAACCAATTTACAATGACATTAAATCTAAACTTAAACTAAATAAACTACAACTTAAAACTAAATTAAATCTAAATAAGGCCCCCGTGGCATGGTGCCCAAAAGGCTGGCAGCGTTGTCTCGCTGAATAGCGATGCTGATTCTTTAAGAGAGAAAACTGCCAGCCCTTTGGTCACAAGTTGCATCGACCAAGCGCTTTTATAACTCATTTGAAATGGACACAGTGGGTGGCGTCCGGTTGTGATTGAACGCGGCTTCTGGTTTGTTCTGTATTCTGAGGGCATACTCTAGTGTGTCTAGGCCTAAAGGCCTCGCTGAGCTAACGCGATTAATCTTGTGTTTTGATGGAGGCAGGGCCTTATTGAATTACTGTCTTAAAGCACCGAGAGGCGGCGGTTAAAGACATTAGGTTGGGTTAAGATTGGGTCTTAGGTTTCTTGCAGAGAATTCTTCTTGGCACTCGTGGTCTTTCCGAAAGCGCATTTAAACTCAAAAAATTGTCAGTAATAGGCATTGTCTTGCCAACACCATGGACTTCGGATAAGCGCTGGAAAAAGTCCGAACCATAATGCCACTAATTTGCAAAAAAGACCACTAATCGAACGTCAGTCAGTCTCAGTTTGGTCAAACGACAGCGCTATGACGTAATGGCTGTCATCGAAAAATGCCGTGTTGTACTGGGACACATTTTAGTGAATTTTGTACTAGACCCAAAGTCCATGGTGTCAGTAAGTCAGTTACTTAGTGAATGAATTTTAAATTTTGGTGTAATGTCAGTTTTTGGATGTTCATTTAAGTAGTAAGTGTGAATTGATTTTTAGGATTTCATCTGTTATTGAATTCCTTGTAATTAGGACGGTAGCGAGTCGGGAACGAGTCGGGCGCGGGTCGGGCGCGGGTCGGCCTAATTGACTCATGTTTATGAACCCGACCCTTTTTCTTTTTGAACTACAGAGCCATAAAAATGATGTTTTAAAATGTATTCATAATGTACAATTCACATTGATGTAATATGCAATTGGAAATACTTTATTTACATAATAAAAGCAATTTACAATGACATTAAATCTAAGCTTAAACTAAATAAACTACAACTTAAAACTAAATTAAATCTAAATAAGGCCCCCGGGGCATAGTGCCCAAAAGGCTGGCAGCGTTGCCTCGCTGAATAGCGATGCTGATTCTTTGAGAGAGAAAACTGCCAGCCCTATGGTCACAAGTTGCATCAACTAAGCGCTTTTGTAACTCAGATTATATGCAATTTGAGTTTTACCTAAACTCATCTATTTCAGCAACTAGGTAGATGTATTACCTACCTACTTGCATGACTTATGTAGGTACTCGCCTTTATAAACTTAGGTGTGACCATACACTAAAACAGTAATATCAGTCCAAAACACTCCGGTCAGCGGGCTCCAAACTTTTGCGGCATAATCCACATTTTGACAAGCTCATTACGCTGTGACGTCATTTTCCCGGACACCAGTTACAACCTCGGCACACGGCGACTTTATAATCGTATAATTAATTAGTAGTTGAAGAAAGGATGGCCTAGTGGTTAGAGACTCCGACTACAAAGCTTGAGGTCTCGCGGGTTCGATCCCCGGCTGGGGCAGATGTTTGTTCTCGGGTCTTGGATATTTAATATGTATTTAAGCATGTATTTATCTACATGTATAAGTATGTTTAGGTATCTGCTGTCTAGTACAAATAGTACAGGCTTTGCCTAGTTTGGGACTAGGTCAAATTGGTGTCAATTATTGTCCCATTATATAAAAAAAAAAATCTTTTTTTTTTCACAATCTGTAAATATTTCAGGACTTTTCAGGGCAATCTCGTAGAACCCTATAGGTTAGGTTAGGTTTGTTTTATAAAAATCCTGAAATATTTGCAGTTTAAGAAAAAAAAAAGCTTTTTTGAAAATTAATCATTTCGGTAAAAGTTTTTTGGCAAACATTGGTAAACTTATAACACCCCTATTTTGCGTCAGAGAATGTAAGTAAAGTAGCTGTGTGACGCATCTCTAAACAATACGGGTTCAACTTGAAATTACTCGTTTTTCCTTCTCTCTCCCACCTGCATGGTCAGACAGAGACGCACAATGTCAAAGTTAATCATTTCAGAGGGATGCAAAGTTTAATGTCCCGGTTATTGCGACGGAGTGAATGGGTTGAATTCGTGATTTCATTCACTCACTTCTTCGTTCCATTCGTTTTGAGTTTTAATGGAAATGTTGGTTGTTGGGAAATTATGAGGAGATAATTGCTTTTAAGAGGCTTAGGAGTCTATTAAAGAGATCGGGATACGCAGAGTGCGCTCATTATAAATAATTTGATGAATTTAAGTTACATTATAGCTAGGTATTCTGTTTATTTTTAACTGACTTCAAAAAAACGAGGAGGTTCTCAATTCGTTGGAATTTTTTTTTGACTTGTGAATTCTCGGTTAAACTGTCACACACGTTTTTCGGCAATTCGAAGACAAAGAAAAAAATACGAGCAATTAATAACTTTTATTAGCCATATTTATTAATAATAAATATACACTATAATGTATTATAGTGTCTTAGTTTAACTTGAAAACGTGTGCGAATTTGACTGTTGAAATGTTAAAATAAATGGCCATAAGGAATTTACAAAGGTGCACCTTAAAGAGTTGAAAAGCCATCGAAACGCTTTCTTATATCGTCTCATATCACATCACATTTTTCAAGAACAGCTAATTCGTTTTACCCAAACTTAATTTTAGGAACCATATCGAAAACTATCTTTCGAATAAAACAAACCGCATCTAAATCTGTCTCTCCGCTCAGGAGCTACGGTACCACAGATAAACACACAGACACACACGTGAAACTTGTAACACCTATCTCTTTGCGCGATTCGGTAAATCCGCTGTATTTTTAGACGTAATTACTAAAACGTACCCTCAAACACCACAATTTTTTGTTTTTCCGTTATGCAAACCGTTCTGTAAGTGAATGATTGATGTACTGAGTGAACGGGAGCGATCAAATGAATCGCGCAAGTGAGTTAACGTAGGCAAATGAGATTTGATAAAGGGGAAGGGGGGTGTTGTTCAAGTTTTGCGTACTTAGGAGGTGACGTGTGATATTGTGAGAATGATAGTGTGACTTGTGATTTTTTGTGTGTTTTTAGGGCTTCGTAAGTCAAAAGGATTTTATAATATATAATAGTTCATCCCGTAAAGGTTAGGTAAAGGAATCAAACCATACAGCCATGTCTGTTGTTTTTTTATTAGTCTGTAAATTAAAGTCCCGTCACAGTCGGAGTCGTCAGTCTGTTCTAGTCACGTCATGTCAGCTGCTCGTGCCTTCCGTAAAGCTATAGTGTACTTATTGCCAGCTGCGGTGAACAACGGCCGGCGGGTACTTGGGAGCATTAAGTCAAAAGAAAAACTATTACGATCAACTACCCTAGTTCTTTTTATTATTGTTAAATGTAGGGTAGTACACTACACTGATGACGTCACTCTGTAAAGGTACGTCACTAACCACGTTGACGCAGTATTGAACACAATCTTCTTCCGAGTTAGTCATCATTAGTGTGTAGCATGTAATGATGTAGAGCTATCTTACATACTTGTTTGTAGTTCATTACTTAGAGATAGTCTAGCCTAAATTGCTCTTGCGATTTAAAAATCCACCAGGATCTCTAGTGCTGAGTGAGGTCAATCTGTCATTTTCCACCAATCATAGGCCAGTAGGCTTGTCTCTCATTGGTGGAGATTGACAGATAGACCTCACCCGTCACCTAGCGATCCGATAGCGGAGCGCATTGCTTGTGGAGACATTTTCGCTAACACTGTATATACCCCCCCCCCCAATTGTCACAATAGCAACGTTTACAAAAGAGTGTCGGCAGGCGGCGTGCGCAGCAATTATCCGCGTATAATAAACCCGTGCCTTGCCTCAAAGGCGCCGACAGAATAGCAAAGTAGTGGAGACTTCAAGACTCCAACCCGGCTGCCATACACATTTTATACGACATGGATGGCAAACGAGCAAGTGGTTCACCAGATGGTAAGTGATCACTACTGTTCATAGACACCCGCGACCCTAGGGGGTTTGCAGATGCGTTGCCGACGCAGAGAGATAAGATGAAATGCCTCTTGTGCCCGCAATTACACCGGCTGTCTTACTCTCCACACCGGAACACAACAGTGCAAGAAGTGCTGCTTAGCTTCAGGATTAGCGAGCAAAATGGTGGTGGCAATCCGGGCGTAACGAACCTCACACAAGGTCCTACCACCACCAAAATTTTCATTATTATCATATTAATAGGCCAGGAAACGAAGCAAGGGACCCCAACTGTAAATCCTCAGGCAAAGAAAACTTTATAGTATGATAGAGTATCATGGTTTAAAGGTATATTGTATTGATTTAAACTATCGCGATTTTCACACATTATCATGATACTCGGGACTTAATCGCGTAAAAAACTTTTATATTTAAATTTGAATTTAAATACCTCGACGTTTCGGACGCGACGTTGCGTCCATGGTCTCGAAGGGACACCTTAATGTAAAAAATAATAAAAAAAAAAAAATAAAAAATACCGCAAGTTAGGTATTTTGGTCAAAATTCCTATTTCGTTGATAACTTTGTTCGGAAAAATGCTCAGTTAAAATTTTTTTCACTACAAACACGAAAACTGTATGTGAAATATCTAAAAAATCTCCTTACAAAAACCACTTTTTTCTTCAAAAATACGTTTTTTTATCATAACTTGCACCGCAAAATTGCTCAGTCACTTTTTTTCAGTGTAATACGCATTTATTTCTGTTTTATACTTACGACATAAAAATGCAAAATATTTACCGTTAAACTATATTTTTTCAAAAATTACCTTTCCGGTCGCTGTGAAAAATTGCTCCTTCCGTTTTATTTACTGATACAACTATATTAATTTATTTTCTTTCAACTACAAAAATATCAAAAAAAAAAAATCAAGCGCATTAAAACCTAACAAATTTGCAGAAGTATTAAAATCGTGTTCAACGGAGAATGATTGTTATTTTGGATATTTTGGTTTTAAGTGGTACCTAATGAGACCATTTGGTATTATTAAAGAAAAACATCGGACTGAGAAATTTTCCATGCTGAGTTTTTGGTATTTTTAAATTCAAGTGAGATAGCTTGATTTTGGTAAGCACTTTTTTTTGGATTTTCTTACTGGCTACGTCAAATGTCATTCTAAAGACCTAAAACAAGAAAAATTTGAATGAGAAATTTTGCCACCGAAATTACGGACAAAAAGTTATTGTCTTTAAAAAGTGAAAGTTTTTTTAGCCAAATTTTTGGATTTTTATAAATTTACACCTATCAATGAAAACGATTCATTCAGTAAAATAATTTTGAACTGAGGAATTACTCAGTCCAATAGATCAGGCTGTTTGTACTTTTAGGTATAAATACCTATCTTCGGCATGTTTTTTTTGGATATTTTTATTTTAGTTTTATCTCACGTTATATTACATTCCTGCAAAGTTTCATCGACTGAGGATTTTATGCGGGGGTCTTCATACAACGAACTGCCAGATTACTCGGCCTATAATTACAAGGTCACAAAATGAGCTGGAAATATTTCGGTTATTGATTGAGCAAGTTGGGCGGAATACCTCTACTATATGCTGTGACACGATAATGCATAGTATTATTTTCTCCTGTCTTCGAATTATCGAAAAAAGTGTGGGATAGTTTGACCGTTTATAATGGACTATTTTTAACCGACTTCAAAAAAAGGAGGAGGTTCTCAATTCGTCTGTTTTTTTTTATGTATGTTCCCCGATTACTCGAAGACGGCTATACCGATTTCAAAAATTCTTTTTTTGTTTGAAAGGGTATACTTTCTAGTTAGTCCCATTGTCACCAAGTTAGGATCTGATGATGGGATCCCAGGGAAATCGAGGGCAATCCTCAAATTTTATTGGGACGGATCATGTGTTTCATATATTTTCTAAAGCTATTCAAATATTTGCGTCTGGTAGTCATCATCTTATGTTGATGAGCTGATGATGGAAGGTACAACTCCTTAACGGTTAGGAGTTGGAGGATAATTCTGAAAATGTTAAAATATTATTCGAAAGGGTATACTTCTGAGGAGGTCCTATTGTCATCAAGTCAGGATCTGATGATGGGATCCCAGGGAAATCAAGGGCAACCCTCAAATTTTATAGGGACGTATCATGTGTTTCATATATTTTCGAAAGCTATTGAATTACTTGCGTCTGGTAGTCACCATCTCGTGTTGATGAGTGATGATGGAAGGTACAACTCCTTAACGGTTAGGAGTTAGAGGATAATATTTTAAATATTAACGTGACTAAAAATTGTGAAATAAAAAATCTTTTAACAAAAAGTAAAACTGCCTTCAGAAAAAAACCATAAAATATTTATATATGTCGGAGAATCGATACACTAGTCGGTGTTGATCATAGTCTAAAGTTATAAATTACCTTCATTTGTTATGATTTTAACGAAACGTCAAGCGGTGACAGCTGTCAAATAAATACTGCTTGGGAGTGGTCTGTGCTTGGTTCATTTGTGGGTAGTTTGTATAAGGTCGAAATGACATTTAGTAACTTTGAAAAGAAAAGGGCATCCTTGATCGGGGGGTCGGACTGATCACAAGTTGGTAATGTAATCCGTTTGCATCGGCTTGGTGCTTTGAGTTTTAATGAGAATTGTTAGTGATTTAATGAACTAAGTGCCTGTGCCCCAAGTACAGAGTCTTATTTTGAGTCTTAAATGATATCTTGGCAATAGATCACGTGAATGGGCGCAAGCACAGAACTCTCCAACGTTTCCAATATGGTACTTGCATTTCGCGTTAATAGTAACGAGTTAACTGTGATATCAATTGTAACTAATTTAGACCTCGTATGGTGTTATTATTGAAAAGATTATACCTCATTGAGTTTCTTGCCGGTATCTTCTCAATAGAGGTTATTTCCGAACCGTGCGGTAGAGTCATTGATGTAGGCCTTAATCAAATAAAGACTGGCTTAGAAGTGAAACATGATGTGTCTGCAGTTATTTCTACCACCTCAATCGACCTTGAGGATGAGTAAAGCTCATGACCAAGCTCTACTACGTGTAAAACCCATTTCATCCTGACACAGCTAGCTAGCAAACCAAGTCCGCTGGTGTGTGCGATGTCTCGTCCCGGTCCTTAGTCTCCGAGTTATATTTATATATTTTGTTTTATGTTTTTTTCTGAGGTTTTTTTTTTGAAGGCGGTTTTACTTTTTTTCATTGCATCTGCTACTTATTTTGCATCTGTTAATTCTGGCTGAAAACCTTTTGTATGGCTACCGTTGCCAAATTCACCCTGAAAGCGACTCTGAAGCGAACTTTTACTTCGAGTCATTCTTCAGGATTTTATTCAACGTTGCTTCGGTATCCAATGCGACTGTAAATTTAACCCTTTCAACGCCAACGACGCATACAAAAGTTGTCATCCACACGCCAAGTTGGCATAACGTCAACGCGGACTTAAAGCTTAAGCATACGTTCGCAGGTCGCATTTGCAATGTGCAGCCGGACACCTATAAGCGTTGGTGGCGTCGTAACACGTCGGCTCATGACGCTTTTAAACGTCCCTGGCGTTGAAAAGGTTAATAGATAAGTTATTACAGTGGGACATGCAGAATAGTAGCTATGTTCTTTGCAAAAAATGCCACATTGAAATAAATAAAAAAAATTGAGACGCAACTAGTTTTAGCGAAATATACGGATCACTCACACCATGTAAGTCGAGTTTAGCCCGACATGTTTCATACTAATTCGTAGTCCTTCCTCTGGGAGCGCACGGCCCAGCGGCAGCGAGACACACACTGCACGCCGCGCCCTGTCCGCGCGAGCTAGGACTACGAATTATTCCGAGACATGTTGGGTTAAACTCGACTTACATACGTGAATGATCCATTTTATTTCACTATGATTGAGTCTGGTGGTAGTTTCATGTTAAAAATAAAAATTACGATGAAAACGGGGGTAGCAGCCACGCGAGCACAGCGCCTTGGCGCACTGTTTTCGTTTCGCTACCGCTGAAGCGTGTGCTCCCTGAAGAAGGACTACGAATAAGTCCGAAACATGTCTCAACTCGACATCTAGATACGTGAGTGTGCCGTTTATTTCACTATGATTCTAAAGGACAATAGACAAACCAAAAAATACAAATATCAAACTCTCCCTTCACCAACTAGCACAGAGCACATGTAGCACGGCGCGCCATTTTGTCGCTTGTCGCGCAGTGCGTCCCTTTCATAGTGACGGAATCAGTGAAGGACGCACTGAGCGACAAGCGACAAAATGGCACGCGTGCTAGCCCCCCAGTGGGTCGAGCACTACTTTTCGAAAGCTGCGTAACGTAAAATCGAATAGTAAACGTTGTCGAGTTTGTATGACGTTTGGAACAGCGCCCGCCCGTGAGCGTATTTGGAACACAAAAATTTGTATGAGGTTTCTCTATCTCGATACGATAACCGTAACGTTACGCAACATTCGTAAAGTCGTGCTCGACCCTCGGAATTCGCGGCCGTGTGGCCCAAGTTTTCGCGTTTGTCTCCGATAATTTATTAACCCCTGTGTATTACAAGGGGGGAGCTATCCCGTTGAGTGAGTCGCGATTGTGTCACTAAGCCGACAACTTCTGTCTGCCTCTCACACCGATCGGACGACCATTTTATTCGGGACTTCAAAACTAGGTCCTAGTCCTGAATGTATTTTATTCGGGACTTCAAAACTAGGTCCTAGTCCTGAATGTATTTTATTCGGGACTTCAAAACTAGGTCCTAGTCCTGAATGTATTTTATTCGGGACTTCAAAACTAGGTCCTAGTCCTGAATGTATTTTTTTTTCACATTTGCATAAACCACTGAACAAAAACCGGACAAGTGCGATTTGGACTCGCGTGGAGAGGGTTCTGTATTGTATTACTTATTTAAATTCTAATTTCCTGTGTTACTTTTGTATTTTTTTCCAAATTTTCGGCGATGTAGTTTCTTAAAAAATAACTTCAAAACTATTATCTTAAAATTAAAAAAAAATGTGTTTGAGATGCTCACAATGAGCCCTTTCATTTGACATTGTAACACGATATAGTTTGCAAAACTTTGATTTATTTTTCCAGTTTTTATTTCACGCCACAATTTTGTTTTATTTATTAATTTTCTTCCGTCTTTGGGTTACCGACTTACGTATGTGTACCAAATTTCAACTCAATCAGTCCACTAGGTAGTTTCCGAGTAAATTGGCTGTGACAGACGGACACACAGACACGCGAGTCATCCTATAAGGGTTCCGTTTTTTTTTCCTTTTGAGGTACGGATACAGAACCCTAAAAAGAGACACCTACTCTTTGGAGACCATGAATTAGTAATTACTACTTTCCTTCGCATTTTGAACGCAATGTTTGAATAAGTGCGCCAATATTTTCAATGTGCTTGCATTCGTATATTACCATCTAAGATAGCCAAAACTACCTCCACAATTCCCTCATATTCCTATCACGTCCGTATCACAGAAAAACAACTGTCATAGCCATAAAGTGTCCCTCGGAACTAATAAAACACTATCTCAATCCCACTATTAAATTTAATTGTCACAGTTTCACAATACGGCCATGAGAAGGCCTTATTCGACATTGGTCTAGGTGGCAGACCAGCCGCAGCCGTTGCCCGCGACTTTGCCTGCATGTAATTCGGTTACTCCCGAACTAAGCAATTGCGTTGATTAAATCATTACACATCATCATCATCGCCCAACCTTTTTTAATTCTAGAAAGGACAACGAATTAGTCCGAAACTCAGTCGTGCTAACCTTGATTTATTTATGTATATGTATACGTGAGTGGTCTGTTTATTTAACCTTTATTTCAAATATTGAACAAAACACAATATGTATTAGTATCTAAAATAAGCATTGATAGCCCAGGTAGGTACCGCCTTTTTTTTTTTGCCATTTTGTATGATTGTGTAGTTCACCGGCTGTTCAGTTAAATCTCCTCTAAACGTTGCATTTCTTAACCGATTCGGTTAAAATTTTATGAGCAGGTCAAAAGCGAACCTGGTCCGCTAATTATAATCATGTATTAAATTTTTCTTTCGATTTTTTTTTAAATTTATTTGAGGAAAAATAAACGAAAAATGTACAAAAGTGAGGTCGCGAGGTACACAAAGCCACTGATTTACAAGTTTTAACTCAACTTTGACATCACTTCGAAGGCCGCGGAATAGTCGCCGGTTTCGTAAGATTGAAACAATTGAGAAATGCCCGGATAAACTTGTTATTCGTCACTTACTCGGGTTTGCGACGCGCCACCGATTCCCGCGGCGCGTGACACGACTGCCAACACTGCGGCGTGGCAGAGTGGACTTAGTGGCAGCAGATTGAACCTAATCCCACTTGGGTCAAATTTAACTCGCTCGCTAAATTTAAAGCACGCAAATATACAAATTATACTAACACTGCAAGTTTTACTAGTGGCTTTGTAAGCTGTAGACCTCGCCAACATTTTATTCTTTTATTTATTCAAAAAACGAATCGACAAAAAAAGTCTATGTAATTAACAGACTCGCAGGGAGATTGCGTAACTATTTTGACATCGGATTGAACTGTAAATTTTTGTACGACTATGACAGCTAGCTGTTCCCGATACCAATAGTCAGCCCATACAAAACCTGTCAAAATTAACACGATGGCGATTGCGAGCTAGTTAGACAATAAGGGCTTTATTCATAAACGTCACTCAAGCCTCCATTAGCTGAAATAGGTATTGTCTTCTTCTTACTAACGGACAAACTAACTATAACGGCATTTTAGCTAAAATAGGTCTATGAATAATAGGGTAAGCCTACAGGTGCCTTTTCAGATCTTTATTTTTAAGCCCTGACGAAAAAGAGGGGTGCTACAAGTTTGACATGCGTATCTGTATATCTGTGTGTCTGTGCATCTGTGTATCAGTGTATCTTTTTTCACAAATTTCAAATTTGATGCGTAAATATACAGAAAAACCAGAAAAATTTGTTCTCGAATTGGGGTTCGAACCCAAACCTTTACCATACCGTGGTAACGCGCTAATCCAATTACGCTATCCGAGCAATTGGAAGTTAGCACGAAAAACTCCTATATATTCGCGCATCAGATCTTGTTAATCACGTATCTGTAATGGTTATTTTTTGAAAGACACATTATCGGTGTTTATTTCAAGTACTCGAACAGTATTGTTGATTGTTATTGTATTTAGTCTATAGAAGCAGTGTTGCTAGTTGACATTAAAGCAGCCGAATAGCTGTCAGGAAGTAAGTATTATAATTAAAATATTTTCGAAATCATTTAGATTTCCTCCTTTTATCGCCCAATCGTCTTCTTTTGAAAAGTTTTGCTATTTTGGTAATTCCAGGGCTATTCCTCCACTTATCTTGTGACATTTCATGGACCTGTCAAACTCAATTGTTTCGGGTGGCAACTTTGGTCATCCATTGTTTTTTATTCTGACTATTTGGCGAGTGCAGTGGAGTTTAGTCGAAATCGAGGAAAATCTTGTAGGATTCCTTCTATATTGGTGTTTAATGGCGTTATTAATATTGAAGTTCGTCTATTTGACCTGTATTTTGTTCAATTTCAGTTGTGCATAATTTAACAATTAATTTGGTGGCCTAACCTACAAATCCGGTGAGGTGTGCTGCTGGTACCTCCGTTTGTCCGTCTCTGTACCGACTTAAATCGAGGGATTCGTTCCCCTGCATCGTAAGTATCTCCGACAGTGGCTACAGACGAATGTTCACAAATTCTGTGGTACTAGTGTTAACCTAAACGTGTCATTTCAGCGAGCGCACCGAAGTCTTGAGTGACCAGAGTGTCCCAGCTTTCCCTGGAGTTGACATTTGTCACTTTCTCAAACAGGACAATTATCCTCCGAAAGGTGAGTTCACTTCAATTCTTACCACTTGACCCGCAAGTGAGGTTATGCGACATGCTTAGGGCCCAAGCCTTCTGCTGTGTTTTCCCCTATCACTATGGCCAAAGCCTCCAAGGCAGCTAAGCATATAGAACGATTGCTAGCCTGTCACCTGCCGTAATGTCCCATCCTGCGGAAGGTCGCTTTATACTTTCACGATATTCATTGAGTTGCCCGTTGCAGGAGGTGTTTGGTACACCCCAGTAAGCTCGCCTGGTCGCCCCAGACGTGCTCTGCCCTTCAGGCCTTCACCGCGGTCCGACCTCAGCGTTGACGCCGGCTACCAGCAGCCCCAGACATCCAGGGAGCTCCGCTGCCAACAGCTGAGTCGAACCCAAATTACTCAATTTTGTGTTCCCATCTTCAGGCGTTATCGATCAAAGCGTTTAGATAGAACCCTTGACTTAAAACGTTATAAAATATTCGAAATACCATACATATCCTCTCAACCATATTTACCGAGCCCGTTAGGGCCTGATGTAAGCTGTATATACTTGCATTTTTGAATACAGTAGTGTTCTGAACCGGTGTTTGATTTCGTGCCCCTAAAAAATCAACATTATATGGCGCCCGAACATATTATCTAACGTTTTCACTTAATCAGGTCAAAATTACATAGCTCTGAAAGGAGTTGATCGATAACGCTTGTTGTGTTAATAAACTTGGTTAAATTTTAAGTAATTTGTAGACTTTCCAGCCTAGTTCAATTTTTCAAGTTGGTAATTTCAATTAAGAGCAGGTATTCATTGTGTTTGAAATTACAAATCAATAAAAAAAAAACAAAAAAAAATTATTTAATATCCTAATATAAATACTAAGGTTATGAAGTAACTTGTGTTTTCGGTTCTTGTACTTCATATGTACTTGTACAAGGCAATATTACTTGTCTATCTTTCCGTTTATGCACAACTGATTTCTGTGAATTTCCCTATCGACTGTACTCGCCCAGCTCCTAAGAACCAACTTATACATATATTTTTACAATTTTATTTTTACATAGTTATTAAACTTTTATGAATTGTATTGCTAAAGTTTACACAGTTTTTAAGCTTCTGTGACATACCACTAAAGGGTTTACCCCACTATTTGGAGCCAACTTTTCTGAAGTTATGTACCTACTTGTTAAAGTATAAAGGAGCTAAGTATAAAAACTTGTTTGTGTTATCTTGTTAAAATTAAAATATTGTCATCAACTACTAAGGTAGTACAAAGGATTGGCTCATGGTTGGTTTAAATTTCACCCTATACTTATAAAATTACTCTTAGGTAAACCTGACAACTACTTAATTATTGTAATTGATCGATCACGCTCGAACCTACAGGGAAAACATATTTTTCTATACCTATAGTTACATAACCCATTTTGGGCATTATAACTATATACCTACTGCAACGGCCTCTTAGATTCGGGATCAGAGATTTCAATCATCGGTGATGACACTTGTCGGTATTTCAAAGACGCTGTCACTATTCACAAATCTCCGGATCTTGATCACATCATAACAGCGAACGGTTCCTCTTCTCCAGTATCGGGTTACGTGTTTTTACCAGTTACGGTGGGAGATAAGACGTCAATTATTAAATTTTATGTAATTCCTGGGGTTTCCACAAAGATATTACTTGGTATCAACTTTTGGAAGTCATTCAACATTGCTCCAGATGTACTTAGTCTACTGCAAAATGGGTGTTCTTTCTCGGACGAGGAGCATATTTCAAGTATTACTTCAGAGGTTAGGTTTATACAAGGATTAGAATCTCTATCATCGGAGGAACAAGCACGGGCTGAGGACTTACTGAAAGAATTCGAGGAAATATCTTCGGAACTGAAGGGTTTAGGTCGTACACACTTGCTGACTCACACCATCGACACCGGTGACGCTAAACCGATTAAACAACGGTACTACATGCTATCCCCGTCAAGGTTAGCCGAGTTGAACAAGCAGCTGGATGAGATGTTGGAGCTTGACGTTGTTGAGCCTAGCTCCAGCCCATGGAACAATCCCGTCACAATGGCTCCGAAGGCTGACGGTTCGTTACGATTTTGCCTCGACAGCAGAAAGCTCAACGAAATTTCGAAACACGATGCCTATCCACTGCCGTATATCAATCAAATATTAGATCAGCTTGGTAACGCTAAGTTCTTATCCTCCCTCGATCTGAAATCCGCTTTTTGGCAAATCCCTCTCGATTCGCAGGAGTCTAAAGAAAAAACCGCATTTACCGTTCCGTCCCGCGGTTTGTTTCATTTTAAAGTCATGTGCTTCGGACTGACTTCGGCGCCTGCGACTCAACAACGACTTATGGACATACTTTTTGGACCCGAGTATAGTGGTCGCATATTCATCTACTTGGATGATATTATTATTGTTTCCGAGACCTTTACCGAGCATCTTACCTTACTTCGTACCGTTTTGGATCGCCTTCGTTTTGCTAACCTTACCATTAACTTATCTAAATGCAATTTTTTCCGTAAACAACTTAAGTACCTGGGCTTTGTCGTGGATGAGTTCGGTCTACGCACTGATCCCGACAAAGTCAAGGCTATCATCGATTTTCCAATTCCGGCAAGCCGTAAGGACGTTAAGCGATTCCTGGGCACAGCGTCATACTACAGGCGATTTATTAAAAATTTCAGTAACATAGCTGGGCCTCTTAATCAACTTACTACAACTAAAAAAGGGGCTCCACCTTTCCGCTGGTCACCGGAAGCTGACAACGCCTTCTGCGAACTTAAACAGGCCATGACTACTGCCCCAGTCCTTGCATGCCCTGACTTCACAAAGCCGTTCACGGTCCATTGTGACGCGTCCGACTTCGGCGTAGGAGGCACACTGACCCAGGATTTTGAAGGCGAAGAACACCCTCTGGCATACTACAGTAGGTCATTGTCACCACCAGAACGTAACTATTCAGCTACTGAACGAGAGGCTCTAGCTGTTGTTAATGTTGTCGAGCATTTTAGGCCTTACCTCGAAGGCGATAAACAATTTAAAATTATCACGGACCATTCCAGTCTAAAATGGTTCCTAAATCTAAAAAACCCTACGGGACGCCTCGAGCGTTGGGGTTGTCGTCTCTCCCCTTACAATTTTGTAATTGAGCACCGTCGAGGCTCAGAGAATATTTTGCCAGATGCTCTGTCAAGGTCCGTTCCTCTAACTAGTTCCTCTGACTACACTATACCCGTCTGTCTTATAAATACAAATTTTATACTAGATACATGGTACCTTGGCATTCGTAAACGGTGTGAGGAGAACCCGGCATCGTGCCCCAACTTCCAAATTACGGACGGTCGTCTCTACCGATATACCAAATCGAATAACTCCTTAAAGAAGGACTTTGAGTGGAAAGAGGTTATACCGGCTGACTTTCGCGAAGAAACCATGCATGCAAATCACTCTGTTCCCACCGCCGCACATCTGGGTACCGCGAAAACGTACAAAAGGCTAAGATTGCGTTACTTCTGGCCCGGTATGTATTCAGATGTGATCCGCTAAGTCGCAAATTGCTCAGTATGTTCAGCATATAAACATAGCCAGCAACCCACCCCCGGTTTTATGGGCAATGCCAAGGAGTGCTCTCGTCCCTTTCAGTGCCTCAGCCTGGACTTGGTTGGTCCGCTTCCACCTTCGAGACAGCTAAACACCTATCTGCTAGTGGTTATGTGTATCTTCACCAAATACTGCATGCTGTTTCCTATGCGTCGAGCGACCGGTAAAGTAATTTCACAACGTATGGAGGACCACGTCTTTATGGTACACGGTATCCCGCAAACTATTATTGCGGACAATGCATCTTACTTCACGGGGGGCGATGTTCATCAGTTATTTGCTAAGTATAACATACCTCAGCTTCATTATACCCCAGTGTACTGTCCACAGGTAAATACAGTTGAAAGATACAATAAAACTATCGTTACCGCCGTTTCTAGTTTCGTGGAATCTGATCACAGAACGTGGGACGTAAATATCTCAAAAATACAGTTCGCACTGAATACGTCAGTTAACGAATCAACGTCGTTCTCTCCATTCCTATTAGTGCATGGACGCGAAGCGGTGCCGGACGGCACGATTTATGGTGATCCTGAAACCGTCGAGGAGATTATCTTCTCTTCGAGACGAGACTACGTGGATAAGATCGTCGTTCTCAAGGATATCTTCTCCACGGTGAAAGACTCGTTACAAAAAGCTCACGATCGTAACATTAAGCACTATAACAGCAAGCGTCGTGACATCGAGTTTAATGTGGGCGACGAGGTGTGGAAACGAACTTTTAAGCAGAGCAATGCTGGAAAATATTTCGCTGCGAAGTTGGCACCGAAGTATGAAAAATGTCGCGTGCTTCGCAAGATCTCGCGTCTAGTTTACGAGCTAGAGGACATGAACGGAAAGCCGTTGGGAAAGTGGCACGTAAAAGACTGCAAGCCACCTTCTACTAATGCTACTTAACTGGTTATGACTTTGGTTCCCCCGGACCGTGGAGATTATAATATTGGAATGATGAACATTTGTCCTGGTTGTTGGATCAATATTGGTGTGATAAGTCTTTAAAGTTGGTTATGCGTTGTCCCCTTTGATCAATTTAGATCATTGAGCGGTTTCATTTTCCTTTAGGTTAAATTAAATTCTTACTCGTTGGTCAGGCTTGAACGTGTTTTGCTGTGCTGTCGTCGGCTAGGTATCGACTTGCCTGTGTATGAATGTATAGATGTTCTTACTTCCTTCAGGTGAACCTGTCCAGTGTTAAGCCTACACCGGTGTGGCTCAGGACTAATCGTCTTAAGTAGTTCACACGTTGTTGAGAGCGGGTGGTGACTCTAGTAGTGCTGTGATAAGGGAGGAACCGGTATTTATTTTTTCCTGTTTCTTTGGATCTCTCTTGTGGATCTCTTCAGAATCCGCCGACGGTATGGAACACCGGAACCGGTTTAAATCTGAATGATTGCCACCCTTTTTTCTTTGGAGCTCTTTTTGGATCTCTGTAGAATTCGTCAAAGGTTCGATTAGAACATCACTGAGTGGTTGGTAACCCAGTTTTCTGCGACGGTTTCTCTGGAATCATTAACTTTTTTTTTCCCATTATTATTATAGTGATATTTACGCTACCGCGTGCACCTCGCAAAACAGAACACGTTCAATTCCTTGTGTAAGTGTTAGTAAATTAATTATTGATTAAGGCATGTTAGTAAATTTAAGATAAGTCGTTAATGTTAGTCCGGTCCTCTAACTTAGTGAAAGGAGAATAAACTTAGGGTTCCATTACCTTTACGTCTCTAGGGCGTTAGGTATCATCAATAATATACCTACCCTCTTATTATTTTTATTGTCTTGGACAATTTATCTCTTCCGTTGTTTTATACAGTACTTACTGTTATAGATTGGTTCCGTTTTACCAGTCAATTGCCATGGTGCAATGTAATTTGAATACTGCATGATTTTTTTTTCTCTTTAGCATTCATCCGGCTGCTGCATGATTGTCCTTACGCTGCAGTGCCGGAGGCCTCGATGCGTCCGTTTCCAGCGACGGCCCCGCGGACTCGAACGATGCCAAGGTGCTGCAGCACCTGTGTGTCCTGGGCCGGGATACCAGGGTGCTTCATCGTCATCAGCAGTAACTACAACTGCGTTTTGTTAGTTCTGTTATTGCTTGTTTGTAGGCTTTGTTGCAGCTCGAGGGCGAGCTTGAATTTTACTTGTTCAGCTTGCTTCCGGCGTAAAATTCTCCTGGTTGAGGGGGTGTGTAATGGTTATTTTTTGAAAGACACATTATCGGTGTTTATTTCAAGTACTCGAACAGTATTGTTGATTGTTATTGTATTTAGTCTATAGAAGCAGTGTTGCTAGTTGACATTAAAGCAGCCGAATAGCTGTCAGGAAGTAAGTATTATAATTAAAATATTTTCGAAATCATTTAGATTTCCTCCTTTTATCGCCCAATCGTCTTCTTTTGAAAAGTTTTGCTATTTTGGTAATTCCAGGGCTATTCCTCCACTTATCTTGTGACATTTCATGGACCTGTCAAACTCAATTGTTTCGGGTGGCAACTTTGGTCATCCATTGTTTTTTATTCTGACTATTTGGCGAGTGCAGTGGAGTTTAGTCGAAATCGAGGAAAATCTTGTAGGATTCCTTCTATATTGGTGTTTAATGGCGTTATTAATATTGAAGTTCGTCTATTTGACCTGTATTTTGTTCAATTTCAGTTGTGCATAATTTAACAATTAATTTGGTGGCCTAACCTACAAATCCGGTGAGGTGTGCTGCTGGTACCTCCGTTTGTCCGTCTCTGTACCGACTTAAATCGAGGGATTCGTTCCCCTGCATCGTAAGTATCTCCGACAGTGGCTACAGACGAATGTTCACAAATTCTGTGGTACTAGTGTTAACCTAAACGTGTCATTTCAGCGAGCGCACCGAAGTCTTGAGTGACCAGAGTGTCCCAGCTTTCCCTGGAGTTGACATTTGTCACTTTCTCAAACAGGACAATTATCCTCCGAAAGGTGAGTTCACTTCAATTCTTACCACTTGACCCGCAAGTGAGGTTATGCGACATGCTTAGGGCCCAAGCCTTCTGCTGTGTTTTCCCCTATCACTATGGCCAAAGCCTCCAAGGCAGCTAAGCATATAGAACGATTGCTAGCCTGTCACCTGCCGTAATGTCCCATCCTGCGGAAGGTCGCTTTATACTTTCACGATATTCATTGAGTTGCCCGTTGCAGGAGGTGTTTGGTACACCCCAGTAAGCTCGCCTGGTCGCCCCAGACGTGCTCTGCCCTTCAGGCCTTCACCGCGGTCCGACCTCAGCGTTGACGCCGGCTACCAGCAGCCCCAGACATCCAGGGAGCTCCGCTGCCAACAGCTGAGTCGAACCCAAATTACTCAATTTTGTGTTCCCATCTTCAGGCGTTATCGATCAAAGCGTTTAGATAGAACCCTTGACTTAAAACGTTATAAAATATTCGAAATACCATACATATCCTCTCAACCATATTTACCGAGCCCGTTAGGGCCTGATGTAAGCTGTATATACTTGCATTTTTGAATACAGTAGTGTTCTGAACCGGTGTTTGATTTCGTGCCCCTAAAAAATCAACATTATATATCAGATGTTGTTATCAGTGTATCAGTGTATCTGTGTGTCTGTGTATCTGTGTATCTGTCTTTGGCATCATAGCTCCCAAACGGGTTTACCGATTTCGATACGGTTTTTTTTAATCGAAACCTAGCTTAATCGAGATGGTTCTTGGCTAAGTTTCATTAAAATCGGTTCACCCGTTTTTGACATATTGAACTTTGAAATGACAATGTCGGGGCTTTTTCAACTTTTCTTAGTTGGTCAGGTTATGCTATCTTTCATTGATTAGTTTCAAGTCTTCGTGGTTTTCAGTTTCAAAGCCACCTGGCGTACTTACTGTTCCCATTACCACTGCTTTCAAGGTTATATAAAAAGCGACGTGCGGCGAGTGCGGAGTAGCCGAGAAGTGCACTCTGTGCTAGCCGAGGGTTCTGTCAAGACAATGCTTATTGTGTTGAGGTTATTTTACACAATATTGAAGAATTAGTTCGGTCGAACTGAGATTTGCTTGTCTTGTCTTTTACGTAATAAAGAGAGCAGTCATTATTTGGTTGTTATCTTGATAATCAAGTACCTACATAAAATGGCGATTTGTATGTAATAACTTTTGTGTACGTTTTAAAATAACAATGATTTTAGCGTTTAAGTTACACTAGAAAGAAACATTAGAATTATGATATAAATTCAAAGGTCAACCTTATAATAGCTATCTTGACTTTTTTAGCACAGAAGGTCGAGCACGACTTTACGAATGCTGCGTAACGTAAAATCGAATAGTAAACGTTGTCGAGTTTGTATGACGTTTGGAACAGCGCCCGCCCGTGAGCGTATTTGGAACTAAAATTTAATATGAGGTTTCTCGATCTCGATACGATAACCGCAACGTTACGCAGCATCCGTAAAGTCGTGCGCGACCCTCAGATAAATTTGCAGTTTAAAGACTTAAAATTTGTTTTCTCAATGTAATGAAATTAATGTTGTTGGTTGACTTCTGTTTCTACCGTAGGCAGTAGCCACTAATTTCTCAAGGAAAGCAAAGTTGATAGGTAAAGAGAAATTGCAAAATTTAAAATCATTTTCAGCAAAATGAAGCTTCGGTGTGACAGACGGCGTTCCTGTAACAAATATTCAAATGTTATATACCTCTTCTCTCTTTTCCTGGCCCTAGAGAGAGCGAGACAGCGGCCTCGCTGAACTGTTGTCAAAAATTGGCAAATGAAAAAAGTTTGCAACTAACTGAATGAGTTGGCGAGTGAGCGGATTGAATGAATGAAAAGTTTATTCCATTCGCGATTGTTTTATTGAATGCTTTTTAACATTTTAGACAAAGTCAATCTCCAAAAAGTAAAAAAATAAAATGTGTTGGTTGGTTAACTTTAATATCAGAGGCCCGAGTACGAATATTCGAATCCTGCGTTGCCTAAGTAATCGAGTAGTAAATGTTATCGAGAAATTTGTGTGACGTTTGGAACAGCGCCCGCCCGTGAGCGTATTTGGAACTAAAATTTAGTATGAGGTTTCGCGATTTCGATGCAAAAACGTAACGTTACGCTGATATGGCTTCACCCTGTGCATTTTTTGCAAAGTCATTACCTACTGAGGGTCGAGCACGACTTTACGAATGCTGCGTAGTTTCGGTGGTCGTATCGAGATCGAGAAACCTCATGCTAAATTTTAGTTCCAAATACGCTCACGGGCGAGCGCTGTTCCAAACGTCATACAAACTCGGCAACGTTTAAGTACTGTTCGATTTTACGTTACGCAGCATTCGTCCTCTGTTATGATTAAGACTTCAAATTAATCTGGCTTCACGGAATCTTTCCAGTTTTCTACACCGTGGACCTTGACGACAGTTTTTGAATGCCTGAATAAATCTGTTAGTTGGCGCTGTGTAATGCCATTAAACAGGCCCAGACTCGACTCCAGTTGCGACAAAAATAATTGCTTTCTTGTACAGGTATATTTACTTTTGGACTATAAACCAACGAAATACTGAAAACATTTTTGTACAATCAAATCAATAGAATAGCAAACTACTGGTGTGACAAGTCATCATAATTATGATGATGATAAACCAAGGAAAGTCATTGCCAAATAACGTTTGCGGGTGCGAAAATGTTTAATATCACTAAGCACACACACACACACACACACACACACACACACACACACACACATAGAAAGAGAGAGAGAGAGAGAGAGACGCACACACAGACACATCATCGATATTATAAAACGTTAAAGATACGCCACGCACCTGTTCAGCGCTGGCAAAAAGCGGCCATCATTCATTAGCTGTCAATAGACTGACATGATGTCATACATCAAGGGATGCTAAATCACCGAATCACCTATAATTGCTTGTGATCGGTGAAGCGGTGGCGTATATCTGATGGTTAGGTTAGTTTTTTTTTTGTTTCCTTGTTTTATTTTGTAAAGCTAGTAGGTACCTATCAATTACAGAGGAGCGAGATTTCCTGATACAAACACAAGTATCCCAATAACTAGGTACGAAAGGGGGCGTGGTTGGCAACTTGAAGAGTTATTGGTCGCTGGAGGTAGTTCTGATGTAATCGGTGGCAGTGGTTAGGATTACAAGGTGTGGATGAGACGGAGAGAGTCACAAAGATTTTTTCATCTCAATCGGTTGAGGGTATCTGCTTTAAAATTGAGTTGCAAGATCTAACTAGGAAGTCTCAACCTTGACACTGTAATTGTAAGTATTTTAAAGAAATAAAATATTTTTATATCATCATGTCAGCCGAAAGACGTCCACTGCTGGACATAGGCCTCCCCCAATACATATAATATAATGTCAATCATTTTCACTTGGCATTGACAAACTTAATCGGAAAATTTCTATCTGTAGTACGCTAGCGGTCCTGTATGAGATCTTACTTACAGCCAAAGCCCTCTCATTGTGAGAAGGCTTTTTCCCTGCAATAAGATGTTTATAAGCCATAGACAGCAGCGTGACAAAGCTTTTGAAAGAAACAGAGACACAGATTTTGAGATGAAAATATCGTTTGGCAGTCAGAAAATAAAATTGTTAAATGCCACTACACTTGGTTTTTTTGGCATTAGAAAGAAGTTAAACAATCTTGACATTCTTTTTACTGAAAAACGCTTCTTAAAAATAAGTCGCAGCAAGTAACAATTATATAACAATAAGAATCAATTATTTATACAGGGTGTTTGGTATAACGATGTAGGAATTTTAGGAGGTGATACAGGGGACTATTAGGAACAGTTTGAAGCCTAGTCCAACATGTGATAGTTTTTTTTTTAAATCGAGTTTTTCTGAATTTTCTACTTGGCACCAAAAGTTGACATAAAATAATAAATAAACAAACCGTGCAAGCAATCAAATTATTTTTTTTATTATTAACATCGCAATTAATTGATTAACCAATCACAAGAAAATCAGCCTCTCACTGGCTACACATTTTTTTTTATTATTGATTTTCTAGGTCACCATCAGTATTTCGAGCCAAAAAAAATAAACTTTGTCGGGCTGTGAAAAAAAAACTTCCCATGATATGAATGTTCCAATTTGTTAAAAACATGCTTGATTTGTGTACTATAATTAAAAATAAAAGTTGCAACATAATTGTAACAAGAAAAATAAATCACTGGTTAACATGTTGAACGCCACGACCGACCAAAAAAGTTCTCCGAACGAAGTAGACAATTATGCAAGTTTATTGTTCTAAGTTCTAAAAATACATTTTGTTAGACACAATGATTGTTTTCTGTCAAACATTAACCTTTTTACAGCAAATTAAACTGTGTGTGTGTGTGTGTGTGTAATAAAAACTACTTAGGATAGTGATGGTTAAAACATCAATAATCTTAAGCTGTTTTTATCACACATCATCCACCAGTCACATCATTCGTCAGTTTGTAAGACACAATGAGTGTTTTCTGTCTGTTACAGCTAATTAAATAAAAAAAAAACTGCTTAGGATATTGATGTATCACTATCATAAGTAGTTTTTATTTAAATTTAATTAGCTGTAAAAAGGTAAATTTTTGACAGAAAACACTCATTAAGTCTAACAAAACGTGTTTGAAAACTGTATTTAGTGGCGTAAGTGGGAGAATGGTATTTATTTATCGATTAATCATTTCGTTGCAAAATTTGCATAGTTAATTTAAAATAAAGTGCGTGCAAAAGTGTCTTTATTTGCTTTTTTATTTAGAGACATCATTTGTAAAAAAAATGGGGAACTTTTTTGTTCGGTCGTGGCGTTCAACATGTTAACCAGTGATATTTTTTTTGTTTGTTGCAATTATTCTGTAATTTTTATTTTTAATTACAGTACACAAATCAAGCATGTTTTTAACTAATTGGAAGATTCATATGCTGTGAAGTTTTTTTTTCACCGCCCGACAAAGTCTTTTTTTTTTGGCGGAAAATACTCATGGTGACCTACAAAATCGATAAAAAAAAAATGTGTAGACAGTGGGAGGCTGATTTTTTTGTGATTGGTTAATCAATTAATTGCGGTGTTAATTATAAAGAAATAAATTTGATTTCTTGCACAGTTTGTTTAAAATTTATTCCTTTATGTAAATTTTTGGTACGAAGTGAAAAATTCAGAAAAACTCGATTTAAAAAAAACTGTCACATATTCGACTAAGACATATAGGCTTCAAACTGTTCCTAATAGTCCCCTGTATCACCTCCCAAAGTTCCTACATCGTTATACCAAACACCCTGTATTGTTATGGTTTAATACGTACCGGTTAATTGTTTTTAAAAAGCCTTTTTCAATAAAAAGGCATGCAACGATTGTTTACCTTCTTTCTAACGCTAAAAACAACGAAGTTTAAAAAAGGCATTGCCGATTGTCGGAACTTTCGATCTACCAACCCGGCCTGTATTATGAAAGCTTATCCCCTGCAATAAGACCATAAAACAACACTATGACAAACTAGATGCACGTGCAGTATCTACCAACTCTTATGCCCATAATAAGCAGATTACCCCAGTTTTACCAACTATACCAGAACTAATACCGGTTTACCATAACCCATACATGTGGCTTCAGCAGACTCATTACTCATCAGAGATCAGTTATAAGTATACCGGATTATAGCGAGTTCGTGAAAGACATATTATGTTTCTTTGCTTTATTCCATTCTATATTTTATATCTTGAGGGGTTTTCTTTAATGCTGCCAACGATATTACCATATTAAAGAGAGGTACAATTCAACTTTTTGGACTCAGTCGCTCTCGAATAAGGGCCAAACTTGCGCGCAAATGTCAAAATGTTCAGAACGTTTTTCGATTGTTTTGTGAGCATATATTATAGATAGATAGATAGATACAAACTTTATTCTTCAAAACAATACATGACTTTATGATAAAAGTCAAATAAAAACGAAAATACAACACTAAAAATAAAATAACAATTAGACAGATTAACACAATAATTATGACGCATCTTCACTTATCATTGAATGAAGCTGCTTCGCTCGCAAAATCGAGCGCTACTACTGTATTTTTCTGTACCAAATGACATCTAATTTGACACTTCGACACTGATGGTTTGCAATAAAATAAATAGGAAATGAAATGAACCAACCAGTGATTTTTTAGAATAATTATTGACCTTAGATCATTCTTTAGATAGGTTTTAAATAGGCGTTAGTTTTAGATAGGTTTGCATTTGAATGCGCTTCGCTGCTAAGCGGTAAGTTTAAAAATTCCAATACCTCATTTTGTATCGAATTCGTTAAGAGTATTATAGCAACTTTTAATTTAGAGGTACTTTATTTATTTTTAGGGTTCCGTACCTCAAAAGGAAAAAACGGAACCCTTATAGGATCACTTTGTTATCCGTCTGTCTGTCTGTCTGTCTGTCTGTCTGTCAAGACCCTTTTTCTCTGGAACGCGTTTAGGAAGCACGCTGAATCAAATACTCAAGCTTGCGATCCCTTGAAGCTGTGAAAAAATCAACCTTCTAAGTCAACGCAATCGAAAGATACAGTCATTATAAAGGTCGTTTGCATGCAAATTGTCCCCTTCGTACTTTGAAAACCTAAAGGGTACTTCCAGTTGTCCTAGAAACTTGAAATTTGGTATGTAGGTAGCTCTTATAGCACAACCACTCCGAAAAGTCGCAAAATCTTAAATTTTTATGTCTGTCTGTAGATTTATCAGTCCAATATAAGTTGACCCCACACTGCGTACATTTTGCTTAGGAGCAGGGCTCTGCTAACACTGGACTTCTTAAAACACTGGGGAAAAGCGTTAAAATAAAAATCCGGAGAGTGCTAATGGAAAAACAGATCAACCTAAGCTAAACTAAACTAGATGGAAATGACCTATACCCAGAAACACATACCGGGTAAGATTTTCGCACTGATGCCCTCATCAGGAATGGAAGCCAGAACATTTAACATTTAATTTTTAATATCGTTTAATTTAATTTATTTGAATTTTTATCATTTCATAGTTTAAATTATAATATAATTGTTGTAACCTCACCCCTAAAAATGCAATTGTACGCTGTGGGACAGGCGCAGGCTGAAAATCAGCGCTACAAGCCCCCCAGCTGGCAGCATCATGCTGAGTCTGAGCCCGTTGCCACACCTTGTATCGTGTTGTTCTCGCGTTGTTTTACTGTTATTTATATTATATGAATATTTTCCTTCTTCTTTCTTTATTTTCTTTAAAATATGATATTGTTTTTTTTCCAAATGTATGTTTCTTGAGCATGTTTTTTGTTTTGTTCGTTCTTTGTGGCAATAAATAAATTATTATTATTTATTATTATTATAAAATCTTTCTCCGTCCGACTCGCACTTGGCCGGTTTTTACTTTTGAACGTGCAAAGACACAGATTCTAAATCAGTCGAAAACCATCCTGTACATTAGAATACAGTGTGTATTCTTTTGTTTGTGACAAGCAAATATAAAAAAAAATGATATTATGTATTTTATAACATATCAAATGGCAGCGAAGTGTTGTCGAACAGACACACATACACCCCTCACATAATGCGGGAAGTGGGTCGAACATTACGATAAGAGTTATAACACTAAGTTTAGCCTTACTCCCTTCAACATAGCTTAGCTCCTCGAAGATAGTACAAAGAATGATCTCAATTGGAATATCTTTTCCCGTGAATATCAATTATACCTTTAGTAAACTCACTGAAACACGGAAAAAAACGGGCCAAGTGCGAGTCGGACTCGTGCACGAGGGCTCCGTAGAAAGATTTTAACGCTTTTCCCCAGCGTTTTAAATCTAGTGTCAGCAGAGCCCTGCTCCTAAGCAAAATGTACGCAGTGTGGTGTTAACTTATATTGGTCTGCGAAATCTACAGACAGACGTAAAAATTTAAGATTTTTAGAATTTTCTGAGTGGTTGTGCTAAAAGAGCTACCTTCATACCAAATTTCGAGTCTCTAGGATGACTGAAAGTACCCTGTAGGTTTTCGGATTTAGGCAATTTGTATGGAAATAGCCTTTTTAATGACTGTATCTTTTGATTGCGTTGACTTAGAAGGTTTGCTTTTTTCACAGCTTCAAAGGACCGCAGGCTTGAGTATTTTTATATTAATTTCAGCATGCTACCTCCACGCGTTCCAGAGAAAAAGGGTCTTGACAGACAGACAGGCAGACGGACAACAAAGTGATCCTATATGGGTTCCGTTTTTTTCTTTTTGATGTACGGAACCCTAAAAACCAGAAAAATGCCAACCCCGGGAGTCAAACCCGCATCCTCGACACTCCGGGTAGCATGCCATACCCTTAGGTACACCATGATTGGCATTTTAAAATGGCATAAAGTTGATGAAATATGGGTCTTAGCGGTGTGGCACTATAGAGGGATGTAGAGTCCGTCCGCTGTGGTGTTGTGCGCTGCGTCGCTACTCCCATGGAGGCAGTGACCTATTTCTTTTCCATAATGAGTTCCTCTAAGTTTTTCCGCGTTTCTTCGCTTCCCTATTGTACCACTCCTTTGCTAGAAACTCAACTATGTTTGTTAGTATTAAATGCTTTTACAGTTTCACCCGACTGCGCCACGCAACAAAAAATAACAAATATCATGGGACAATTGACAAGAATCAGAAATGATGATATCCGCAGTAGAATTAAGGTTACCGACATAGCCCGAAGAATTGCGAAACTTAAGTGGCGGTGGGCGGGGCACATAGCTCGCAGGACTGATGGCCGATGGGGTCAGAAGGTTCTCGAATGGAGTCCACGGACCGGGAGACGAGCTGTCGGTAGGCCTCCAACAAGATGGAGCGACGACCTAGTAAAGATCGCGGGACCGCGGTGGATGCGGAAAGCACAAGACCGGTCAGAGTGGAGAGCCTTGGGGGAGGCCTATGTTCAGCAGTGGACGTCTTTCGACATGATGAATTGACAACAAACTAGGCAAAGCCTGTACTATGGGTACTAGACAACGGATAAACATACTTATATAGATAAACCCATACTTACAAACATAATTAAACATCCAAGACCAGAGACCAAACATTAGTATTCATCATACAAACATCTGCCCCGACCGGGGCGGGGTTCGAACCCGGGACCTCAAGCTTCATAGTCAAGGTATCCAACCACTAGGCTATCCGGACGCAAAGGGTCAGTAATAAGTTTATCAGTCTATGTATGTATGTATGTTTGTTCCTTTGTGGCACTCTAGAAATCAAACGCATGGGCCGACCTTCATGAGACGTCAATAGATTCGTGTTAAACTTGCGAGTGTCATTTAAAAAATGACACAGGATTCGAAATCCAGTATGACGACCACCAAAGCCATATTGTGAAAATGAAAAAAAAGTTGACAAACTTATGTTAAGTGGCATTTGAATAGATATTCACATACACCATTGAATTGCTTCGCAGGCATATGCAGGTGTCCTCGCACTGCTTTTTTATGTCACGAATGAATGTTTTCTTTCTTCTTTCTTTTACTGTACTGTACAACATGATTATGTAATTAAATTATTATTCTATTATATTAGGTATTACTGTTAAGTTGAATTTGTACGCCGAAGGTTGTAGCTTTTACAATAATGTCCGTCATGTTTTGCCATGACGGACATTATTGTAAAACCTATGACCATTATGTAAATTTACTCATGTTTCACAAATAAATGTCTCTTATCTCTTATCTTATCTCTTACTCCATGACAATTGTCAATGAAGCCTATGGCACAAAAATCCGCTAGGATCGCCATTAATGTCATGTGAGATCTATCTGTAAATTTCCACCAATCATAGGCCAGTAGCTCGTCTCTCATTGGTGGAGAATGGCAGATAGACCTCACTCGACACTAGAGCGATCATAGCATATATCTTAGACTCGCGATAGCCCTCATTTAAATAGACCTCTGTCTGGCAGCGGGCGGACTCAATCCCAGGCTATTCTTCTAAAGTCCAATAAACACCGAATATAAATAATTTCAGAAGGTTCCCTTCAGATAGAATCAAAGAGCATCCGTCCGACAACTGCTTTTGTTATTCAAATGCCTCCAAGATTTATTTCGTTGCACGACAACCTTCCAGCATCCTGTATACTCTTTCCACCACCCCTATTTGCCCGGGAGTAAAGTCGATCTTTCCGAGCCGGGCTGTAACAGTACATTGCGTTGATTTCGCTTTAGTCTGAAAGGGGATTGTATTAATTTCATCTTTCTGCGAACGTAAGGTCCTGCGCCTTAGGGCTCTTCTGGATGAGAGTCGCGAGTTGAATATGAAGTTAATATGCACTATAATGGTCTATTATAAGACAGATTGATGATTTGAGATCTTTGGACGCCTGGGTCTTATGAAAGCGTGATAATTGTCGTTGGTGTAACGTACATAAGTTAAGTTTATAATTTTATAAAACTACACTCCTTACAGATATACCACCACACCATAATACCCAAAGTTATCGACATAGCTCAAAGAATTAGCAAGCTGAAGTGGCAGTGGGCCGGCCATATCTCACGAAGAACCGACCACCGTTGGGGTAAACGTGTGGAGACCGCGACTCGGTAAACGTAGTGTAGGTCGCCCTCCGGCCAGGTGGGATGACGATCTGCGAAAGACTGCAGGCAGATGCTGGATGCGGCAAGCTGAAGACAGAGCGCTGTGGCACTCATTAGGGGAGGCCTATGTCCAGCAGTGGACTAGAATAGGCTGATGATGATGATGATGATGATGATGATGATATACCCAAACAGGCTTTGCAATGGCGCCTGCCTGGAGTGCGAAGACGAGGTCGGCCCAGAACAACATTTATGGCAGCGTTCGGTCGAAAAGGAGATCCAATCCCTGGGCGTGAGCTGGCAAGAGCTGGAGGTCGTAGGAGGATCGTTCTAAATGCAGGAAAATGCTGAGAGCCCTATGTCCCTGATTAGGGATAACAGGACATGATGATGATGATGACACTCGTTAGAAAGAGGAAATAGTGGCGACATTGGCTCTAGAAGCAAGTACGAATGATATATAGCATTTCTATTCTCTTGTTATTCGTTCTGTGGTACTCGTAATGTTTTTTTAGTGGTACAGAATTATAAAAAAGAGGTAGGCATGTATCATCAGCACTCTGAAAACGAAGCGCAGAAAAGGCTACAAACTGTAGCCTCGTTGGCCACAATCTCTCTCGAATAAGGTCCAAACTTGCGCGCAAATGTCAAAATGTTCGGAGCATATTTTTCGATTGACTTGTGAACATATGACGTATCTTAACTTATATTATCGTTGGTGGTACACAACTCACGGTCCCAGTCAGCAGCTGCCTTCGAACTGTATTATGGCATTGTAACAGAAATGCTTCAGCAAAAATTCCGGTCACTATTGTGTAATGCGGATTGACTGCGCCATTGTCCACTCTTCTACACGTGTGGCCGGATCGCATTGGGCCCAACTAGGCCATAATGCTATCGGGATAGAAGATAACCTAACCAACTTAGAACGGTTGAAAAACCCCCGACATTGTCATTTCAAAGTTCAACTATTCAAAAACTGGTAAATGAAACTTAGCTAAGAACCATCTCTTTTAACACGAAACTACCGTGAGGAAGGACTACGGATTAGTCCGAAACTTGTCGGGCTATACTGGACTGACATACGTGAGTGATAATTTCACTATCACTAAGAACCATCTCGATTAAACTAGCTTTCGATTAAAACAAACCGCGTCGAAATCGGTCCATCCATTTGGGAGCTATGATGCCACAGACAGATACACAAACACACAGATACACAGATACAAGGATCAAACTTATATTAATTATTAAACTTATAAACTTACATATTTTTTTGTCGGGGGTAAAAAGAGACAAGCTGTCGGTAGGCCTCCAACAAGATGGAGCGCCGAGCTGGTAAAGATCGCGGGACCGCGGTGGATGCGGAAAGCACAAGGCCGGTCCGAGTGGAGAGCCGCGGGGGAGGCCACCAGCCAGCAGTCTATGTCTTTCGGCTGACATGACGATGGATTACTTCTTCGGTCTGTTGCCGACCGCTTTTAGGGAGCGACGTCAAATTTTAAAAACAAAATGCCTTGTTCTTCAAGAATTAACTGTTTAAACAATACCACCGAGGGTCGAGCACGACTTTACGAATGCTGTGTAACGTAAAGTCGAATAGTAAACGTTGTCGAGTTTGTATGACAGTTGGAACAGCGCCCACCCGTGTGGAACTAAAATTTAGTATGAGGTTTCTCGATCTCGATACGATAACCGTAACGTTACGCTTTCGTAAAGTCGTGCTCGACCCTCAGTATCACCCAAAAAAGTTATCGCGGTCAATAACACGTTAACTACCTAGTGCCTTCTTTAAGTAAAAAAAAAAACCGACACATAAAAATGGAACCAGATCACAAAATTTCACGATGATAGATAATACTGCGCTGTTTATATAACTATCTATCTAAACTTTCTAAATAGCACAACCTGCTTTAATCTGATCTTAAATTTATTCCATTATGGTTGCCTGGTAGAAATGAAACGAAATGAAATGAAATAATGAAATGAAATTCTATATTAATAACAGGCGTTACAGGTCGTTTGGATACATAATACTTATTGCAAACTGTTTACTTCAGTTGCATGGTGTTGTGTGTTGGAGAGATCGCTTTGTAGCGATAAGGCCGCCCATTGCTACCTTATATATTTTTTGTGTCTTATTGTCTGTTTTGCCTGTTATGTGATGTTCAATAAAGAGTTATTGTATTGTGTCTATGACTGAATATCACGGATATGTCATGTTATAAAAGGCGCATTACCTTAACCTGGTATGATTACGCATGCAGCGTAATTTACGTACAAAATGACATCGTTCCTGCAACTGCATTATGCTTTGTCCCCGTGCAGATGCCGCCTAACTCGGTTATCAAGCTAAGCTCAGGGTTGCGAACTGCAGCCGTTACATTTTGTTGGGCTTGCCGAAGGTCGAGCACGACTTGTCGAATCCTGCGTAACGTTACGGTTATCGTATCGAGATCGAAAAACCTCATACTAAATTTTAGTTCCAAATACGCTCACGGGCGGGCGCTGTTCCAAAAGTCATACAAACTCGACAACGTTTACTATTCGATTTTACGTGACGCAGGATTCGAAAAGTCGTGCTCGACCCTCCGATGTAACTAGCAGTGAAAGTTCCATGGTGGGTTAGAAATTAATTTCCTCGACTGTACCTTTTTAATAATCACACAGACTGATAATTGATGCAAAAAATCACCTATACTTAAAATACTTTGTGAAAGAGGAATACGTGACATACCCTTACACTTAAGTTAGTAACGGGGTTGACATTTTAACTGGGAAACGGTAAAATTAAAAAATAAACACAAAAAGTTTCCTTTTGTTTCTGTTACATATTGTGGAAAGATTATTCATTTTATTTATCAAATAATGATCTCAATTGAAGTATCTTTTTTAATTTTGCGGTTTTAAAATCCTCACTGAAACATGAATACACAGAAAAGAACCAGAAAGTGCTAACCCCGGGAACCGAACCCGGATCCTCGACATTCTGTGTCGCGTGCCATACCCTTACACCAAGATGAGTATGAGTCTGAGTATGCATGTTTCAGTGAGTATTTTAAAAGTATAGTTTATTAACAAATAATACAAAAACAGAATCAGAGTCTTTCTTAGTAACCCTGTATTAGGTCGTCGTAGATGCTCTACGACGTAGACACCACTACGAAGCGCTACAAACTCGTAGCACGAAGAGTTCGGATGCAGGAATAATAAGATAATAAATAACGAGACGAATAATTTCGCATCTTCAGAATAAAACAGACCCAATTATAAATACCTATAATTTATTGAATCAGGCGTTAACTAAGTTGAGTACATGGTTTACATATGTCAGTAGTGGAAGTGGTGGCATGTTGAGCGGTTGTTGTTGTGCTTCGTAAATGGCCTCGTGGAGAGTGCCGAAACGCGTCAGCGTTTAGTATAGTAGTGGTGGTGATAGTTGGGTCTGTGTGGCATGTGTTGATTCGTGTAGCAGTGGAGGCGAAGGTGTTGCATGGAAACATACATTTGCCGCACAGATATAACTATTTGTCATTAGTGGTCGCGGGTGAGCAAAGTAATTGTTTTTTAGTTCATAAATACCTATGTCATATTTCTATGTACGTTCAATTTTGTATGAAATACTTTATTTACATAATAAAAGCAATTTACAATGACATTAAATCTAAGCTTAAACTAAATAAACTACAACTTAAAACTAAATTAAATCTAAATAAGGCCCCCGTGGCATGGTGCCCAAAAGGCTGGCAGCGTTGCCTCGCTGAATAGCGATGTTGATTCTTTGAGAGAGAAAACTGCCAGCCCTTTGGTCACAAGCTGCATCAACTACGCGCTTTTGTAACTCATTTTGTATTAGGTAGTAAGACGTTAGGTATAATTTTGAAATTATGTCATATTCAGAATTGGATCTGTTTCATTCTGAAGGTGCGGTGTGCTTAGGTCTAAGCTCAAACAGTTTGGGTACATATTATTATGAGCATAAGGTCCATACTTCTGTTACTGATTTCAATTACTCTTTACATAGGTACACAAATGAATAGATAATTCTGTAATTTTTGTATAGGGATTCTGTACTTTTTGCATACGTTACTTTATCTACACACATATAAGATAAGGCATAATAAACCTGTCATGAATTTGTTTTTTTTTTTCAATCATAGACAACGATGCAAATATCGAGCTTCGTATAGTTTGTTTTAAATTGAGGCCTAATTCTTAAATTGCATTTTTTTTAAGGCGAAAATTAGTTGTCATAATGATGGTCATTACTTACCACCTACGGTTTCTGAACGCATAATAGTAATTGCAATATGTGTATAGATAAAAGTAGATTGTATAAAATTGCACGTGCACATTGTTGTTAACTAAAACATATGTTCTCATAAAACTACATAACACAAAAATTTCGGCATCACAACACGCCCAAAAAGTAGACTTGGAAACATGTGTCCCACTTTTATGGTTCATTTGCTAGGCTAATAAAACCTCTAGGGACCTGTTTCGTGGCTAAACTAACACAGACTATGTATTTTAGTACCTTCCCGGTTTATAAAGGCTAATACTAAAATCATATAACCGCAAGGCGGCGTCTTATTAAAATTGTATACAAACTGTGCAAGCTAACTAGAACTATGTTCTTGTTAGGTAGCCTAGCTTCGTCGTAGACAAAACAGCCTCTTTTAAATCAAATTTAACGCGCGTTTTTAATACACATTTAAACAGCACATCTTTAAAGTCTTTTCAATCACGCGAGTTGCCAACTCCGCGCTTTGTGTTGACGTAGAGTATCGGTATTTATTTCGATAGGTATTTGTGGTATGGTTATTAGAAATTCTTGCAAAATAAATAAATAAATATCATGGGACTATTTGACACCAATTGACCTAGTCCCAAACTAGGCAAAGCCTGTACTATGGGTACCAGACAACGGATAAACATACTTATTGTTCTAATAATTAGTTTTTACACTTGTTTCTAAAATGCGGTATTTTTTTTTTCTCTCTTAATCTTTTAATGACAGAGTGAGGTTTCTTTGTGTGGTTTGTCTGTGGTTGCGTATTGTAAGAGCTAATGTAACTTGTTTTTAGAAAAAATGACTTTGTGCCAAGTTTCTTGCGGCGCATTCTTCTTGGCAATCATGGTCTTTCCGAAAGCGCTGGCAGACTCAAAAAAAAATGACGTGTAAAAGAGCATTCAACTGCCTATTTGCTGAATAAAACTTTGAATTTTATATAGATAAATACACACTTATATAAATTTTAAACACCCAAGACCCGAGAACAAACATTCGTATTCATCATACAAACATCTGCCCCGACCGGGATTTGAACCCGGGACCTCAAGCTTCATAGTCAGGGTCTCTAACCACTAGGCTATTCGGCCGTCAATAAATACCGGTAAAATACGTCAAATACCGATACCTTAAAATTTGAATACACAATCACATCACCAAACTTTCTTACATGGGCACATTCCTTCTCTCGGAATGAGAGCCACGTGGGAACTTCACACACACCATTGAATTGCTTGGCATGAGTGCGGAGGTTTCCTCACGATCCCTAAAAGCTCGTTACAAATTACAATGTAATTCCACACGTAAATCTCGAAAAACACAATAAAGGTGCAGGCTGGGGCTCGAATCTACGACCCTCTACTTGAGAAGCCGTAGATCAAACCACTAGGCTATCGTGGTTACTTTTACTTTCAAATTCACTTGTCCACAAAGTACCTTGTGTGAGATAAAAACGGATCACTCACGTATATAAGTCGAGTTTAGCCCGACATGTTTCGGACAACCCAGAGGAAGGACTACGAATTAGTCCGGAACATGTCGGGCTAAACTCGACTTATATACGTGAGTGATCCGTTTTTATTTCACTATGATTGAGTCTCACGGTAGTTTCATGTTAAAAGTACCTTGTGTGAGGTTTATCAGGATCTCTACAACCATCTTACTCGCTAATCTTACCGCTAATCAGCAGTGCTTGCACTGTTGTGTTCCGCTGAGAAGAGTAAAACAGCCGGTGTAATTTCCGGAGGCATTTCGTCTTAGCTCTCAAGGTTGGCAACGCATCTTCAAACCTCCCTGGGGTTGTGGGAGGTGACCCAAAAAGTGAATAAATACAAAAGTGCCTTGTTTTTTTATCCGCAGATTACTGAAAATGCGAGTGTTTTTTTCCGTAAAAACCAGTTTGTTCCATCTGGCACCGCGGACGAGTCCCCTGAGATTGGGCGTGCATGTTTCATAGCATTGGCTTTCTTTCCGCCATTGTGCTATGACTGGCTTTATTATTAAAATTAGCTGCTTGCTAAGCATTGAGGCTCGAACAGGGAAGAAAATTAGGGTATTAAAAGGAGTATTGCTCCATGAACTAGTTAAATTATTTAATGGGTCAATCAACGTTTCTTTGCCACTCGTTGCCATGGAGATGTCCCCTGGATCACTCTTCTAAAATAAGATTTTCTAAGACATCACTCCATCAACTGTTAGGAGTTTCGACAGTTTTGCCAATTCCTTCATGCTTCACCTCCTAAGCATGCAAAGCTGACTTTCGGGGGAGTGGGGTATTAGAAAATAACTTTTTTGTTGTGTTAACCAGGGGACATCTCCATGGCAACGAGTGGCAAAGACAAGTTGATTGACCCAAATTTCAGTTTAAAAAAGTAATAAAGGAACTCTTTATAGTTTCACCATTGTCTGTCCGTCTGTCCATCTATTTATGCCCCGCGGCTTTGCCCTCGTGAAACGTTTCAAAATGGGCTAGTTCCCTATCCCGTGGGAATTTCGAAAAATCCCTTCTTAGTGTACCTCTAGGATACTCAAGGTATATGTTTGTCAAATTGCAAGTCTCTAGGTCCAGTGGTTTAGGCTGTGCGTTGTCCGTCAGTCAGTCAGCCAGTCAGTCTGTCAGTCAGTCAGCCAGTCAGTCGCGGTACTGTTTTATAGGAATACAGATTGAACGGACAGAGGGCCAAGCACGACTTTTCGAAACCTGCGTCACGTAAAATCGAATAGTAAACGTTGTCGAGTGTGTATGACGTTTGGAACAGCGCCCGTCCGTAAGCGTATTTGGTATGAGGTTTCTCGATCTCGATACGATAACCGTAACGTTACGCAGCATTCGTAAAGTCGTGCTCGACCCTTTGTATAATACGCTTTTAAGCGATGAGACCCTTGAATGTTTTCTTTTGTAATTTTCTTGTACTGATGTTTTGTGGTGTTCGAAAATATTTGCATTTATAATCTCAACGACACAAACCATCCATTGAATCATTGACCGTTTTTCAACCGTCCGTCCTCTGGGTGCGCGCTAATTAAGCGCTCCAAAACATTACGGCTTCGACTCCTGCATTATTAAGAGTGGAAACTGAGAATCTGACGGCCGACCCACGACTGTATTCGACATTACCAAGGTGATTTAAAGGAGATGGAACAGATAGACACTTTTTGGCCGAGCGATGTGAGAGAAGTCTCCATTCAGCTTGGACTAAAACTCGGCTGATCTCTTCTACAGATCGCATTTCTGAACTGATTCCAGGGAAATTTCGTGATTAGTTTCGATAGTTATATAGATTATTTTTTAGATTCGTTTTTTTGAAAAAGAAAATCTAGTATGAGCTCGCGAGGTCTACAGCTGATATAGCCACTAGTGTTTTACACAATAAGTTCAGTAAGAACGAGCAAGTGGGTCACCTAATAGTGAGTGATGACCATTGCCCATAGAATGGGGAGCGCTTAACTCAGCGGCAGCGAAACGTTTCGCTCGCAGCAGCCAGGTAAATTTTCTAACGTAGACAAAGGACAAGGAAGAATTTTTGCGAAATTCCCATGGGATATAGAGTTGTACTACGAAGCCGGGGGCGCAAAACAAGGTTGCGAGAACTTACGCTTTACAAGAAAAATCTTGACAGTGCGATTCAGGATTGCCTCCGACCGTGCTAGCGCCATCTATTGGGATACGACCGAACTAATCCCTTACAAACTATTTTAAAGAGATTTTGCTTTTACCTCGCTTGCATGTCACTTAAATGGTTTTGCATAGAGCTACTGGGTTTCAGTGAAATTATTCAATAGACGCTGGCAAGTTTCAACAATGGAGTTGAGTTCCTAGGGAGCTCTTGTACTGAAGAGCGTAATTTGGTACATTTTTAATCTTGTTTTGTGTTTGAGTGAATGAAATAGTCATTTCGCTGAATGATTGAATGAGTTGAATGGACTGAAACTAAAGTCGAAGATGTTCCGACAGGTATTATTACTTGTTATGCACTAATTTATAATGTGCAGTGAATCATTTGTGAATGTGGCATATTTAAATAAATAGATGGCCAAGAAAACTCTTGTTTTTATACACTTATATATAAACTAGCTTATGCCCCACGGCTTTGCCCCCGTGAAATATTTCAAAATGGGCTAGTTCCCTATCCCGTAGGAATTTCGAAAAATCCCTTCTTAGTGGACCTCTAGGATACTCAAAGTATATGTGTGCCAAATTTCAAGTCTCTAGGTCCAGTGGTTTAGGCTGTGCGTTGCCTGTCAGTCAGTCAGTCAGTCACGGTACTGTTTTATAGGTATAGATAGATAACATTAAAGTAGAAAGTAAAAAACAACAATATCTATTTAATTACTTACATACAACCAAAAAAACTGAAAAAGCAAAACATTTCAAAACGATTTCGTAACCAACTTCTAACAAGAACGTAAAATGACAACAAAATGAACGAATGACTAAATGAACCAAGGACCATAAAACCAAGAGGACTGCAGTGTCTATACGATGTCGCGTTCCTTTGAAATAATAAGCCTGCTGTAGCTAGTTTTACTACGGAGGGGTCTCTGTACCATTTATTTGGTATGACATTTAGACCTCTGGCTAACACAATAGCGCCATCTAAATTCGTTTTTTCTTTCAGTTCATAGATGGTGCTATTGTGTTAGCCAGAGGTCTAAGTGTCATACAAAATTAATGGTACAGAGACCTCTCTATATTGAAACTAGCTACAGCAGGCTCATTATTTTACAGGAACGCGACATTGTATAGCCATTGGCAGTCCTCTTGGTTTTATCGTCCTTGAAATGAACGAATGAACTAACTCCGTACCTCTTACCCGAGCCACGTCACATGTCGCGACGGGCTGTGATTAATTGCCGTGTCTCCACGAACGGACACACATACATATTTACAGCTCATTAGCAAACTTGGCAGGGAGATTCAATTAATATGAACAACCTACCTAACTCGCTGGCGTAAAATATGACTTGGGGACTTAAAATATGATGTTCGGTGCCGTCGTTCAATTTGTTCATTCATTCAATTGAATGTAAGATTTGAAAATGGTGCTAATTATTTTAGGTATGTTTTGTATTTATAGAGAATAGTTATTTGTTATACAAGGGTGCAAAGTTGTATTTTACCCGCGAGTGTTTCAACACACGAGAAGTAAAATACATTTGCACCCGTGTGTAACACAAAATTTTTCACCTCACTGTAGCGAGGAAAGCGCAACATGCAAAAAAACAGCTCATAAAAATAAATCTTTATCACTGGAATCACAATCTTTTTTACGATATTGTAACAGAAAACTCTGGAAGTTGTGTATTTTTACGCGAGTCGGAGTAGGTGAGAAAATTTTTGTTGACAATGTTGACATTTCTGACGATGCATTTTGAAATTGCATCGACTCAACTTGTGCGTTCAGAATTGTATTCAATATCATTATAAAAAACAAATGTTTCATAATGAATTTTAAGAACCGTTAAATAAAGCTAAATTTGGTATTTTTTATTATTATTTTCAAACCATTTATCATTTATTTAATGATGATTAATATCGAACGAACCATTATTATGTCAAAAGTTACTTAAACACGCTCCACTCCAAGGTCAAATTACTTTCCCCACTAGTGGATAAAACGCGGTTTTACCCGCTGGTATTAAAGGATAAAAGACTGCTGTCCGAGGTAGTGAGGGGAAAAGCAGGTTTTTGTCCATCTCGTGGAAAGTGTCAAAACGCGTCAGCGTTTAGTTTAGTGGTAGCGGTGATAGTTGGGTCTGTGTAGCTGTGTAGATCCGTGTAGCAGTGGAGGCGGAGGTGTTGCAAGGAAACATACATTTGCCGAACAGATATTACTATTTTCACTTGTGGTCGCGGGTGAGCAAAGCAATTGATTTTAGTTCATAAATATGGACCTCCGCAAAGTAACGCCTGATTCAATAATTAAAAATTAATTTGTCTACAGGAAATTTCATGACGATTCAGTATGTAAACAAACTGAGTCCGGAACCGAAGCCAACATTATTTAAGTGAAACGATTGAAAACAAGTGAATGAATGAATGGAAGCCAAAGGTAATTGAAAACGGGGCTCCGATTGAACTTCTTTATGGGCGGTCAATTGCTGGGCTGAGGAAACCTTTGATGGTTTTTAGGGCTCCGTAGGTAGCTGTTAGGTCTAATAAAACACTATATTTTGGTAAATACGTGTATTGAGCTCGGTAGCAGAAACAAGACAATTGATTGTAAACAGATGTACAACTACCCTCAGTTAGTCAACCTTATTATGAAAACAAGATGGACAAGTACCTGCATGTTTAATACACAACATACCTTTCCCCAAGTATGTAAACATCATCAAAACAAAAATGACAAATCGGAACATAAAATATTACCTTTTAACTTAATACATATTTAAACTTAGTGTACATTTAAAGTAACTATCTAAGAAAAACTAAATAAAACACATTGGACACAAACTTAAAATAATACCTTTTAGGTCTGATTGTTTTCACACATTATAATTACAATATAAAGTTGCAATCTCTATCCGGTCTAGCATAAGGAGACTTGCCATGAATAACAGTCTTATTTTTAACTTTTCCACCAGAATACCCTGGTCCGGATTCAACTGGTATACCTAGCATCTCTGCCCGTTCCTCCGAAATCGGTATCTCTATTATCTGCTCGCTGTTTTGACTAGTAGAGACATCTTCCATTTCCTGTTCATCTCCTACTGTCCCCTGGCCTACCCCTTGCCTGTGTTCACCGTTATCCTGCTCTACATTGTCTTCTTCTTTCTGAGATGCTTGTATATTGGGCGTTTGTTTCTTAATCAGCTGATCTATATGTCTACTAACAACATCTCCGTCTCCCGTTTCTACTTTATAGCTAGCTGGACCTTCTTTGCTTACTATGGTTCCTGGTAACCAACGTGGTCCACTGCTGAAATTCCTGTACATAACATTCGCTCCTAAGTCAGTCTGTCTGTTCTGTTTTGTACTGTTTCTTAAAACTTGTTCCTCTCTGATTTTACGTTTATTCTCATATGGATTAATTGTGTCAAGCAATGTGCGCAAACGCCTGTTAAACAAAAGCTCCGCGGGACTCTTATTTGTAGACGCACATGGAGTTGCCCGAAGTCCTAACAACATGTTAGGGATTTTGACATCCCAGGACATGCCGTCCATTTTACGAAGCTTGTCTTTAATAGTCTGCACCATGCGTTCTGCCAATCCGTTAGTGGATGGATGAAAAGGAGCTGATTTAACATGTTTTATTTTGTTAGCCTCTAAAAACTGATTCATTTCAGAAGAAACAAATGATGTGCCGTTATCAGAAACTAAGGTCTCACACAGTCCATGTATGGCAAATATCATGCGTAGATGCCAGATCACTGTGGCCGAAGTCATATTATTGACAATAAATACTTCCGGCCACTTAGAATATGCATCGACAATAATCAGAAATATTTTATTCTGATACGGTCCCGCAAAGTCAACGTTCAATCTAGACCAAGGCTTTGCCGGCATGACCCACTCATAAGTCGTCTTTGGTGGCATGTGACGGTTTTCTAAGCATTTATTACAGTTCCGAACTAAACCCTCAATGTCATCGTTTAACTGGGGCCACCATACATAGCTTCTGGCCAGCGATTTTCTTTGTACAATACCACTGTGCGTTTTGTGTAAAGCGCGCAAAACAGTCTCACGCTGCGATGGAGGTACCACCACGCGACAGCCCAGGAGGATGCAGTCCTCGTGCACCGACAGCTCCGCACGATGCAACCAGTATGAACGTAGTTGTTCGTCTGACTCCTTGGCCGGCCAGCCACATAGTATGTGATGAATCACCCGGCTTAAAACTTTATCACGCTTAGTAGCTGATGCTATTTGATCTACATCGATCGGGAAGTCCTCAGGAGCTTCGGCCATAAGCAGTATGTCGCATAATTGTGGTTCCGCTTGCTCTGGAACCGGCTGCGGCCTGCGACTCAGCCCATCAGCGTTACCTATTTGTGGTCCCGGTTTGTACGTTATATCATAACTGTATGAAGTAAGCAATAACGCCATTCTCATCAATCGAGGAGATAACACATTTGGTATAGGTCTTTTCGGATCAAAAATCCCTAACAAATGCTTATGATCCGTCACAATCAGAAAAGACCTACCCATCAAGTAATTATGAAATTTACTTACACCGAACATGATAGCCGTAGCTTCTTTGTCTAGCTGAGAGTATCGTCGCTCGTGGGTGTGTAACGTCCTAGAACCCATTGCTATGGGACGCTCCTGTCCGTCGTCCATGACGTGTGATAAGACGGCCCCAACCCCGTACTCGGAACTGTCGCACATGAGTACCAGCGACCTATTGATGTCGTAGTGTACGAGTGTCAGGTCAGAGGACAACAAACTTTTGGCAGAATCGAAACTGTTTTGTTCTCGGTCAGTCCATGTCCACGCCTGACATTTATCGAGTAATCTATGAAGAGGCTCGAGTATTGTGGCTTTATGAGGCACGAATCTCTCGTAGAAATTGTATAATCCTAGGAATGCTTGTAGCTGTTGGACATTTTTAGGTTCAGGTGTACTTAGTATTGACTCCACCTTGCTCGGTGCCGGGTGTATTCCGTCGGCGTCAATAACGAAACCTAAAAATTCCACTCGCTCCTTGGCAAACTTACATTTGTCTCGGTTGAGACGCAAACCGGCCTTCTCAATCCGCGCGAGCACCGTGTCTAGGCGCTGGGTCATCTCAGGCATGGTACGGCCGCTGATGATGACATCATCGATGAGCACTGCTACGCCCGGCACGCCCGCCAGCAGTGCCGTCATCAGCCTCTGAAAAATACCTGGACACGCCTTCACGCCGAATGCTAATCTGTGTACAGTGTAAAGACCCTTACATGTGTTCAAGGTCAGCAACCGTGCTGTGGCGTCTGTCACAACTACTTGAGTATATGCCCTATCAAGATCAAGTGTGGTGTAAAATTTTCCTCCCGAAATGGTAGCGAAAACTTCACTAGCCGTAGGCATTGGGTATGTATCAGACTCAGTAGCCTGATTCACCGTGCTTCTGTAGTCTCCGCAAAGGCGGACCGCGCCATTCTTTTTGATGATAGGAACGACAGGAGTCGCCCATTCCGAAAACGATACAGGCCTAAGAACATCCTCACCTACTAACCGCTCTATTTCTTGTTCTACTCTATCTTTGATAGCGTAGGGCACAGATCGCGCTTTTAAAAACTTAGGTGTAGCATTCGGTTTTAGCTGAATCGCGACTGGGTCTCCCCAGTACGTACCGAGTTCTTCTTTGGAAATCTCACCATACTTAGTTACTACCGCTTCAGTAGTACTCATGTCAATGTCTAGAATTTTATTTACATTTACAGAAATATCAAGAGCTTCAAACCAATCGCGTCCTATCAGATTCGGGCCTGAGCCATTAGCTATTACTACGTTAAGTTCACGCTTAATGTCTTTATACTTCACTGAAACCATAGCCTGTCCGAGAACTGTCACTCGAGAGTCGTTCCACGTGCGCAACTCGGTGGGCAGCGGGCGCGGCGCGGCGCGCGGCGGCAGGCGCGCCCACGTGCGCTCGTTCAGCAGCGAGAAGGCGGCGCCCGAGTCCACCTCCATGACGACAGCCACCCCGTCCAGCTCCACGCGCACCGCGTAGGCGGGCACGCGCGCGCGAGAAGCCGCCACGCAGTAAATTCCGTTTAAACTCTCACTAATGTCATCGTCTGTGTAGTTTACTTTTCCCGGTGTGTTTTTCTTTTTTGAGGTGCATATTTTCTCGATGCGTGCATCATGCGCGCGTCCCGGCCCGCACTCTCGGCCGACAGCATGGCGTCGACAACATCCGCGTACGCCAGCCGGTCTCTCTTCAGCAACTCGAATTGCAGCGCGCGGTCGCTCATGCCGCACACGAGCCTGTCGCGTAACATGCGCTCCAAATTTGGGAAACTGCAGTCGGCACTAATCTTCCGCAATTGAGCGATGTAATCTGATGATGATTCATCTTTAGTTTGATCGCGTTTGTAGAATTTTAATGACATTGATATTTCATTGGGCTTTGGACTGAAATGTTTGGTTAAAATTGTAACAATGCCATCAAAAGTCACCTCACTGGATTTCCTTGGAGTTATCAAAGCAAGAAGTGTTTCAAATGTTTGTGGGCCACACACTGTACAAAAGTTTGAACTCTTAACTGAATCATCCGTGATCCCATTCGCTTCGAAACAGTACTTTAGTCTTACAATGTAATTGTCCCAATTGTCCGTTTTTGAGTTGAATTCACCAAATTTCACTGATTTAGTAGCCATAGTTCACTTTTAACCCGCGTCGCCACTGTTAGGTCTAATAAAACACTATATTTTGGTAAATACGTGTATTGAGCTCGGTAGCAGAAACAAGACAATTGATTGTAAACAGATGTACAACTACCCTCACTTAGTCAACCTTATTATGAAAACAAGATGGACAAGTACCTGCATGTTTAATACACAACATAACCATAAGAAAAAAAAAACTGGCCATGAACGTGTCGGTAATGTCCAAGATTCCGTAGCCGTAAAAATACCTTGCTATATTATTTTAGTAGGTCTTTTTAAACTATGCAAGTAATTTTCATTAAGTACTAATAATTGTCAGTTTTATATGACAGTTCGAACTACATTTCTATGACAATATGAAGCGCGCTAAAACAAAAGCTCTTCAAGTCAGCAGTTGACACTGAATTGTCATTAAAAACTGTCAATTTTATTGTAAAGTTGGTGAAACAGGGGCCAATTTATCAGACCTACAAGTTTGTACGGAGCCCTGGGCACGCGAGCTCGATTCGTACTTTTTAAACTAATGTAGATTCTTTGCCGAGACGTTTGCGGCCGCCATTTTGAGTGATTGGTTTTGATGGAAATTGGAAAGGCAAGGACCAAAGCAAAATTAATAATATCTACATAACGTCTAGCCGGTTTTTGCTCACTGCTGGGCACAGAGACCTCTGAGAATGAAAGAGTTTGGGCTGTAGTTCCCATGTGACTTGAAACTTGATTGAAGCATTTTCGTGTGCAAGTTTCCTCACGATGTTTTCCTTCACCAAAAAACTTCAGCATATTAGGTATCTTTTAGTGCGCTTTAAGGCAAGTGCGCTCTAAACTTCATAATACCAATATCAAATCTCGGGAAAAACTAAACTTTTGCTACGTAGTGATTCATTTTTTAATTACAAACTTATAAGGGCAAAGTTTTCCACAACCACAACTCCAACCAGTTTGTAATGAAGAATATTGTTTTATTTTTCTTTGGCTGGGTGGTTAAAGAGAAATTTTGTTTGTTACGTACTTTTAATACGCAGTCTGTAATTACGGAACCACCGATCTATTTCGGGATAGAAGGGGAGAGTGTATTTACGAAAAGAAGGACTGAGAACCTCATTACGCGTCCCAGCTTCCGACCGCTTTCTACGTGCGACGTCAGGTTTAAAAAAAAAACCGGCCAAGTGCGAGTTGGACTCGCGCACGAGGGTTCCGTAGAAAGATTTTAAAACTTTTCCCCAGTGTTTTAAGAAGTCCAGTGTTAGCAGAGCCCTGCTCCTAAGCAAAATGTACGCAGTGTGGGGTCAACTTATATTGGTTTGCGAAATCTACAGACAGACATAAAAAATTAATGAACTAAAAAACAATTACTTTGCTCACCCGCGACCACTAATGACAAATAGTTATATCTGTGCGGCAAATGTATGTTTCCATGCAACACCTCCACCTCCACTGCTACACGAATCAACACATGCCACACAGACCCAACTATCACCACCACCACTATACTAAACGCTGACGCGTTTCGGCACTCTCCACGAGGCCATTTACGAAGCACAACAACAACCGCTCAACATGCCACCACTTCCACTACTGACATATGTAAACCATGTACTCAACTTAGTTAATGACAAAACCAACGTACCCACTAATATTTTATAAATTCCAAACTACCCTTTTATGTAAGTCCTAAACTACCCTTTTTTAAGAAATGAATTCCAAACTACCCTTTTTATTTTTAATCTACGCCAGGTACCCCGTTATTTTTAACCGAGTACGGTAAAAAGAGAAGTCATGTTCTCATTATTACTATGACACATTATTAAAATTAGAACCAAGTCGTAACAAAGGCGAAGAAACCAAATTAACTTGTTCATTAATAATAGACCCCATGCCCTTTGTTATTTGTTGTGTTGTGTTATTTGTTGTTTGTTGCTGTTTGTTGTTTGCTTGCGCCTTTGTTACGACTTGGTTCTAATTTTAATAATGTGTCATAGTAATAATGAGAACATGACTTCTCTTTTTACCGTACTCGGTTAAAAATAACGGGGTACCTGGCGTAGATTAAAAATGAAAATAAAAAGGGTAGTTTGGAATTCATTTCTTAAAAAAGGGTAGTTTAGGACTTACATAAAAGGGTAGTTTGGAATTTATAAAATATTAGTGGGTACGTTGGTTTTGTCATTAACTAAGTTGAGTACATGGTTTACATATGTCAGTAGTGGAAGTGGTGGCATGTTGAGCGGTTGTTGTTGTGCTTCGTAAATGGCCTCGTGGAGAGTGCCGAAACGCGTCAGCGTTTAGTATAGTGGTGGTGGTGATAGTTGGGTCTGTGTGGCATGTGTTGATTCGTGTAGCAGTGGAGGTGGAGGTGTTGCATGGAAACATACATTTGCCGCACAGATATAACTATTTGTCATTAGTGGTCGCGGGTGAGCAAAGTAATTGTTTTTTAGTTCATAAATATGGACCTCCGCAAAGTAACGCCTGATTCAATAAATTATAAAAAATTAAGATTTTGAGACTTTTGGAGTAGTTGTGCTATAAGAGCTACCTTCATACCAAATTTCAAGTTTCTAGGACAACTGGAAGTACCCTTTAGGTTTCCTCAGTACGGCGATTTGTATGGAAACCAAAAGACAGACAGACAGACAGACAGACGGACAACAAAGTGATCCTATAAGGGTTCCGTTGTTTCCTTTTGAGGTACGGCCTCCAAAAAGATGGAGCGACGACCTAGTAAAGATCGCGGGACCGCGGTGGATGCGGAAAGCACAAGACCGGTCTGAGTGGAGAGCCGCAGGGGAGGCCGCCGGCCAGCAGTATATTTCGGCTGACATGATGATGGTGATGATTAACTGTTCAAACACCACGAAAAAGGTTCAAGCTGTTAATCGGGGTATTTCCTCACTAAATTACAATCGTGACGTCAAAATAACAAGGCAAAATTTTACAAGCTCGGTTCTCATAAAAATCGATGCCATGTTTCCTTATGTGACGGTTACACTTGCCCTGAGCTTACAGTGATAAGAAAAACCGGCCAAGTATGAGTCGGACTTGCGAACCGAGAGTTTTATACAAATTCGTAGTCACCCGATCGCCCTTAGTCACCCAAAATACTAGAAGGATTGCAGATGCGTAATTTCCTCGTCTTCCTCACCGAGATACAACAATACACTGCTGTTTAGCGGCAGGATGAGCTAGAAAGCTGGTGGTAGCGATCCGAATGGACCTCGTGCAAGGTTTTACTGCCTGAGGGTCGAGCACGACTTTACGATAGCTGCGTAACGTTACGGTTATCGTATCGAGATCGAGAAACCTCATACTAAATTTTAGTTCCAAATACGCTCACGGGCGGGCGCTGTTCCAAACGTCATACAGACTCGACAACGTTTACTATTCGACTTTACGTTACGCAGCATTCGTAAAGTCGTGCTCGACCCTCTGGCCCTATTTCACCAACGTTACAAGGGGCAATTCGGTATCAGTTGCTGACGAAGAGCTTTTGTTTTAGCGCGCTTCAAATTGGCAAAGAATAGTTCGAATTGTCATTGTAAACTAACAATTGTCAGTTGGTGAAATATGGCCCTGAACACAGTTTTACAAATTTAATGTTACATACATATGTATGTATGACTTGATTTAAATGTATGAGTCGCAGCATGTCACGATAAATCGCGAGCAGAGTGCTTCATAAACAGCCATCCATATTTATTCCGGTCAAGTTGTTGACAGTGCCCGGCCACAGTCTTTGAAGAACAGTAAGGCATCCCCCGTAGCAGAGGCCCGAGTACGAATATTCGAAACCTGCGTCACGTAAAATCGAATAGTAAACGACTAGCTTATACCCCGTGGCTTTGCCCCCGTGAAATATTTCAAAATGTGCTAGTTCCCTATATCGTGGGAATTTCGAAAAATCCCCTCTTAGTGCACGTCTAGGATACTCAAGGTATATGTTTGCCACATTTCAAGTCTCTAGGTCCTGTGGTTTAGGCTGTGCGTTGTCTGTCAGTCAGTCAGTCAGGGTATTGTTTTATAGGTATAGATAACGAGCTTGTATGACGTTCGGAGCAGCGCCCGCCCGTGAGCGTGTTTTGAATTAAAATTTAGTATGAGGTTTCTCGACCTCGATACGATAACCGTAACGTTACGCAGGATTCGAAAACTCGTGCTCGACCCTCAGAGCTCGAAGTACGCTGACGCGGTGCAAGTTGAACTGCGTAAGGAAGACTGCGTCAAAATCTTAAAGAGCTTATGGCGTTCGGATGGAAATGGATGTGATCTTAATGTTAGTTCCGTGAAAAAGATTTTTTCAAGTTTTTTTACTGTGTCCTATCCTCTTTGTTGTAAGTTGGTAATACTGGAGTGTCAACTTTAGCAATTAACTAAAGTATTTTTTTTTTAATAGCCTGCTGAAGTGTCCCTCTGCAGGGCAAAGGCCTCTCCCCTGGCAGACTGCTCCTGGTCTGGCGCAACGTCAGGCCATCCTTAGCATACGGGTTCAAGTCGTCCCGCCATCTTCTTCTTGGTCTAAAGAGTCTAAACATGAATATAAAAAACAGTTTTTTTTTTCAAATTCATATCGAATAAATATTTATCAAAAAAAACATAGGTAATTACAGTTTTGTATACACAGGTCTTACATGTTTACAATAGTATCACCATGCTGTGCCCTGAGGCATACAAATAGCTAGTAATACGCCAAAAATAACGGGTAGGTACGCCTATTTATTAACTCCCCGGCGCAAGAAGAGGAGTGTTATAAAGTTAATGTGTGTTTTTGTACCCTGTGTATCTATCAGTGGCATCGTACGTAGCTCCTATTTAGAGTCTCATCAACATATGCAAATCCCCCGGGTTACGGGTGTCTATGGGCAGTGGCGATCACTTACCATCACGTGACCTACATGCTCGTTTGCCTAAAAATAAAAATAAATGTTAATTCCTAACACTTAACAATTTTTTTAATTTCTTTTCATAGATACTGTTTTTCCACCACTGTGAACATTCTGGAAAATGCGCGCTGTGACGTCATTCTCGTAGCTCTCAGAGACATGTGATACTAGAGCAGGTGAATTTAAAACGCATCTCCGTGGAGCCCAGACGTCGAGGCGACACGGGGACGACACGAACTAGTAGTACTACTGAAATAGGGTTTCGAGTCGTCATCTAAAATCTTATTTAAAATAGACTGTGCCCTAAGCACGACTTGTCGAATCCTGCGCTACGTTACGGTTATCGTATCGAGATCGAGAAATCTCATACTAAATTTTAGTTCCAAATACGCTCACGGGCGGGCGCTGCTCCAAACGTCATACAAACTCGTTATAGTTTACTATTCGATTTTACGTGACGCAGGATTCGACAAGTCGTGCTTAGGGCACTGAAACGTGAATATATGGGAGTTTTTCGCGCGTACCGACTATTGCTCGGATTGTGTAGTTGGTTAGCGGGTCGCCACGGTATGGTTCGAGAATTCAGTTTTTTGATCTTTCTGTATTATTTATGTTTCTAATTTATAGAGCGAGCATTATGAGTGTTTCCGTTTCAGCTCGGGCAAAAATTCTTTCGTATTTGCGAATGTCTGTCCGTATGTCTCGCCGACTGGGCAACTCTACAGCTCGCATTTATTAACCAATTTTAGTGAAATTTTGTGAGTAGGCTCGATAATTATATAGAACTAGCTTATGCCCCGCGGCTTTGCCCCTGTGAAATATTTCAAAATGGGCTAGTTCCCTAGAATTTAGAAAAATCCCTTCTTAGTGCACCTCTAGGATACTCAAGGTATATGTGTGCCAAATTGCAAGTCTCTAGGTCCAGTGGTTTAGGCCGTGCGTTGTCTGTCAGTCAGTCAGTCACGGTACTGTTTTATAGGTATAGATTTTATTTAATTAAAAAAACGAAACCTTATCAAAAACGAGGCGAGGTCTGCAGCTCAGAGAGCCTCTAGTTATTTACTATTTTCAAAAAACTTTTGTATGTTTTGCGGGTGGTAGGACCTTGTGTGAGGTCCATCCGGATCGCTACCACCATCTTACTCGCTAATCGTACCGCTAAGCAGCAGTGCTTGCACTATTGTGTTCCGGTGTTGAGAGTAAGACAGCCGGTGTAATTACGGGCACAAGAGGCATTTCATCCTAGCTGTCTAAGTTGTTCAACATACTTATCATCAGGTAACCCACTAGCTCGTTTGCCTTCCTTGTTTAAAAAAAAAAGCGTCATCTGAAAATCTGAAACTAGTCAAAATTTCAAGCAGCATTCGTGCACTGTAAACTGTCTTCCGATAAAAGCATATGAAATATTGCCAAGCGTGATCGATTTTCCATTTTCTATTCCGATGTTCGAATGATCAATATTGGTGCAGTTGTGTCTGAAGTATATCTACTGAATTTACTATGTATGTTAAGCTTTTAAATTGAATATAAACCTTTTTGTCCTTCAAGTGCGACTTCAAGGCGAAACTACTAAAAGCCGCTGGTTTAGTTAGGAAAATGGAGTTGGCTTTTTTCGAAAGGCAAGCTAGTTGCATCAATTTTTAACATGAAACTACAGTGAGACCCAATCATAGTGAAATAAAACGGATCACTTACCTACATAAGTCGAGTTTAGCCTGACATGTTTCAGCCTAATTCGTAGCCCTTCCTCTGAGGGTCGAGCACGACTTTATTACGAAACCTGCGTCACGTAAAGTCGAATAGTAAACGTTGTCGAGTTTGTATGACGTTTGGAACATCACCCGCCCGTGAGCGTATTTGGAACTAAGATTTAGTATGAGGTTTCTCGATCTCGATACGATAACCGTAACGTTACGCAGCATTCGTAAAGTCGTGTTCGACCCTCTGGGAGCGCACGACCCAGCGGCAGCTGGACGCACACTGCGCGCCGCAGCTAGACGCACACTGCGCGCCACGGCTCTGCTCGCGCGACTATTAAGCGCAGCTGACAGCGGCACACGACTATGCTCGTTTCCATCGTTTTATTTATTACTAACTGTTGCCCGCGACTTCGTCCGCGTAGATTTCGGTTACCGCTAATCCCGCGGGACCTATATAATTTTCCCGAATAAAAAGTAGCCTATGTTATTCCTCAATATTCAAACTATCTTCTTACCAAATTTCATCTAGATTGGTACAGCGGTTTTCCCGTGAAGAGATAACAAACAGACAGACAGACAGAGAGACAGAGAGACAGAGTTACTTTCGCATTTATAATATTGTAGTTAGGGTAGCAATACTAAAATGATCACATCACTCACCGTTGACGCAGTATTTAGCACAGTCTTCCAACTTGGGCGCACCGACATCCACTATCACGATTAAAATTGGGATGACGACTAATTTTAATGGCTTCAAGGTACTTTCCGTGGAATAAAAATACGCGTGTGTGTGTAATCCGTTTCATTTCACGATAGTTGCATGTAATCTATTTCGATCATGCTGAGAATGGGTCACGTGTTCACATAATTCGAATATAATCTGTAGTCCTTGACTTTCGTTTTTCAATGATTACACAAAAAAAATAGTGTATTGTTTTTAGACCTTGCTTTGTGCCAAATTTCACGATTCTAGGTCAATGGGAACTTGGGAAGTACCCATAAGTAAATGCTTAAGTTAGTAAGTTTAGTAAGTAAGTTGATTTACTTCAAATTGACAGACGGCCAGAGTGATTCAATAACGGTTCCATTTTTTCGTATTGAGATACAGTCAGCAGCAAGAGTCACACATCAGAGTCACACATCAGAGTCACACATCGAGTCACACATGAGAGTCACACATCGAGTCACACATGAGAGTCACACATCAGAGTCACACATCAGAGTCACACATCAGAGTCACACATCAGAGTCACACATCAGAGTCACACATCGAGTCACACATCAGAGTCACACATCGAGTTACACATCAGAGTCACACATTAGAGTCACACATCGAGTCACGCACACAGACACACACACATACAGGCACACGCGTGCATACATAACATATACATAAATCTTTTGGTTTGTTAAGTGTAGGTTAGAGTTTTTGTTTAGAGTAATATTTATGCTACCTTGCTTGATGATGAAATTGATTACATGCATGCTGTTATCTCGATTTTTGGAAAAGAGAAATGTGACTTTATTATTAATCAGTACAAATTGTACTTACCTCTCATGGAAGAAAGGTACCTCTTAGCACAGGTATTCTAATACTTAAAAAGAGGTACCAACCACATTGTTAACACTGTACTTTTTTTTACCTCAATAAATATATTTAAAAAAATATTTAGTCGCTAAGCAACCTATGCGTTCACAGTGACCGAAGCACGGCTCTATTGTCATAGACATAGAGCTTGTTCAGATCATTGTAGCCACTTCGATTGCGTAGCTACTTCTTCTGCCCTCTGTACGGAATTCTGAAAAATAACACCTAATGTGTAGCAATTCCTAAGTAGAAAGACCGACTAGAGTAAGTTGTGAGCAAGTAAATCAACTGCCTCTTACCGTGAGTGTCACTTACGCTTATTGGCTGCGAAAGGCTCAAGTTCGTGAGTTTGTACGTTTAAACTGACTGTTTAGGAGTTGGTCTTGAATGACTTTCACTTGAGATGGAGCGAGAGGAAACATTAGGTTAATATAATTTTTCCCACACGTCTAGGAACTAATATATGACGTGTTTTTAGGCTTCCGTACCCAAAGGTTAAAAAACGGGTTCCTATTAAAGACTCCGCTGTCCGTCCGTTCGTCCGTTCGTACGTCTGTCTCCAGGCTGTATCTCATGAACTGTGATAGCTAGACAGTTGATGTTTTCACAGATGATGTATTCCTGTTGCCGCTATAACATCCAATACTAAAAACAGAATAAAATAAATATTTAAGTGGGGCTCCCATACGGCAGACATGGTTTTTTTATAGATAATGGTACGGAATCCTTCGTGCGCCAGTCCGACTCGCACTTGGCGGGTTTTCGTATACAACTAGCTGGCCCGGCGAACTTCTTACCGCCAACAGTTTGTATGGGAAAATTCTATTGTCGTTTTTAGGATTTTCTTCTCAATGTTTCCATATTTTCTCACCGTTTAAACCTTACCTGAACTTCTACAAATATTATCATCATCATCATCATCATCCTATTTACGTCCCACAGTTGGGCACAGGCCTCGGAATGAGAGGGCTTGGGCTACAGTTTCCACGCCGGGCTCAGCGCGAATTGGGAACTTCACTCACACCATTGAATTGCTTAGCAGGAGTGTGCAGGTTTCCTCACAAAGTTTTCCTTAACCGAAAAGCTCAATTTCAATATCAAAATTAGCTAAATCGGTCCAGCCATGTCGAGTTTTAGATACAAACGAACAGTGATTCATTTTTAGGGTTCCGTACCTCAAAAAGCAAAAACGGAACCCTTATAGAATCACTTTGTTGTCCGTCTGTCTGTCTGTCTGTCTGTCTGTCTGTTCAAGACCCTTTTTCTCTGGAACGCGGAGGAGGTAGCATGTTGAAATTAATATCAAATACTCAAGCCTGCGGTTCCTTAAAGCCGCGAAAAAATCAACTATCTAAGTCAACGCAATCAAAAGATAGTCATTAAAAAATCCATTTCCATACAAATTGCCGATATTAAAAAACCTAAAGGGTACTTCCAGATACCCTAGAAACTTGAAATTTGGTATGAAGGTAGCTCTTATAGCACAACCACTCAGAAAAGTCACAAAATCTTAAAATTTTATGTCTGTCTGTAGATTTCACAGACCAATATAAGTTGACCCCACACTGAGTACATTTTGCTTAGGAGCAGGGCTCTGCTAACACTGGACTTCTTAAAACGCTGGGGAAAAGCGTTAAAATCATTCTACGGGACCCTCGTGCGCGAGTCCGACTCGCACTTGGCCGGTTTTTAAGAAGAAGAAGACAGAATGTGAACAAGCAAGTGGGTCACTTGTTACTGCCCATGGACCCGGTGATCCGTTTTTAACCCCCGACGAAAAAGAGGGGTGTTATAGCTTTGACCTGTGTATCTATCAGTATGTGGCATCATACCTCCCAAACGGATAGACCGATTTCGATGCGGTTATTTTTAATCGATAACCGTAACGTTACGCAGCATTCGTAAAGTCGTGCGCGACCCTCAGTGCCACGTGCACGAATATTAGAATCCTACGGTAACGTAATCGAGTAGTAACGCTATCCAAATTTCTTGTGTGACGTTTGGAACAGCGCCTCGCGTATTTGGTACAAAACATAATATCAATTTTCTCAATGGCGATACGATAACGCTACTACTCGATTACGTTAAGGGTTCGAAATTCGTGCTCGGGGCACTGTAAACAGATGGTTTGAACCTTCAGTGCCCTAAGCACGACTTGTCGAATCCTGCGTCACGTAAAATCGAATAGTAAACTATAACGAGTTTGTATGACGTTTGGAACAGCGTCCGCCCGTGAGCGTATTTGGAACCAAAATTTAGTATGAGATTTCTCGATCTCGATACGATAACCGTAACGTAACGTAGGATTCGACAAGTCGTGCTTAGGGCACAGGTATTCGGGATACCTCGTGAAGCTTCGCGGCGGTGCGGCGCCCGCGGCGACACAATGTGCCTCGTTAGACACCTAGCTTCTGCGCAGACGCGGGGACAGCTGCATCATTGGAAAAAACGAATAAAAACCCTCGACTGTATTGTACGGGCCTACCTCAAGGCCAGTCCCTGCAGGTCTGTGCCCTAAGCACGACTTGTCGAATCCTGCGTTACGTAAAATCGAACAGTAAACTATAACGAGTTTGTATGACGTTTGGAACAGCGCCCGGCCGTGAGCGTATTTGGAACTAAAATTTTGTATGAGATTTCTCGATCTCGATACGATAACCGTAACGTAACGCAAGATTTGACAAGTCGTGCTTAGGGCACTGCTTACCGGCAGCGCTTCGCCCGGCTTCTGTCTACCCGAGGGGCTTAAGATAGGTAAACCGATCTTTTAATTCTCTTTTTAACAGACTTCAAAAAAGGAGGTTCTACGTTCCACTGTATGTATCTTATTTTTAATTTTTTTATGTACCTATGTACATCGACTACTCCGTCAAAATTGTAGACTGATTTTCAAAATTATTTTCTTGTTCGAAAGGGTATACTCCTAAAGTGGTACGATCGTTACCTGATAATATTGATCTGATGATGGGATCCCAGGGAAATTGAGGGCGACCTCAAATTTTATAGGCACGTATTATGTGTTTCATATATTTTCTAAGGCTATTCAAGTATTTGCGTCTGGTAGTCATCATCTCATGTTGATGAGTTGATGATGGAAGATACAACACTTTAACGGTTAGGAGTTGAAGGGTAATTCTAAAACATAAAATTGCGAAATAAAAATCTTTTAACAGAAAAGTGAAACCGCCTTCAAAAAAAACTTTGAAAAAAAACCGTCAGTTTTATGGCCTAGCACTAGCAGAAATATGAAGTCGGTGCTTCGTTTAAAGAATATTCCGCTCATACCGCACCGATTTTCTATTTGTAGTGCTAGGCCATAAAACTCATGGATTTAGAGGATTATTAATTTCATGTTTTTTTCTATTGTTTTTTTGAAGGCGGTTTTAGTTCTTTGTTAAAAGATTTTTTTATTACCTTGTGAACCTAAACAGTGGTCAGGCAAACGCACCATCGAAAACCAAAACCTTGACTAAGCACTTATTTTATTTGTTTATGTGTACCTACACGTTTGGTAGATTCACCCCATACAATTTACCTACTTATAAGTGTGTAGTGCGTAACAATTTATTCGGGCTGCCCCAAAAAAGTGGTGCGTATTTTTCAACTTTCAGCGTTTTATTTATTTTCCACTTTTTTAACACCACTATAAATTTAACATTTCTTGGTAAATTTTCTGCGAGTGGTACTTTCCCGGACGAGCCGGCCCATTCGTACGGCAGCAAGTAGCTACAGTGTGGCTCTCCCACATTTTTTTAAATATTTAGTAGTGTGTCTGCTTCATGTAATCTGTGCAGCGACTTGCAAATGAACTTAAAAATTCAGCAACTAATATAAATAGCTAAAGTTGCGGGCGACCCGACGGGAATGAACACAAACGGACCGAAACAAGAACTTTATATAATATGCGGGAAACTTGTTGGGCCCAACTAAAATTTTGAACTATAGGGAGCACCCTTTTGAGTCAATATTATTTTTATTCCAAACTGAGGGAGGACAAGTTAAGAGCTTGCAAATTGACGAGTTTGCTTGTAATGGGAAGAATGTTCGATGTGTTCGTTCCGCTATCACCGAAGCTTGTGGTCCTAGAAGAAGGACTATAGTTATGTCGGACTATACTCGACTGACATGCGAGTGATCCGTTTATTTCAGTAAGAGAAAAGAATGTTGGAATAGTAAAGTTGCACCTAAACTTTTAAAGATTATTAACAAGTATCACGGGCGTAGCCAAGGGGGGGGGTTTTGGGGGATCACCCCCCCCCCCCCCCCCCCGAAATGGTCAGATATAAAATTAAAATAAGAACAGAGGGTCGAGCACGACTTTTCTAATCCTGCGTAACGTTATGGTTATCATATCGAGATCGAGAAACCTCATGCTAAATTTTATTTCCAAATACGCTCACAGGCGGGCGCTGTGGGTCGAGCACGACTTATTCGAAACCTGCGTCACGTAAAATCGAATAGTAAACGTTGTCGAGTTTGTATGACGTTTGGAACAGCGCGTCTAAACTCGATTTTACAGCTGTTTTTAAATTTTTGTTTACCCCCGACTGCATCCTTCTAATATTAAAGTTGTGGATAATTTGCTTGCCGCTTTCCTGCAATATTTTGATTCCGGAAAATTGCATAGTACTTCCCGCGAGATATCTACATTATATTCCTGTATTCTAATTATATGCAGACAAATTTGCGATAGGCAGTATAGTGACAATCAATTTTGTTCAAGGTTTTTAACGTCAACTGCAAAGAGAAGTATAGGTAAAATTTTAAAAAACCTCCACCCCCCACCGTAAAAACCTCCACAAATAATAACGTCTTCAGCAACACCAAAAAACTTTAACCCCCCTTTATAGGGCTCACAAGTCTTTTCCCATGTAAATACCGCTAAAGGGCTAGGTCATTAGTATAAATTCCGTAAGCGATATGGGGGTACAGGGGAATCGGGGGTATCAGGGGAATGGGGGGAATTCATGGCGCGGGAAGGCCCCATTTTGATGTGGTTTATGTTTTTATGGCGTCATTGAATTTTGATATGGGGCCTTCGGTCTGTCTTTATGACAAGAGACGCTATCTTCGCGTGTGATATTAAATTTTATAGGATTAAAATTATCATTAATCTCCCGATGTGTTATTTATGGGTTATAAACGTTGTATTTGTGTACAAATTTGGATATTTAGGTTTGATGACTTCATTTTGCTGTGAAGGTTGCATAAGGAGTGAGTAAAGTCACAGAATAACTAATAGTATACCTACTGCGCAGTGTCTCAGATTCAGTTTATAAAAAAATATTTCGTATGTGTGTCTGTCTGGCTGTTCTCCTCTACTGGTCACATTTCTAGACCGATTCTCGTGGAATTTTATGGGCTGGTTCGCTAATTACCTATATAGATTCCGTTTTTTTTTTCATTTGCTTTTTGCAATTTAAAAAAAAAAGACGTCGATAATGTTCAGAAATAGTAGTCGTTTAGATATCGACAGTACTCTGACTCAACCTCGTATATAGACTTTGACGAAATTGGAATAACCACCTTAGGTTCGCGGTCTAGAGTAGTTATTCCAATTTCGTCAAAGTTTATATACGAAGTTGAGTGAGAGTACCGTCGATATGTAATAACTGTGATTATGTATTTGATTATCAAATGCGAGTTTCATGATAAAATGCTTTTCTGCTCAGTCTAGTGCAGCTTTGTAAAAGGGATGAATGGTTTGCACGAAGAACACAAACAAACGGGCGAATGGTTTACACGAAGGACACAACAGACGTGGTGTAACAAACATTATACTTTTTGTGACAGAAAAAGGTTAATTTGTGAAAAACCCTTTCGCGTCCGATTTCGATCAAAGCTACGTCGTTTTATTATTTTTATTTGTTGATGTTATTTCTGGACAGAACAATAATAACACATGAAATTTCAATTACGTTGCTATCTGTGACTTGACTTGCTTACTTTGACCTTACGGTGACTTAATTTCGTAGGTACTCAGAGATTCAAATGAAACTTTTAAGTCAAATACGACTCAATTCAATTCAATTCAATTATTTATTGCAACCATGGTCACAGGTCTTGAAATATAATTGTGTCACATGGACCCTGATAGGGTATAGCAAGATATATTTTATACTTATAAATTAAGCAGCCCGTCCCGGCTTCGCTCGGGGTAGACAATTATAAAGTGAAAAAAGTTGTTGTAGTGACATAACTACAATAGTTGGACATATGCTACCGCGGAGTTTTTTGTAGAGATTATGATGTTCTTCAATATTGTTGTACATTATTTTGTTCTATCGCTAATAGTTTCGGCAGCGCATTCGACGAAAGACATTTTAAGACTCATTTTTCTACACCTTCGGTTACATTGTTCAAATTTTACCAAGGATCCCTAATTTTTTCAAAATGAAATGTAGCCTATGTCAAATTGGAAGAATGTAGCATTCTATTGGTGAAAGAATTTTTTAAATCGGCCCAGTACTTTTTGAGCCTATTCATTACAAACATACAAACATACAAAAATAGGTACAAATCTTTCCTCTTTATAATATTAGTGTAGAAGTGTAAATTACAAAAAAAAATATTATTATAAAATTCTTATTAAATTATTATAGACGCAGATGATTAATTTTAGTAGGTATCTCAAATTTTAAGAACAGAATAAAATTCAAGCCTAAAACATTACAAACGTTTTAACAAAGGATTACACCAACTTCAGTTCATTCCAAGACTAACCATAAAATCCCACCAATACTAAAAAGCCTTTTAAAAAAATTTTGATAGCGAGAGCGTTTGACGTAAAGGACAGCAGTTGATTACAAAAGTTAAGCAACGCTGACTCGTACCAGTAAGTGGATGGATGACCGCTCCTCACAAAAAGGAAACCCAAGCATGCAATTATTTGCTGACAAACCCGATTTGCGGATAAATTGATCCAGACTGAATTAGCGATAGTCAATCCAATCAGAGAAATTCTATCTTAGGCGAGGTGTGATTTACTTTCTTATACATTTTTAAATATATAAAATTCTTAAATATATTTCTTATAAAGATTGCAGATTTGAGTGAGCGAGGAACAAAGGTATCTAAATAATTATAATTGAGAATTAATTATCAATCTTTTCGTCTTGGTTTCTGTGTTTTGATTATTTTAAGAGATCGCTTTCAAGCGATGAGACCACCTATTGTCTACCATACCTGTTTTTCATAATCTCCTTGAACTGTTTTGTGGTTTTCAGTAGAGAATATTTTGTATTCTTTTAATACATTTCCGAGTAAATTCGTACCTACTTTATTTTCTAATAGGTAGGTAATAGAGATTTAAAAAATATGTTCTGTTCAGTTCTAATCTACGTGAAGCTAAGACTTATATTATGAATAATTTGTGGGACCCTATTGTAAATCTGAAACATTTTGACGACCGAATAGCCTAGTGGTTAGAGACCCTGACTATGAAGCTTGAGGTCCCGGGTTCAAATCCCGGTCGGGGCAGATGTTTGTATGATGAATATGAATGTTTGTTCTCGGGTCTTGGATGTTTAATATGTATATAAGTATGTATTTATCTGTATAAGTATGTTTATCCGTTGTCTAGTACCCATAGTACAGGCTTTGCCTAGTATGGGGACTAGGTCAATTGGTGTCTAATTGTTCCATGATATTTATTTATTATTATTTACCTTTTACTGTACTATCAAAATACTGAATGAAATTTTATTTTTATTGAAATTTGAATAAAATGCAAACAGGTTTTTGCAACTCCTATTAAAGCAAGAGAAACTCTGTCACTACAGCCTAAACCCTAACCTATAACCACCGCCTTATAAAGAAACAAAACCACACCTTAATAGGTAGGTAGGTATAATATTCCGAATAGGAAACGTTTACCCGACCTCTGAATCATGACATATCCTCCCGCAAAAACATCGATATCATGCCAGACAAACAATGAAATGGGGCGTTCTTACCAATTTATGTAATGCGATATCCCCCCTCCGAGTAGGGGGAGCCCTACCTCCCCCAGTAAACTGTTATGACTATGACAGATAAATATCTGTACTTGACGGGATACTGGAGTAGTTTGACGTCTGTCCTTATTTTCGCGAAAGTCTGTGTTCCAGAGTGACAGTAAATTACTAGGGTAGTGTGTGAGATGTATTTCTTTTATACTTGTATGCATTGTATTTTTCTATATGTGATTCATTTGTGGTTGAGTATTAAAAGAGCTACTGTAGCCTGTTTTTAGGAAAAATTGCCTTTTTCCTCTCGGCAATCATGGTATTTCCGAAAGCGCTGGTAGACTAGAAAAATTACATATAAAAGAGCATCTGAATACAATTTTGATTTTGATTTTGATTTTGACGAGTATAAGGATGTAAGTTAACCGCCATACGCAAAGACTTGACTAGACAATTGAGAAGTTTTTTAGTGTCATAGGTATTGTCAAAGAAATGTTTTTCGAATTGTCATATAAAACTGACAATTGTAAGATGCTGAGAACACCTAAATACCCTGTCCTGCCTACCTATCCTAGGCCAATTTTTTCAAGTCATCATCATCATGTCAGCCTAAAGACGTCCACTGCTGGCGCGCGGTCTCAGGCGGCTTTCCACTCAGACCATTCATGTGCTTTCCTCATTTACCGCGGTGCCGCATCTTTACCAGGTCGTCGCTTCATCTTGTTGGAGGCCTGCCGACAGCTGCACCCAGCTTTGACAAGTGTTTTCGCTGAGTCTTCAAGAGCAGTGCTGCCAGCTGATACAAAATTTCAAAGAAACTACCCAGATTTACGTTGCCTACATACAATCATTTGTACTTCATGATAAAAAAGTAGACAATGGTAATACTGCATTTTGTCAGCGCTAAAGAGGTGCGTGGCCTGTCTTTAATGTTTAAAGTCTATGCATATAACTGTTGTATACATATATGCATATAACTGAAAAAAGCCGTGATAGCCTAGTGGTTTGACCTATGGCCTCTTAAGCAGAGGGCCGTGTGCTCAAACCCCGGCTCGCACCTCCGAGTTTGTCGGAATTTATGTGCGGAATTACATTTGTAATTTATCATGAGCTTTTCGGTGTAGGAAAACATCGCGAGGAAATCTGCACACACTTGCGAAGCAATTCAGTGATGTGTGTGAAGTTCCCAATCCGCACTGGGCCCGCGTGGAAACTATCGCCCAAGCCCTCTCATTCTGAGAGGAGGCCTGTGCCCAGCAGTGGGACGTAAAAAAGGTTGGTGATGATGATGATGATAAATACTGCTAAAGTTGAACATAAAAATAGCTCACCTGTAAAAATCGGATTCCTTTGATTACTTCCGATTAGCAACTCCAAGACCCGTGGGCGAAACAGGAACACGAATAATTTAAGAATATTAAATCATTAGAAAGAGGTTTTTGGGTCATGGGAGACACAATGCATCGAATTTTGCAAAAAAAAATACAAGTTTTCATATGCTCTGTATAGATTAACGAGAACTGCGGATCGTAGCACAGTTTTGACAGCTTACAGCTTATCACGGTTTCGTTGCATCCACCTTGCGGTACGGCATAATGTTCTAGAGGAACGCAACATACAAGAGCTTATCGTTTAGAGCCCAAAAGAGGTGCGTTAGAGCCATCTGCGGATTGAAATCCTCGGAATGTTGTCAGTCTCACTTTAAATCATTAAAACTGTTAACTCTGCCATCCCTTTACATATATGAGTGTTGTATTTTTGTAAATACTAACCCTGATCTGTTTCAAAGGAGAAAAGTGGTGGAGGAATTCAACCTTCGTCCTAGAAACCAAGGTATACATTTTGAAATTTGTCAGACTAGCCTCATGAAAAAAAGCGTTGCAACGATGGGTCCTAAGCTATTTAATAAGTTTCCTAGTGATATAAAAAACAAGAGCCCGAGTCAATTTAAATCACTGTTATTTAAACTTCTTGTGGAGAAATGCTATTACGATGTTAAAGATAGGTAATCTAATTGTGATTGTGATATTTGATATTGGTTTAATTTTATTACACATACCTAATGCTATTTGTTAGACCCGACTTCGCAATTTAACTCTGTGTTTGTACGTTTCTGCTTGATTGCACACTTCAGTCATTAATGAGATCAATCTAGCATTAAGCTTGTGACATTCGAATTTATATATACTTATAGAATATCGTACGCCGAGAGGTACATCATAGCTGCTCCTTTTGTAATACCTATCACCTGTACAAGATATACCTGTGATGACGAAATAAAGAAATTGATTGATTGATTGATTGATTGAAAAAAAAATCCCAGGTAAAAAAAAAACAGAAAAGTGTGAGTCAGATTCGCTCATCGATTATGTTTTACTTTGAGGTAAAAGTCATACTAGCGTGAAGTTTCTTTTAAATCCGTTTAGTAGTTCTCTCGCCTTCGGCTCGATTCAAAAAACCACTCTCGTGCTTCAAAGATCCTCATTGAATTATGTATCAGTTGCTTATATTACCAATGATAGGTATTAGGTGGGTTCGTTCCTGAGCCCTATTTCACCAACTTTACAGATGTCAGTTTTCAGTGTCAATTTTGCAGACTTGAAGAGCTTTTGTTTTAGCGCGCTCCATATGGACAAAGCAATGTAGTTCGAATTATCATTGTAAACTGACAATAATTGTCAAGGTGGTGAAATGGGGGTAAGATCATTATTATTATCAACTGAAATAAATTCAGTTCTTTTTCCGGCATTTAAGTAGAATTTTTAAACCCAACCCCAAAGATGTTGAAAAATTACATCTTAGACTTTAAGTTTAAATCTTCAAGTTTCGAAAGAAAGCTTAATTTAATTTTCATCATGCCGTATCACAAAAAAAAACACTAAATTCTTTCTTCAATTCGCAAGTTGCCGCAGACTGCCATATTTCACTAAGTTATTTGCGGGAAGATATGACCGCATCGCACAATCACATTAGTGCAACTATCTCCCTCGCACTACCCGTAGTAGACTGAGCAACTAACTAAATAATTATACTTATTATCATGAAAAGTGTATGAGTGAAGTTACTTTAGCACATAAATATAATTGTGCTAAAATATTTATATCAGATCTTAACGTCCCAACTGAGGGCAGTTGGGCACAGTTACGACGTGGTCAACATTGTTTTCCTTCACCGAAAAACTCGTGATAAATGACAAATTTAATTTCGCACACAAACCAGAACGGCCGAATAGCCTAGTGGTTAGAGACCCAGACTATGAAGCTTGAGGTCCCGGGTTCAAATCCCGGTCGGGGCAGATGTTTGTATGATGAATATGAATGTTTGTTCTCGGGTCTTGGGTGTTTAATATGTATATAAGTATGTATTTATCTATATAAGTATGTTTATCCGTTGTCTGGTACCCATAGTACAGGCTTTGCCTAGTTTGGGACACTAGGTCAATGGGTGTCAAATTGTCCGGTGATATTTATTTTATTTATTTATTTAAATTCCGAAAAACCCAGAGGACCATGACCATTTTAGCGACACAAGTGCCAAACTGTCAACCGCCATCTTGGATACAAAAAATAATAATTTATTGAATCAGGCGTTACTTTGCGGAGGTCCATATTTATGAACTAAAAAACAATTACTTTGCTCACCCGCGACCACTAATGACAAATAGTTATATCTGTGCGGCAAATGTATGTTTCCATGCAACACCTCCACCTCCACTGCTACACGAATCAACACATGCCACACAGACCCAACTATCACCACCACCACTATACTAAACGCTGACGCGTTTCGGCACTCTCCACGAGGCCATTTACGAAGCACAACAACAACCGCTCAACATGCCACCACTTCCACTACTGACATATGTAAACCATGTACTCAACTTAGTTAATGACAAAACCAACGTACCCACTAATATTTTATAAATTCCAAACTACCCTTTTATGTAAGTCCTAAACTACCCTTTTTTAAGAAATGAATTCCAAACTACCCTTTTTATTTTTATTTTTAATCTACGCCAGGTACCCCGTTATTTTTAACCGAGTACGGTAAAAAGAGAAGTCATGTTCTCATTATTACTATGACACATTATTAAAATTAGAACCAAGTCGTAACAAAGGCGAAGAAACCAAATTAACTTGTTCATTAATAATAGACCCCATGTTGTTGTACCTAATTATTTCCAATTGTTCTAAAACCGATAGCCGCAAACCCTTATCACAATAATGTAAAATTTCGTACGTATCTGAGTCTAACAACGAATGATTCGTTTCTAATAAATGCTTGGCAAAGTTTGATTTCTCTGGATGATCATGCCTATATGACGAGACATGCTCTTTAAATCTAGTATCAAAGCTTCGACCGGTTTGTCCAATGTATACTTGACTACAGTCGCCACAAGTGAGTTTATATACGCCCGACCTGTTCCCTTTATCCACCTTTTCTTTGTTATTACAAAGTCTAGAACGTAAAGAATTAGTAGTCTTAAAGGCAACATTGATGTTATTTGATTTTAAAATATTATAAATCTTGTCAGACAACCGGCCAACATAAGTAATACTAGATCTAAATTTGTTAGTAGGCTGAGATGGCAACGCAGAGTAAAGCATGCTATTCACTATCCGTCCCTGCTTCTTTTGAACCAGACTATTAACCATTGCTGTACTATAACCATTTGTTGTTGCTATCTGATATATAGTATGTAACTCAGAATCATAATGCTCTTTCGAAAGAGGTACAGTTAGTAGTCTATGTACATAACAATGGAAAGCAGCCAGTTTATGCTGCCATGGGTGAGTAGAATTTGCAGGTATGACAGTATCTGTGTACGTAGGCTTACGGTAAATTTGAAACTGGTGCCTATTATTTACTCTTGTAATAGTTAAATCCAGAAAATTTAATGAACGATTTTCCTCTAATTCTCGTTTGAACTTTATTTTTGGATGTTTGTTATTGAGAGCACTAATAAACAAATCTAGCTGCCTCATACTCCCCTTCCAACATAAAATTAAATCATCAACATACCTATAATAATATACTAAATTGCTGTTCCCCACTATATATTGTTTTTCAAAGTTATCCATAAAAACGTCAGCCATTAAAGGACTAAGAGGTGACCCCATTGCTAAACCATCACTCTGCAAATAATATTGACCATTAAATCTGAAATAATTTTGTTTCATGCATAAAGTTACTAATTCTATTAACTCACAAACCTCCCCCGGATGTAAACGCTTCCTTTCTAAGTGACATCTAAGAATATTTAAGGTTTCACTATATGGTACGTTGGTAAACAAACTATCCACATCTAAAGAAAGTAATGTTGAGTTTGGCGGTATATTAATGTCTTTAATTTTATTTACTAAATCTGAACTATTCTTTAAACTATATATTGGCTTAAAAGAAGATTTTTCCCGAACAATGCTATTTAACTTCCTCGCTACTTTATACGCTGGAGCACTCACGTATGAAACAACAGGGCGAACAGGAACACCACCCTTGTGAATTTTAGGTAAACCATATAAAATTGGTGCCTGCGGATTCATAGGAATCACATTGCTCCTCTTTTGTTCGGTGTCAAAGGTAAATGCAGAATTTTTCAGAAGGTTTTTTAGGTCTTTATGAAACGCGGCGGTGGGATCCCTACGTAAATTCAAAAAACCCTCTCCTTGAATGATGTCATTTACTTTATCATTATATTGACCCCTTTCTAAAACAACAATACAATTGCCCTTATCGGCCTTAGAAATTACCAAATCATTGTCATGGACCTTTTGCTGAATAGAACGTAATGAATGCAAGTCACCAACATCCGAAATACCCCCAGTAGAAGTTGTATTTTTTAATGAATTAGCAACCAAAACCTTAGTATCAAAGTCACCGCGATTACAAACAATCGCAACCTCAGAATCTACCGCCAAACCCTCCACTAATTTCTGACTAAATTTAGAGGGTAAGTTATATTTCAAACCTTTTTCCAATAACTGCACTTCACCTTCTACAAATTCGACATTAGTGAGATTTTTAACTCGAGGGTAGAAACCGTTACCGTTACTTGACTCACTATTATTGTTGTTCAAAAGAGACTGAGTTCCATTTCGCGTAAGCCTACGCAATTTATTAGTTTGGGTAACATACTTTTCATGTGCCTGCACCGAAGCAAAATATCTCGCCTTTTGGTCCAAAGTATCAAACTCAATATTATGCAATTGAAATACCAGTTCCGAATGTAGTACTCTAAGATGTAATTTTAAATTATCTCTAACACAAAACCAATGACGAGACTCCTCATTTAACCAAATCTTGCGAGCCTTATTTATTGCTATCGTTGCGTATTGGTATCGTATCGTTTAGTTTACAAAAAATAATGTCAAAATAGAGCTCACCGCTGCCAAATCACACGAAATCGCCACGCTTGTGATCATTTTATTAACAAAAATTACAAACCCAATCCCAATCCGCAATCTTGGATTGAAAAAGAAATACTTCCACTGATTACAATTCGAATTAAATTAATAAAATGCAAGTAAGTTATGTCACTATGCTATTACCATTATTCATCATTAAGTTAGACTAAAGTAGGTTTTAAACACAGAGAGTGGCCACTCGTCTCGACGCAGCACCCGCGACCGACAGCACTGCGATGTCCGCTAAGGGGCGTTGTTGAGACGTGCGTCCGTGGACGTGTGTCATTTCGAACGTTTGTACGTAGTTTCTTTACTGCTTTAGCTTATATAATATACTGTGACCTAGTAAAGATCGCGGGACCGCGGTGGATGTTTATGTCTTTCGCCTGACATGATGATGATGATGATGATCGAGATTTTTAAGATTAAAATCAAATTGAATTTTAGTTACATGTCTTACAATTAATGCTATAATATTGTGAATATATATTTAGTTTTTGCTTAGCCGTCTAGACTGTCGTAGCCTTGATGAGGGTTAAAAAAAACCCACGGAATTCCCCAGTTGGTTCCTCGGCGCTTCCTTTTCCGTTATTTACGGCGCGTTCCGGCGCCGGATCGGACAATCACATTAGTGAGTTGTCTCGCTCTAGCAGTATAAATAGGGCGATTAATAATACCTAGTGGGAGAGAGATGGATTTGTTGGAAGCCTATAAAAATGGGCATGATGAGTAGTTGGTCGAAACAGCACCCTTTTTTAGGGTACCGTACCTCATAAGGAAAAACGGAATCCTTATAGGATCACTTCGTTGTCCGTCTGTATCTGTCGGTCTGTCTGTAGAGGTAGCATGCTGAAATTAATATCAAATACTCAAGCCTACATTCCTTTAAATCTGTGAAAAAATCAAACTTCTAAGTGAACGCAATCAAATGATACAGTCATTAAAAAGATTGTCTCCATACAAATTGCCGCACTGTGGTAACCTAAAGGGCAAGGTTGTCCTAGAAGCTTGAAAATTTCGTAGTAGCAGCACAAAAACTCGGAAATATCTCAAAATCTTAAATGTTTATGTATTGTATTGTCTGTCGGTGTAATTATGTCACAGACCAATATAAAATGACCCCACACTGCGTACATTTTGCGTAGGAGCAGGGCTCTGCTAACACTGGACATCTTAAAACACTGAGAAAACGCGGGAAAATCATTGTATGGAACCCTCGGTGCGCGAGTCCGACTCGCACTTGGCCTGTTTTTTTTTTTCGGATTCGTGCCTACAGCACGCTCAATCAACTCCACGCCGACCACTCCTACAAACATATCATACAATCATCATAATTATAGCTGTCTGTCTGTCACTCAAAAGACACAAACAGCCTAATGTAATGAAACGTTTCTTTCTGACATTTATTACAATAAAGTGTCACGTGAATGTGTCTCATTATATTCGCCGTCTCATCTGACAGTGATGTCAGTAATTTGTAGATGTTTATTTCTTTCAGTCACGAAATAATTGAGACGATAGACTAAATTACATGATTGTGTTGGTGGTTTTCGCTGAATGACATAATTATAATAACTAGCATAATGTCCATCCATATGTCTAGCAGTTTCGTAACCATGAAAGATTCAAAAGTAGTCTAGTTCTCAACCGGGCGAAACTAAAAAAAAATAGGTGCGTCTGTAACTGAAGGGGAAATAAGCAATCCATTTGAAAGAGATCCTAAAGGGCGGCTGTCGTGGTAACCTCATAATACTCATGTGCCAATAATGTGTTCAAAACAATCAAATTTGAATTTGTGTACATTTATGAAAAAAGCGAAACCTCTGCGAAAGCGCCTCATCAAAACATACATAATAATATGGAGTATAATACTGCCCTGTGCGGCTGCGAGACGTGGACCATGACGCACAGAGATAGGGAGAGACTGGAGTCGTTCAAGATGTAATGCTGGCGAAGGATGGAGGGGATTAGTTGGACCGAGAGAGTCACCAATGAGAGGGTCTCGGAAAGAGTTGGGGAGGGAAGAAGTATTTTGAATATGGAGAGACTAGGAGAGAAAAAGTGGTTTGCCATTTGATACGACACGACGATCTGATACTGAAAATTATAGAAGGAATGATAGAAGGAAAGAGAGGAAGGGGAAGGCCGAGGACAGAGTATATAAGTATGTATTTATCTATATAAGTATGTTTATCCGTTGTCTAGTACCCATAGTACAGGCTTTGCCTAGTTTGGGACTAGGTCAATTGGTGTCAAATTGTCCCATGATATTATTAACAACTCACCCACCTCTAGGATGTTATAAAGCATTAAGTATAACAATTCAAATATTATTTTTTTATGATAAATAGCAACAATTACACTAAGCAACACAGTAAAAGAACGAAGTACTTAACTTGTGATCTCCACGACGGTTCGCAATCAACTGCCTTATACCTAAGTCAGAGAACCTTTAAATCCTAACCTACCTAACCTAACCTAGTGTTGCCGCCCGGGTTTGTAGTAAGCAAGTGACGTCACTGGCAGCAATCGATCAGAAAGTAGTACTCGGTTGCCTTTCTCAAAATCTCCCAAGTGTACTTGAATAGTCCATTACATCTCTCGGTCCGAATTATAATTTTGTTCCTGTCGGGTTTGAAACTTTGGGTCCATGGGGTCCCAGCGCTTACAAGCTTATTTCTGAGTTACAAAAGCGCTTAGTTGATGCAACTTGTGACCAAAGGGCTGGCAGTTTTCTCTCTCAAAGAATCAACATCGCTATTCAGCGAGGCAACGCTGCCAGCCTTTTGGGCACTATGCCACGGGGGCCTTATTTAGATTTAATTTAGTTTTAAGTTGTAGTTTATTTAGTTTAAGCTTAGATTTAATGTCATTGTAAATTGCTTTTATTATGTAAATAAAGTATTTTCTTATAAATACGAGGTATAATGTACTACATATCTATTGTATATATTATCACTACATAGTGATAATACATATAATACATATTAACCTTAGGTGCTTTACAGTAATATTCTAATATGATGTATCCGACATCCAACGGAATATTATGTTAATAAACAAAGCTAAACATAATCGGCGTATGACATGAATTCTACTTTATTTACATAATAAAAGCAATTTACAATGACATTAAATCTAAGCTTAAACTAAATAAACTACAACTTAAAACTAAATTAAATCTAAATAAGGCCCCCGTGGCATAGTGCCCAAAAGGCTGGCAGCGTTGCCTCGCTGAATAGCGATGCTGATTCTTTGAGAGAGAAAACTGCCAGCCCTTTGGTCACAAGTTGCATCAACTAAGCGCTTTTGTAACTCAGAAATAAGCTTGTAAGCGCTGGGACCCCATGGACCCAAAGTTTCAAACCCGACAGGAACAAAATTATAATTCGGACCGAGAGATTGATACTTAGAATTTTTTCTATTTTCAGCCGTTTCTGCCGCCGCACCAGCTTTTTGTGTGGTTCCCTGGAGATGTGAGGGTGCTACTGTATCGACACAGGTCGCATCCCAAACCAGAACCCTACCCATTCTCCAGGGAATCAGAGACATACCGTCCGGCCTTTTGCCATCGTCGCGGGCAATGCCGCTTGGCTCCAAAATGGCCGGCACGTTCGCAGAGGCAAGAGCCCGGCGGATTATGTCATTGAGCGCGGCATGACGGGAGAAACGGCCAGCGCTCTTTTGACAGGAAAGACCATGGTGTCCCGTTTCGTCCACATTGGTGCCACAGAGGCAACGGTGTGGTGAACACAGCGCAACACCCAGTCTTAGCCCGACTGCAATTCTCAGTGTTTCAGGCTCAAGAAAGGTTCCGGTGTTAACGGAAGGATAAGCATGAAGCCAGTCACCGGATTCCTTTCTTGCCACAGCCAAAAGCCTTGCGCGGTCTGGGCCTGAACTGGAACAGAGAATATTAGAATAAGTTAATTTGGATAGTGTGTCATCCCAGCTCCGTTGGAAATTTGGATAAGCGGGAGGATTTTCACCCGGACAAGCCATTAGCCAAGCATTCCTAGCATCGACCAAACCCGTCGTCTCGTAGTTTGAAGGACAATCCTTTAGGATTTTACCTACGAGGGTGGACGTGCTGTGGACAGATGATAGGAACGCTGGTAAAGCAACACTAGAAATTTTGCGGATACCTAGCCCACCATATCTGATAGGAAGGGAAGCCTGGGTCCAAGATTGCCCATTAAATTGTAAGTTAAGTATAGATTCCAAAGAAGTTTTCATAAGGGAATCAATTAAGGTCAGAGAATTTTGATGTTTCCAAAAGGGACAACAACGAAGCAAATAAGTAAATTTTGGCACAAAAAGGCAAAATTTTAGAATAGTGATAGCAGTGTGAGCACTGATTTCCAGCAGCCGGTCTGCAGAATTTTGAAATTTTGAAACAGTTTTTGCGATTAAATCTGGAATGGCATCGTCGAAGATTGGTGACCCTAGGAGGCTTAAGTTTTGCTTATCGACAATTTTGATATTTGGACAAAGTAAATTAAAATGTTGGAAGAGATCGGATCGGATCGCGTTGTTTATGAACAGTTCGCATTTATTAAAGTTTAGATCTAAACCAATGGCCTTAAATTTATTTATAATTTCTGAGAGATCTGAAAGTACCGTAACTGCATCACCTCCTAGGGAACCATCATCAAGATACCATACGTTAAATTTGGACTTTAAATTTTGAATGATGGGGTTAATGGCTAAACTGAAAATGGCTGGTCCGAGGGTATCACCCTGCTGACAGCCGACTTCAGAAGATAATTCGTTGCTTTTGTACATTAATTTAGAAGGTTCATGATAACAGTTAAGTAGGTAATTATAAATTTCCGGAATATTATTCCTAATTTCTGTGAGCAAGGTGTCCCTGTTTACCGAATTAAATGCATTTTTGACGTCAATTTTGAGTAAAACCTCACACTGATCGTTATTAAGGTAGGTGCGCAGGGCATGGACTGCCGCTTCGCACCCACCTTTAGTACCGAAACCTAATTGAATTGGTTCAAACTGAGGTTGCAATTTTGAAACTATGTGACGAACTGAAATTTTAGAAGTTAATCGCCGAAATGTAGAGCCGACCGCAATGGGTCTGACACCTCCGTCTTTTTTAGTGAGCGCAATTAGGTTGGCTCCATAAAGAACGGGAACTATTTCGGGATTAACATTGCCAGACAGCATGAGGTTTATTAATTTTGTTAAAGCGTATTACTTATAAGTATCAATATCACGTACAGATCACATTATATTTATCCTATGTCTAACACACTCTTAAATAAGATGATGATGATGAAAAACGACGTACTATGAAATATAGCGTCTTCTTCTCTCCCTCCCAAATTCGGCGGTACTACTCAATGTCATTACTACGTTTCTCTCGCCAGCTCCCTACTCCATCTTCAGACCAGCAGCCTTATTGCCTAACTCGTTCGGAATCACAATCGCGTTCATTTTGGGCTGACAATTGGTATCGGAAACAGCTAGCTGTCACAGTCGTACAAAAACTGACATTTCAATCCGATGACGAGTGTCAAAATAGTTACGCAAATGCCCTGCAGCTTGAAGATACACATGCTCATTGAAATTATCATCAAAGTTACATGAGCCAAATTGTAAGTCAATCTGACCGATGGAAATTGGTTAAATTATAGTTTATTTCCATGATTTGCCCCAAACGTACTAACACGGCAAGTTGAATAAAAGCTTGCAAAAATAAACAAACATTTTTCAGAATCCGACAAAGTCCTCGAAATGCCGGCATATTTTTTTTTGCCGAATCTTGGTTTTCTAATATAGCCCATTAGTATACTCGCGGGACGGGGGATGAGCGTGTTCCCGTAATTGGACGTGACAGACAGACGGACTGACAACCCAGCTTTTCTCCGATTTGGTTTGGTTGACTTGAGAAACATTCCGGGCTAGTATGTTTTTGAAAAGGATGGAATATGTAGGTAACATCGATTGGCAGGTTTTTTTGTTTCCTAGATTTCTTGAATAAACAGACAAGTGCAAAGATAAAATATGTTTTCTCAAAAAATATAGAAGTTGATATTCGCATTTAAAAAAAAAGAAGACACCAAGTAGGACATTTATGGATAGCACAGTTCTTTGCCGGCCTAACGCCAGAAAAAAATGTATATTCATTACTGGCTGCTATTTAATTATATACACGCCGACGACGGCAAAGCGAGGTCTGGTCTTGCAGGAGGTGCTCACATTCCAGTCGGGACAGAGCCAGGGCTTAGAGGATAGCTCCTGATCATTAAAAGAGGCTAGTCGACTAGCAGACAGTTGATAAAACTATTTTTTCATTCCCTTACAATGTTCGAGAAAAGCATTATACCTACAAGCTTCGGACGGAACAGGGGTTTCCGGACTCGTACTATAGCCGGCCTCGTGCTACTCGGCCGTCTAAACCCTTCGTCCGGCAACCTCATTCTTCCCGGCCTCTGCAGTAATGTACTATTAACGAAATCCTCTCAAAACAAAAACAACCTTGGCAATATTAATAACATAGCTCTCACCACATCCCATTAAAAATAAACACTCTTCGAGATTAAACCCGGGGCCCAAACAATCCCAGGGATCGGCAACCTTCTGCTTAATACCAGCAATCGTCAACCTTTATTACCGTGTTTAATATCAATGGATCTGTCGGCTAGTATTTAAGAAGGGAGTTGCCTTTAGCTAAAAGTCTGACTCATCCAACGTCTGCACAAAAATAATGCGTTGAATCCTTTTATTGCTATGCCGCGTGCCGCGGGAATTATGCAGTTTCCATGCACGAAATATAGCTTGTGTTATTCTGATCAAAGTCTGTTCTTTAGTACACAGAATTGATAAAAATAGAATAGAAGTGGCATAGTCGCGTGACCTTGTCGCCGCACTTGTTTGTAATCGAGGAAACTCATCCACAGTGTGTAATTACATTAATTGCTTGCGTGAGTGCGTAATGCATTTTCGTGAGTTCATTACAGCAAGTGGAGAGCAAAAAGTGTCGACATTGGTTCTGGAAGGAAATACGAACGATAGCATTTCTATTCTCGTTTTTTATTAGTTCTGTGCGGTTCAATAGATTTGGCGTGATAGAGTAGCATACATCCAAACATCCATACATCCTCGTAAACTTTCGCCTTCGTACATAATATTAGTAAGATAGGATATTAGGATTGTAGGCGATTATGGTACAAAAATACAAAGAGGATTTTAAGAAAATGGTTTACCTACTTCAAAAATAATTTTACAGGCAAACACATTTGCGTTCTACCAGCCGACGGTCGCGGCCGCTGAAGGTTTCCCCGGCCCTCTCGACCCGTAACCAAACATGTTATTGGCCATACTATATATTCAGGTAGTTTGGTAGAATTAGTAGCCTGACCATTGGACCATTGACATACATACATGATGTGTAAACAAGATTGAGTACGAAGCCTGCTTAACCATCTCCTGTCATAAGTGGTATGCGGAGCGAACTCCTCGCTTCCTGCCGTGACAGCAATAATTTTGCAAAGAAATTCTTAAGACCACCTGTGTCTCATAACCTTCGTTAGAGTAATAGGGAGGGGCAACGTTGTGACGGAAATCTGCACCATTTTTAACCGACTTCAAAAAAAGGAGGAGGTTCCCAATCCGTCGGGATGTTTTTTTTTGTGTAATGCTATTATGCCATTTAGCTGTGATAATAATGTATATTTATAGCTAGCCAATCCGGTGAACTCCGTACCGCCATAAGAAAATGAATTTTCTTCATAATTTTTTTGTTCATACATTTTTCCCGTAAGTATTATTGTATTGTATTCAGCTATTCGGAGCGAAGACAAATCTAACACGACTTTTTTACATAATAAGTAAGTAAGACATAGGTACAGGGTGCGTTTTAATGAACCGGCAAAAATTTAGCCAGGGTTTGAGTAAGTCAAGGGAGCACTCTTGTGAAATTATTCTTTGAAAAATAAAAACACTCATTCTCTCATAAGTAATTTACATTGTCAACCAGAGACAATGAAGACTGCACACTCAGCACTGGGCTCGTGTGGGAACTATAGCCCAAGCCCTCTCACTCTGATAAGAGGCCTGTGCCCAGCAGTGGGATGTAAAAAAGGCTAGTGATGATGAGAGGCAACGAATGTATGGGAGATTTAAAAAAAAAAAAACGTTACAGGGTGTTAACTTACACTTACTCAACTCCCCAACAATTTTGTATTTAGAATTTTAAATTATGAATTTTAGTTTGAACTAGAGAGCGCCCGCGGCTCCACCCGCGTGGAATATTATATCCTCTGAGTAATATTTCTAATTAGTCCGACATGTATTTTTTGCTTTATGTTGTCAATAAAAATTTACATAGATAAAATTTAAAATTTCCGTAGATTGCAATGCAGGATAATGAATAAGAAATCTTTATTTCGCAATAACAGCATAATAATTATTATACAGTTAACTTAAAATTAAATTAAATATAAGTAGTTAATGGAATGGCTTTCTTTATCCCTGAACGGCAACACGGGCATAGATAATAGATCACTCGCTTTTGGCTCGAAATTCGAACTTGCGATTTTATTTCACTTAATATACAAAACTTACAAACCCAATATCACATTTTCTCAAGTTTTTCGCGATTCCCAAGATCAAAGAATTGAATTGCTTTAAAAACCCGGAGAAATAATGCGTTGTATGGGAGAAAAGTGTCAAAATGGTGTTGTAGAGCGCCATCTTGCTCTGTCTCGTTTCTTTTATCCCGTTCTGGCTTTACGACTTTATAATATATTAAATAAGATTAAGGTCTAATGTTCTCTAGCGACTTAAACACGTCAGTGATCCGCTTATTTCACTATGATTAAGCTCGCTCACTATATTTAGAATCTAAATCGAGCACGGAAAGCCCAGGTAGCGTCTTAATCCCCGACCCCCCCCCCCCCCCCCCCCCCACTAACCCCCGCCCCCCGTAATAACAGTCATTAGAGTCCTCCCCCTCGCGAGTTAATAAAAATTTGCAATCGTTTTGGCCAGATGTTGCGATGCGGCGCACTCGATTTATAATAGGGGTTATACGGGGGTATGGAGGTGGCGGGCGCGCCGTTTGCCATTTATAAACCCCGACGAAAAAGAGGGGTGTTATAAGTTTGGCCTGTGTCACCGTTAGCTCTTAAACGGTTGAACCGATGTTAATGCGGTCTCTTTTAAATTTGACAGCAGGTTTCCTAGCTGTTCTTAGACATGTTTCATTAAAATCGGTTCAGCGATATTTGAGATACTACATTTTGAAATGAAAATGTCGGGGAGCCGGTGAAATAACAACCAGGCCCATATTTCACCAACTCTACAATTGTCAGTTTGCAATGACAATTCGATCTACATTTCATTGCCGATACGAACAATTGATACCAAATTGTCATAATAAACTGACATTTGTAAAGTTGGTGAAATAGGGGCCACAAGAGGCATGTCAACTTTGCTTAGGTTGGCAACGATCTGGAATGACTCTGGTCTTGCAGATGACATAGGCCTCCACCAAGGTCCTCCACTCAGACCGGTCTTGTGCTTTCCGCATCCACCGCGGTCCCGCGATCTTTATCAGATCGTCGCTCCATCTTGTTTTTTACCTCGCTTGCATTTTGTGTAAAAAAAAAACACGAAGGTAACTCACGCAATAATGTCCCGTATGTAATATTCAACGGATTCACGTCTCATCTGTTCTTCGCCAAGTGTTCCATTGCGGGCGCACTTTGCCCGCCTCGCTCCATTGCGTATGCGAGGAGCAATGCATAGGAAAGTGCCTTGCAGTGCAGGGTGCAGGTGTTTGAATTTCAAAGTAGGTAGCAGATTTGTAGAATACTTGACGTTCTAGATTGATGGAGTGAGAATGTGGATTAAGGCGCTTCCCTGACCCAGACGCTGAAATGGCCACTTTTTAGAGCCGTACTGTAAATTATTTAAATGATAAAAACAAAATATATAAACACATTAAGTATCTGTAACATCTTAACTTGTTTTTCTATGTTTTATATTATTTTTTTCCTATTTAATACTTATGATATCACAAGTAAGTCAAGTTGCAATTAATATTTTGTTACTAGGTACATCATAAGCATAATTTACTTTGACTTGTGACATACACCAATGTATAGAGAATTTAATAAGCTGGGATTTCTATGTTTAACATTATTAAAATACCTTTTTATAATCATCATCATTACCACCATCATCATCAGCCTATTTACGTGCCACTGCTGGTCACCAGGTCTTTATTTATAATAGCTTAAAATTTTTCGGTGCGATTTCTGAATGATTTTTTTTTTCGAAAAGACGCGTTATTTGTGATAACACAGTGTAAAATGAAGTTAGACCGATATTTAATAGATGTCGTCACTAAAACGAAGTTGTTTAGTAGAAGTGAGGTGGGGTGAGGAAGACGCGAAGCGTTCAAGGTCATCCTCACAGGGAAGCTTCTTAATGTGCATTCACTGATTTCGCGTTCTAGCTCCCGACCGCTCTCCGCGTGTGACGTCACGTTTTAAAAACAAAATACCTGACTGATTGTTCAATAACTAATTGTTCAAACATCACCAAAAGTTGAAACTGTTAATCGAGATATTTTCTCATTAATTTACACTCGTGACTCCAAATACCTACACAAAATGTAACAGGCTCGGTTCCCTCACAAATCGATGAACTTTTTCCTTTTATCCCGATATAGTTCTTTATCACATATTTTATACGAGTTGCGTTTTCATGAACCGTCAATAATAGGTGTGTTGCCTTTTGGTCAAATCACCAGCCTTTTTTGAAATGTCAAAACGATTTGTTCGGATCCGTTAGTATGAAGTTTGTATTGAATTACAGAACTGTCATCGTCATAATTTTCAGCGATAAAACTGCCTCTTTTATTGGTTTTTGTTAAATTAAAAATCGTTTTAATTGCAGTAATAAGTGAGGCATCGGTTTTTCATGAGCATTTTCGGAAGCTTGATAAGTGAAAATGGAAAATGGTCTAAGGGAGCAACTCTGTGAAGTTTTTCTTTTAATAAATAAAGAAAACCATTCTCCCACACATTTGTCAACCAGCAGAGAAAATGGTAGTACGGCGGGATTTTTTTCTTCAAATAAACTCTTCACAGGGGTGTTCATTTAGACTTACTCAACCCCTAGCTGAATCCTCGATAGTCCATTAAAACGCAACCTGTATTCATCAGCATTCTGAGTATTGCGCTCTAGCGCAACCTTCAAAAGCAATAACCTATACCCCTGTACCCTTTCGCCAGTACAGTCATTAGACAGCTGTCAATCTTGCAAATAACGTGATTATCAAAAAGCGTTTACCGCATAGTGCGCGTGATTGATGGACTCCGAATGATTTATACGGACAGGCCAATCGAGGGGCGGGATGCAGACCGGCGACTAAGTCGCTGCGACAAAGTCGTCGCGACTAACCCAATCTATACTTATAAAACAGCACCGTGACTGACTGACTGACAACGCACAGCCTAAGCCACTGGACCTAGAGACTTGAAATTTGGCAAACATGTACCTTAAGTATCCTAGAGGTGCACTAAGAAGGGATTTTTCGAAATTCCCACGGGATAGGGAACTAGCCCATTTTGAAATATTTCACTGAGGCAAAGCCGCGGGGTATAAGCTAGTGGTTCATAAACCTATTTTAACTAAAATGCCGTTAAAGTTTGTTTATCCTTTTTTGTCAAATTGTCATTTCTGTTAATAAGAAGAAGATCAAACCTATTTTAACTAATGAAGGCTTGAGTGACGTTTATGAATAGTGGCATACGAGTTGTTTCCAATAAATCTATAGATAGCCCGCCACTATCCTCCATTTTTTTTAATACAAAATGGAGGATGGTGGCGGATGGTGGATGGTGGCTCCTTGGAGCCTTCCTTGCTCAAGCAAGCAAGCCTGATGGTCAGCGATCACCACTGCCCATAATTACACCGGCTGTCTTACTCTCCACACTGGAACACAACAGTGCACGCACTGCTGCGTCGCGGCAGGATTAGCGAGTAAGATAGTAAGATTTTTTATAAAGCCCACAAACGGGCACGCGGTTCACCTGATGACAAGTGATCGCCGCCTATGGACGCAAATAACAATGAAATATAAGAAATAATGTAAAAGTCGCGCGTCTGCGGTACCGGAGGGTGGCAGGCAAGAGAGTCGCATTTACATGTATTTGTTAATTCAGCGGCGCGCGCGCGATCCGTCTTCGCGGAGATTTGTACCGATCGGAATCGATCCCTGGTCTAGCATGAATGGGGCTTCCATTTGAAGATTTCATAATCATCATCACCAATGTTTTAAGTCACACTGCTGGGCACAATGCTCCTCTCAGAATGGGCCCAGTGCAGATCGGGAACTTCACACACACTATTGAAATGCTTCGCAGAAGTGTGCAGGTTTACTCACAATGATTTCCTTGACCTTCAAATTACAAACGCTATTTCGCACCCATTCGCACCGCAGCGCAGTTCGAGCGTATTTTTATTTCGGTGACTGTTTATTTCATAATCTGAAATCTCAAAAACGGCTCAACCGATTTTGATGAAACTTAACTGACTTAGGTACTCGACTTTCTATTTCGATTAACCACATCCACTTCACCACGTCTACTGGTTTAGGATGATGCCACAGACTGATTCACAAACATAATACAGGATGTTACAAAAATACCCGTAAAGCCAAAAGGGGGTTAAATGGTCCATTATAAAGAGTCCATTGAATCACTGTATGAAATAAAATAAAAAAACTTTTTTTTCATAATTTTTTTCATATTTTGTCCGGATATTTTGTAACACGTTGTAGACATAGTGAAATAAACGGATCACTCACGTATGTCAGTCGAGTATAGCCCGACATGTTTCGGACTAATCCGTAGTCCTTCCTCTGGGAGCACACGTTGTACACACGTCAAACCGGTACACATCAATTTTTGCGTAGGAGTTAAACAATATCCCCAGGTACCATGCTAGTGATATAAGCCTGAGTAGGCGGCACGGCTTCATTACGGCGCCGTGCCGGAGCCCGCGTCCCGTAACGACGTCCCGTCGCCTTTATTGCCGTCGCGTTAACGCTGACGACGAACAACTTCAGGTATGCTTACTTGAGTTTTTTTTTCACTAGATAACTTACTATAAAAAAAAATATTAAACAATTTTTTTTGCGGACTGTACTTTTCTGTCTGTACGTCGTGTATTGTGATCCAACTTACATATACATACCAAATTTCAAGTCGATGCCATTAACAGTTGAAGAGTTCCATCACGTGGAGACGATCCTGGCCGTTCGCTACCAGAATATTGCATTGTCACCGTCCATTTTCGTCGATCCGCTTACCAACACTTGGCCTCCCGGTACGCGGTCGCCACTCTAGAACTTTGCTACCCCAACGGCCATCAGTTCTGCGAGTACCGCCCACTGCCACTTAAGGTGTGCAATTTGCTGAGCTATATCAGTACTTGACCAATGACGAAGTACTGTCAATGGTTAATGAGAGGAGAACGATCCTGAATACCATAGAGAATAGGCGCGGGAAAATGATCGGACATTTGATACGACATGACAATTTCTTTAAGACCATTTTAGAAGGAAAAATTGAAGGACAGAGAGGAAGAGGTCGACCTAGCCAAGCTACATGGACCAGATAAAGGAGAAGGCCGGTGTCGTGTCGTATCAGGAGGTCAAGGAGCTGGCTTTATAGGAGAGATGATTGGAAGACACTCCACCGACAAGAGTGTAACTCTTAAGTTTGATGGTGATGATGATCAGTACTTAAATTTAGGGTCACTCGCTTGTGTATGTCCGTCTGTCACAGACAATTTACTCCGGAACTACTGGACTTGGATTGAGTTGAACAGTTGGTAGGTACAGGTTTTCGGCAAAGAAAAAAGTCGTGAGGAATCCTGGCCCCTATTTCACCAACTTTACAATTGTCAGTTTGCGGTCTACATTTCTTTGCCGGTACGAAGCGCGCTAAAACAAAAGCTCTTCAAGTCAGCAATTCACACCGAATTGTCATAATAAACTGACATTTGTAAAGTTAGTGAAATAGGTAAATGTGAAGTTCTGAATGCGCACTGAGCCCTTTGATTCTTGCTGTAGACGATAACCCCAAATTTGAATACCTAACTTTCTTTAAATGGCTTCCAGTTCCCTCACAAGTCTAAATGGAAATTCTAATTAAGCGGCCAATTATAAAAAGTTGGCAACACGATAATCTTTCAGCTTTGACGTAAGCTGCTTTTGAAGCTTTCAAGAAGCTCGCAGACGAAATAATAAGACATTAAAATAAAGCTCGTATTCGCTGCCCTCAACTTTTCGTTCCAAGTTCCAAGGACTAATTTTAACAGTTAAACTACTGGGTGTGTACCCACTGTCACAGATTGAAGATTTCGAGATCTTACCAGCCTATTACCAGCCTTTCATCATGTCACCATGTCAGCCGAAAGACGTCCACTGCTGGCCGGCGGCCTCCCCCGCGGCTCTCCACTCAGACCGGTCTTGTGCTTTTCGCATCCACCGCGATCCCGCGATCTTTTGATTTTTGTGTTTCGATTCGACATTTTTGTACGGTCGAGGAAATTAATTCCTTACCCACCATGGAACCTTTTCACAGTATACGTCATAGTGACATCGCGTAGCTTGACAAGGAAAATCGTTATAAACGTTTACTACGAAAATGTTCTATGGTGAGTAGTAGGGATTCGTGCGTTCTGGCTCACTGCTGAGTCAGTCCCCACAACAGCATTCGTTAGTCTTTCTATTTAAGAAATTTAACAGTAATGCCATTTAAATAATGTCGTTTTTACATAATCACTCATGTGAATGTGCTAAGTCAGAGTTAGACTTATTTGCTCTACCATCAACTCAAACGAGCATAGAAAGTGGTCAGTGGATACATTACAAACCAATTTCATCATTAAGTGATGATGGGCCTATAGAATTTCAAGTACCTGGTACAGGAGATGATTATGTGGACCTGTCCCATACCATGCTTTACATCAAAGCCAAAGTAACGAGTTCCGATTCAAATGAAATTGGAAAAACTATTCATGTTGCACCGGTTAATAATTGGCTTCATTCACTTTTCAATCAGTTAGATGTATATTTAAATCAAAAACTCATATCTCCACCAAATAATACATACGCATATCGCGCATATTTAGAAACTCTGCTAAACTATGGTCCAGCAGCAAAAAGTTCTCATCTGACCTGTGGGATGGTATGAGGATACTCCTCATAAAATGGATGTTACAGATGGAACCAATAAAGGATTTACGAAGAGACAGGAGTTAGTAAAATTGAACAAAGAGATTGATATGATTGGTCATTTACATGGTGATGTAATTAACCAAGACAAATGTTTAATCAATGGTGTGGAATTGCGTGTTAAATTAGTTCGTAGTAAGGAAGCATTTAATCTTATATGTAATACAGCAGACGTGAAAATTAAAGTTAAAATTACTGATGCTAGCCTCATTATTCGTAAGGCTCGAATAAATCCGTCAGTATTAATAGCGCATCAAAAGGTCCTAGCGACGACAACCGCTAAATATCCTATCACTCGGGCTGAAGTTAAAGTTTTGACCATTCCATCGGGGGTTCAAGGTAAAACCTTAGATAACATATTTCTAGGACAGGTACCTAAGAGATGTATTATAGGTTTTGTAAAGAATTCCGCATTTAATGGCAGCATGACACAAAATCCTTTTAACTTTGATAATCATGGGATAAGTTTATTTAGCTTATATGTTGATGGACAACAGGTTCCTTCAAAAACATTACAACCCACGTTTAAAGATGGTTTGATCACATCAACTTACCATACATTGTTTTCTGGTACCGGCATTCACTTTTTGAATGAAGGTAATTCAATAGCAAGACAAGACTACGGCGGAGGATATTGTTTGTTAGCTTTCGACTTAACTCCGGACCTTTCAGCCAGTTCAAGTTCACACTGGAATTTAGTTAGACATGGCAACAACAGTTAATTGTATTATTTACGCAGAGTTTGATAATGTTGTGGAAATTGACAAAAACCGCGATGTAAGTGTTGATTACAATAGTTAAATAAAGCAGCTCAATATATAATTGATCACTTCAGTGATATAGATTATAATAATGGATACACAGGAAATAAAATACTTTATGAGTAAAATTAATTGGGACATAAAATCAAATGTATTTGCAGCCAACAGAATGCCGGTATTTGTTCAACTACCCATACACCTAATAAGCAATTTACATCCAGATTATAAACCTGGTTCTCATTGCATTGCCATTTACATTGATATTAATGGTGTTGGTGAAGACTTTGATTCATATGGTCGAAAACCAGAAGGTTATCATAAGATGTTCTTAAAGAGAAATACAAAGAAGTGGTTTTACAATCATAAACAACTTCAAAGTTACTTTTCATCTGTTTGTGGGAAATACTGTTTAGTTTATCTTTATTTTAAAATGAAAAATGTAAGAATGATTGATTTTGTTAATAAATGCTTTTCTGTAAATACTATTAGTAACGATTTGATAATATGTTATATGTTTAGTTTGATTTTCGAATAAATGTGGTAAGGTAAGATAAGATAATTAAAAGACAACATCACAGACAAAACTTATTTATTGATAAAGAAAATTAACTAAGGATTAAAATGTTTTTTTTTACAGTCACCAATTTCTTTGGTGATTCTGTAAATCACGTCTTTGGCTTGATGAAAGTATTTATTGTCTTTATCTTCAACATAGTATTTTACGCGCGCATCTGCATGTTTCCATCGTTCATTTATGGGGACCTTTGTTAGTTTTTTCAAATCGTAAATTTCGATCTTCATCAAGTGCGTCGAATTATTTGCATCATCTGTGTTGGTTGGTACATATGAAACTCCTCCCCCCTTACAGCATCGGCCCACAGTTGAAGATTCAGTTTTTTTCCTCTTTGCCTTTGGCTGCTCCAAAAAGGCGTCAATGTCCAAAGCTGCGTTCCGTTTTTCAGGTTCTTCTTTTACCGACGGGGAACTCTCATCACCGTCGGATAGGGGAAAATAATATTGTTTGAAGGTATATTCTTCATCGTCGATTACATTGACAGAGGAATTCTATTGGGAATTTCTTTAGTAAGTTCATAAATTATTAGGTTAGGTACGACGACGAGCGAAGCGAGGAGGAGTGTTAGTTTGAACTGCGACCACATTGCGCGAGCCGAGCGAGCGTAGCGAGCGTGCCGCGGCAGCGGCCGGCGAAGCGCCAGAACCGAAGTAAGAACGACAAAAGAGATAAGATCACATGAATGTTATATGTTTGAGGTATTTATTAGGTAATGTGAATAAAGAGTCGGACGTAATTAGGATACCTTATGACATTTGAAAATCATTAAGCCACCGGGAAGATCATTAGCACCGAGTGTTGGACGTTAATTAGCCATTAGAGAATGATATTAGGACCCGCACTACAAAAAGCTATCTCTGAAACCGTTAGAGATATGATCTCAGGACCCAGCGCAATCGATTCAAATGGGGGGCTTTTTCCTTTTTTTTTTTCGGAAAAGAAATAATGCTGTTGTGGGGACTGAGTCAGTCCGACTGACTCAGCAGTGAGCCAGAACGCACGAATCCCTACTACTATGGTGGGTCAGGAATAAATTTCCTCGACTGTATCTGCTCACAATTTTCTTTCGAGAATCGGTTGAGAAATGCAACCTGTGGAGGAGACATGCAGTCACGGACAGCCGGACGGACATACAAAAGATTTTTTTCTCAAGATGAAACTGAGTAGACAGCGCGCGGTCGCTCGGTCAATTCTTTTTATTCTTTTGTGTGTTTTTAGTCTTAGATCTTGAAATTTGTGTCTGATTATTTGCTTAGTTTTCAATAACAAAATTTCGTCTACAAAAATAGTGAATGTAATTTTTACACGCGTATTTAATTTTTGCTAGCCTCCCTCTTTCCTCACAAACCAACGCATCTTCCTTCTCTCTAACCCCAACCCAACCAGAAAGAGACAGCACACCCATCTGTCAAGCAACCCACATAACTCTCATGCATCAGAACAAATCATTTCGCAACAAATTCCCGCCTAAGTGCCTGTCTTAGTGGCCCATTACTTCAACCATTAAGCATTTTTTCCAATCTCGGCTGTCGGCTTTCGGCTTTCGGCGAGTTTAATTCGGCTAAAACAAAACTCCCGGTCGCGTTGCGATGAGTTATTCGTAACAATTTTGCATCGCGATAATGTATAGCTATTTCGGTCTGCGGTCCAAACCCTAATAAATTAAATAATCATATTTTTTTATGTAAATTATTTTTTTAACTTACGTCCTATTGTGAAGTAGAATTTATTTATTTTTATTTATGTATTTTTGTGAATTTAAAATTATTACAAAAAAAAAACAGTGCAGGTTCCGTCATGATGTCTTATTCTTAATTCACCAAAAAACTCATTATAAATTACAAAAAATAATGTTGGTCGTTAATTCCGAAAAATTTTGAGGTGCGAGCCATGAGAGGCCCTGTAGGCTGCCCTGACTTTTTTATAATATTTGCAATATAAAATCTAAAATGTCTGTACACTCGTAACTTACACCAGGTGCTACATTTAAAAAGCTTTCACAATTACCGTATGGGGATATTTTAATACGCATGTCTGTTACCCGGACGTTCCTGCCGGATCACGGTTTGCTGTCCGTCCGGCCTTCCGCCCGGTATCCGGTAGAAAAACACACCGACTCTCGCAATGGAAAAAAATGTAAAATTGAGGCGGTAATTGGTATTGTTGGTTTTAAAATGTAAAATTGAGGCGGTAATTGGTATTGTTGGTTTTAAAATGTAAAATTGAGGCGGTAATTGGTATTGTTGGTTTTAAAATTACCGGTACATTTCGTCACTGGTTGTGCTTTGGACATGATTTTTTTAAGTTAGTGGAAATTTAGTAAGCGCTCGGCTCGATGGTAATTGATTGACGATTTGATGATCTGTTTTTGAATTTCTTGTATTTTTGACATTTGAAATCAATGTTATTATAATTTTCAATAAGAACACTCGAGAACGGCTTTACCAATTCGGCATTTTTTTTTCTAAATCATAGTTGAAGTCCAAGGAAAGTTTGTATAAAGAGAAAAACTTTAGAAATTAGGTATTCGGAACAACGAAAAATCCCCATTTTTCTTTTTCCCGCACAAACTGCTACTAACACACATCAAACATATTACATTTTCATTGCAAACAGTACATTGAGGTCTATAATAATACACGTTGTAATAATGCCATAAATAATACACATAATTATTTTTAACCGATTTCAAAACCGGAGGAGGTTCTCAATTCGTTCTTTTTTCTTAGTTATTTTTCATAATTTTTCTAGTGTAGTTCTTTAAGGAAGGAATGTAATTTTATTAACATAAGCTTCTATTGCTAGTTCCGGTTTAAATTAAGATATACTGTAGTATGTATGCATAATTACATTATTATAATATGCGTGTTTTGTTTTTTTTAGTAGGAGCTGAGCGGTTTTGCCGACTTCAAGACGAACTTTACGAGCTCAAAGCATCATGCAAAATTTGAGTTTTTGAAAAGAAATCCACGGGAGTTTTAAACTTTTCGTCAGATTTTTGGTAAAGGAATTCTCAGAGCAGAAGTTTGCATGCTCATACTATGTTCAACCACTTTTCTAAGCATTTGAATGAAAAAAAAAAACTAGGAACACAAGTTAACTTTTTTTTTTTGGTGGTTTTTTTGCTGGGCAGCCTTAGAGCACGAAAGATTTCCCCTCTGCCAAAACTCTAACATTTAGTCTGACCAAAATGATCAGTGTCTGTTCATTGTGTGCGTGTTTTTGGCATTTGTGTGACAGTTTTGTTTTAGTGTGAATTTGTAGGAACGTAACAAATTTTGACATGAGCGCAGACGTGTGCTGTACGTGTGTGTTCCTCGTCCCCCTCAAAAATTTGCAGAAAAATTGTATTGCATAGATAAGCCAAAGGCGCCTCCCGTCTGTCTGCTTTATGGCAAAAGCCTCAGTATTGGTTGAAATTTAAACCCACAGTAAAACCAATAAATAGTGTTTTTTTTTAAGCCTGGATACAAGTACCTTTACATTGACATTAAACACAGAGATTTGACAATAATGAAATTTACGGCATTTTACAAGCAAGCAAATTACTATTTTCCGTTAATAGCGGTAATATTCGATTAATACGCATTACGCGGAAATTATGACATCGTTATACTGCACAGACATTGTTTTTTTGGGGTTCCGTAATCAACAAGGAATCCTTATCGTATCGCCATGTCCGTCTGTTCGTCTGTCCACAGCAGAACTCAAAGTGACTTGGTAGGTACTAGAAAACTGTAATGTGACATGTTTATATACCTAGATACTAATAATGACGAAAAAGTGTTAAAACGAAATCTTTAAAAAAAAACTCCACGTACCTCTTGGGGGGGAATTTTTTATCTATCCCACGGTGTAGGGTGTGCTAAAACCATTTGTTTGTGAAATATTTAGCTTTAAGAGGTCATTTTTGTTGGATTCAATACCGTATAGCTTAGTGGTTCTAACCTGACTACAAAGCGGGTTCGATCCCCGGTCTGGCCAGATATAAATTGTACTGTTTTCGCTGTCATTGCTTAAACATTTTTTTCTTTAAAGGAAATCAACAGCACGTTCACTCAGACACTGTGTTCGGCTCTGCAAATGTGAGCGCTCTTAGACGAAGTACTACGGATTAATACGTATCTTCCACAGGTCTCACGCGTTAACCTTATGCTAAACGTGGTTTACCTTTATCAATTTTCTTTGTGCAAAAACTTGTTAACATAAATGTGGTTCAAATATACTTAGGTGTAACAATATCTGGCTTTTCCATTACATCTCAAACGTACAGAAGTACCCGTGTAGTGGAAAAAAATTGTATTCCGAGAAGCATAATGCTGACATTTATATCTCGATTTCGAGTGGTACTTACTCGTATAATATAACAATATACGGTAAAAAGGACGGAGTGTATATTTTATAAATAAAAATAAAGGTAGATAGGTACTGTAAGGAGGTCGCTCTCTGCTTGCTAATGATAGTTAGTGCGTTATTTGAATTTAAATGAATGCAACTAAAGTGTCTTGGAATATAGCAAACATGTGCGACTGAAAAGATGTTGTATTCCCTATATCATGAAAATAAACCAATTATTAGCTACTGAAGAAATCTCTATTTATCATTTATTATCTTGCTAATGATAGTTAGTGCGTTATTTGAATTTAAATGAATGCAACTAAAGTGTCTTGGAAGATAGCAAACAAGTGCGACTGAAAAGATGTTGTATTGCCTATATCATGAAAATAAATCAATTATTAGCTACTGAAGAAATCTCTATTTATCATTTATTATCATATATTATCAGACGACCGGATGGCCCAGTGGTTAGAGACCCTGACTATGAAGCTTGAGGTCCCGGGTTCGATCCCCGGCCGGGGCAGATGTTTGTATGGTGAATACGAATGTTTGTTCTCGGGTCTTTGATGTTTCATTTGTATATAAGTATGTTTATCCGTTGTCTAGTACCCATAGTACAGGCTTTGTCTAGTTTGGGACTAGGTCAATTGGTGTCAATCGTCCCATGATATTAATTTATTTTATATATTTATCATTTAAGAGTCTTCTCACAGCCTAGGTCTCTAGCTAGAGCTATAACACCCAAGAAGCCGTGTGTCACGCGCTTACAGTACCTCACCATCAAACTTAAGAGTTACACTCTTGTCGGTGGAGTTTCTTCCAACCATCTCTCCTATAAAGCCAGCTCCTTGACCTCCGGACCTGATACGACACGACACCGGCGTTCTCCTTTATCTGGTCCATGTAGCTTCGCCTAGGCCGACCTCTTCCTCTCTGTCCTTCAGAGGGTCGAGCACGACTCTACGAATACTGGGTAACGTAAAGTCGAATAGTAAACGTTGTAGAGTTTGTATGACGTTTGGAACAGCGCCCGCCCGTGAGCGTATTTGGAACTAAAATTTAGTATGAGGTTTCTCGTTCTCGATACGATAACCGTAACGTTACGCAGCATTCGTAAAGTCGTGCTCGACCCTCAGTACCTAGATACATAATATTATACTCAAGGTAATAGTTAGTATCGGTAGGTAAAGATTACCGGTCCGTTGTTAAGAATTTATTAATCGACTTCAAAAAAGGAGGAGGTTCTACTGTATGTTTTTTTTTTATGTATGTTCATCGATTACTCCGTCAATTGTGGACCGATTTTAAAAATTCTTTTTTTATTCGAAAGGGTATACTCTTGAGGTGGTTCCGTTGTCACCAAGTCATGATCTGATGATGGGATCCTAGGGAAATCGAGGGCAACCCTCAAATTTTATAGGCACGTATTATGTGTTTCATGTATTTTCTAAAGCTATTCAAGTACTTGCGTCTGGTAGTCATCATCTCATGTTGATGGGCTGATAATGGAAGGTACAACTCCTTAACGGTTAGGAGTTGGAGGATAATTCTGAAAATGTTAATACAACGTAAAATTGTGAAATAAAAATCTTTTATTAAAAAAGTAAAACCGCCTTCAAAAAAAAAACCTTCGAAAAATAACGTAAAATAATCCTCTAAAATAATAGTAAATAAAATAAAATAAAATACTTAAACTTTAGGCTTTAGTTTCTGTTGTCCGAAATAAATGCATTTTATTTTAATTACTATTATTTTAGAGGATTATTTTACTTTTTTTTTTCTAAGGTTTTTTGTTTGTAGTAACGTGTATTAAACTAAAAACAATTAAGGTGCACGCACACAACCACACATGTAACATAGCTATGACTGCGACAGATGTATGCTTTCATGCAACTTTTCTTTCAAGTAACTAACTCTCCTGTGACGTAAATGACAAACTGTTTGGACAATTCGCCGGGTTTTCACCATTTTCGCAGACGCACAAATTGTAACTTTGCCAAAAACTGAGATTAATTGAAGGAAACTATCTCCCACTACTTTTTGCGTTAAAATTTATTGCTAATTTTGTGGAATAAGGCTAGTTAGTTAGGTAGCTGCACCTTTTGCTGAAACAGATTTAAGGATGCACATTTTTTTATTTTATGCGGGGGCATCTGCAAACCCGCCGGGGTTGCGGGTGTCTATGGGCAGTGGTGATCACTTACCATCAGGTGACCACGTGCTCGTTTTCCTTCCTTGTCGTACGGTCGAGGAAATTTATTCCTGACCCACCATGGAACCCTTTCACGGTAAACGTCATAGTGACATCGCATAGCTTGACAAGGAAAATTGTTATGACGTTTAATATGAAAATGTTCTATGGTGAACAATCATTAAGATAGGTACATAGACTTTTAACATGAAACAACCGTGAGACTCAATCATAGTGAAATAAACGAATCACTGACGAGTATAAGTCGACTTTAGCCTGACATGTTTCGGACTAATTCGTAGTCCTTCCTCTGGGAGCGCACGACCCGGCGGCAGTGAGATGCACACTACACTCTACACTAGCCGGATAGTGTGCGCCTCGCTGCCGCTGGGTCGTGCAATCCCAGAGGAAGGACTACGAATTACGATCACTATGATTGGGTCTCACGGTTACCTACTAAATTAAATCAAAGGAGAAACAAAACGCAAAATATCGTTCAGCAAACCTATGAAGCAAAAATACCTCCCCACGGTTTGGGGTTAGCAATTTATTTAAGCAGATTTGGTGCTTCGGCCGGAAACGGGTTCGATTTCCGGCTTAACCAATCTGAACACATTCGCAAGATTTACGAAGGGGAGGAACAAATAAACAGCCTTTATTGGACGCTGGTCCAAACTAGCCTTCAGGGAATTGGTGAACTAAATGATTTAGTTATAATGACCTTTTTAGGGTTCCGTACCTCAAAAGGACATAACCTAACCAACTTAGAAAACTTTTAACATGAAACTACCGTGAGATTCAATCATAGTGAAATAAACGGATCACTCACGTATGTCAGCCGAGGAGGAAGGACTACGAATTAGTCCGAAACACGTCGGGCTATACTCGAGTGACATACATGAGTGATACGTTTATTAATACAACTTAGAAAAAAATTAAAACATCCGACATTGACATTTCAAAGTCCAATATTTCAAAAACGGGTGAACTGGATTTTATTGAATCTTAGCTAAGAACCATCTCGATTAAACTAGCTTCGCAATCGGTCCAACCGTTTGGGAGCTATGATGCCACAGACAGATACACAGGTTAAACTTATGACACCCCTCTTTTTGCGTCAGGGGTTACAAATGGATCATTATCGTTGTCCGTCTGTTTGTATGTCACTCGCTAGTAAATTAAAACTTGTCAGTAAGGTACTTCCTATTGACCTATAATTTTAGAAGGCAAGAAGCAAAACGCTAATTTGCAGTTTTTTTATATATTTAACAGTTTTCGGATCTTTTGACGAGACTGGCAGAAAAAAAACTTGATAACTGTGATGTTCTTATAGTTACAAAACCCTCGGCACGCGACCCTGACTTACACTTGGCCGGCTTTTCAATTCTTTGTATTGTATTTTTATTTTTCTTGACAATCTTTTTGTGCACTTATTGTAATTTTGTCACTTAAAATGATAATTATGAAATTTTCAGTGAGAAACAAGCGAACTTAATCTAAGAATTGTATGCCAAAAATCAAAGTATATACCGAAGTCAGATTTCATTTAAAAACAAAATTATTCTATGAAAGGTGAAACTCAAAGCTAACATGCTTTAATAATGTTTTTTCGACCTAAAAGTAAGTAATGCTTAATACAAACGGATTAAGCTTAATTGTGTTTGTTCGTCCTTAATGCGTAACGCCCAAATTTATCGCCGAAAGAATGTCCGACTTAAGGGGCCATTCGCAGCTATTTTGTGAATAAAATACAATTATTAGCATTAAGAGATTTCATGGAGATTTTAATTTATGGAAAGACCTAAAACAATGAACAGATCTGTTGTTAGGGTCCTTTTGTTGCATCAAGTTAGAGAAATAATTGCTTTGACATATTGAAAACGGGATATTGAATGCGATTACCTTATAGGTTTCATGAGCTCCTGATATTTCGATGCAGTTACATGCATCATGATCACGGGCAACCCAAACCTATAAGGTAATCGCGGTCAATATCCTGTTTTCATTGTGTCTAATGCTATTAACCGTGAAATAATTACTGTTGTTGTTTGTCGTAATATCATCATCATCATTAGATCACCCGAAAGACATGAGTTTTGCCCAAGGATCTCCACGACGATCGGTGTGGATGTGCTACCGGCTGCCAATGGCTTCCTGCGATCTTTACCATATCGTCCATCCACCTTGCGAGAGACCTACCAACACTTCGCCTTCCTGTACGCAGTCGCCACTCTAGAACCTTACGGCCCCAATGGCCATCAGTTCTACGAGTAATGTGTCCCGCCCACTGCCACTTAAGGTGTGCAATTTTCTGAGCTATATCAGTAACTTCACTTCTTCTACGGATCTTCTCATTTCTGATTCGATCTCGCAGGAATACTCCAAGCATAGCTCTTTCCATCGCCCTTTGAGTAGCCTTTGAGCGACCTTGAGTCTACTTATGAGGCCCACTGTAAGACCTACCGTAATAAACCTAGATATTATGCTTATTAAACATAGAAAATAAATGAAGATCCGGCCGGTCACCAGTACCTATTCACCATTCACCATTTGCGTGGAGAATAAGATAGCCGGGGAATTTTGGGCACAAGAGTTCATCAAGAGGTATTACATCTTAGTCCTAATGCTCCCCAATTTTCGTCCAGCATACAAGCCTCAACGAGCAGAGTCCCCTTAACAAAAAGTTTGCACGTAAAATGCAAACACATAATTCTCTTATGAACAACTTTTTGCTTATTTTTGAACAAATAGAGAAATGAATGCCACCGCCGAACGTGCTTTACTGCGCGCGATTGCCTTATTTTCTGTTCGGCTTTTGTTGGCCTCTGCGTTTTTATTTGGAAAATGTTGTCGCTTTTTTGTAAAGAGGCATTTTAAAATCACGAGCTTCAACCTGGCTATCTGGGGCAGGCTCATCGGCAGCCATTTTGAGATCAGTACCTATTGGACATTGTCACTGATACTTGTCATTGAATTCTGCTGGTAGTTTTACGGCTTATCGTTTTAAAAAGCTACAACAAAGTTCTTGTAGTGCTGCATGCACAGCGTTCCCTACTGCTCCCTGCTTGTCTATGACAAAAATGGAACATAACCTAACCAACTTAGAAAAGTTGAAAAACCCCCGACATAGTAATTTCAAAGTTCAAAATAACCATCTCGATTGAACTAGCTTTCGATTAAAAAAAACCGCATTGAAACCGGTCCATCTGTTTGGGAGCTATGATGCAACAGACAGATACACAGATACACACCTCTTTTTCGTCGGGGGTTAAAAAATATAAAACTGCTAATCGCAAAGCAACAGAAACCCAGCTAAACGATCCATAGAACTCGTACACCATTTAATATAAAATTTTCAGTCACAAAAGTATTTCGTAAGGCTTGCCATTACGACCCCTGGATACAAGCCAAGACGGGTAATACGATATGGCATTTCACGATAATACTGTCCCTATCTGATTGGGTTGGTGAAAACAAGACAGTTAAGTAATTTTTGAGATTGCAGATTCCGTGACAGGTGTATGTCAGTTACCGAAGTGGTGGCTGGTGGTGGCAGAAAGAATGTCATCATCATCATCACCAGCCTCTTTTATGTTCCCACTGCTGGGCACAAGTCTCTTCTCACAGTGGGAAGGCTATTGGCCTATATATATAGTTCCCACGCGGGCCCAGTGCGGATTGGGAACTTCATAAACCCTATTGAATTGCTTTGCAGGAGTATGCTGGTTTCTTACGATGTTTTCCTTCATTCAGAACTCAGAGAGGCGAGCCTGGGCTCGAAGCCACGACCCTCTGCTTGACAAGCCATAGTTAGAACACTAGGCTACCATGACTTTTAGCACGGAAACAATGTAGTGCAAATGGGTCAATCATCTTTTCATTGCCACATGTTGCCATGGAGATGTCCCCTGGGTAACTCTTCTAAAATAAGATTTTCTAATACCCCACTCACCCGAAAGTCAGAATTTGGATGCTTAGGAGATGAAGCATGAAGGAATTGGCATATAATTGTTGAAACTCCTAACGTTTGATGGAATGGTGCAGTGGATAATCTTACTTTAGACGAACCAGAGAAGGGAACATCTCCATGGCCACGAGTGGTAATGAAAAGTTGATTGACAAAAATATAAGCGAAAGACTGTTCTCGTCTGCCTTCTTTAACTATGTCAGATACAACCCGGCCGTGCCCCCGGGCGAATCCTTGTAATAGTGAATTCCGAACTCCGGCATTTAATAAAGTATGGTAAATAAGATGTTTTATTACTGCTTCCGCGGTCCGTTTTATGAGCTTCGACATTTCTTATTCAAAGAATGATGTTACGTTATTCGTCTTCGTAACTTTATCCTCGTAACTAAAACCAATAAAATACCATACAGAAATTAAGTACTTACATTCACAAAAGTAACCTAAAAATATCACTTGAGGGATACGGACAAAATCACGCTAATAGTAATTAAACATAGGACTCGATATGGTAAAATCTACATTGAAGAAAATCACTCTTACTGGAGATCCGTCGCAAAGACCTATTTAGAACCATGTCATAATTATGCTTATTATGATCATCATCATTATTATCCACGTCCGAAGACGTCCACTACTGGAAATAGGCCTTCTCCAAGAATCTTCACGAAGATCGGTTTTGTGCTACCTGGAAACAATGGCTTAGTGATAAATGATAATTATTATGATGTTCAAAATATCTCACGGTACCTACTTTCATGTTAAATGTAGCAACAAATGTATCATAATCTTTATAGTAAAGGCTTTACCAAAGCGACAGAAGTCCTTTACCCGGCAGCTTAAGCGACACGAATTTTCCGGTTCATTTCATTTTTATTGTCACTACACCCTTTGGTTGCCGGGTGAGGATCCCAGATGACGTAATTTGGGTTTAAGTAAAATTATGTGTGGCCGTTCGCAGCTTTGGGGAGAGTTTGGAGTTTGTTTTTTTATAATAACTCGTCACTGGAAAGGGGGAATTACTGAAACACCATATAGGCATTTCTTGGCGCGATCCAAAAGCTTCCGGCCTAATAAAGAAAAGAAGTAATTTAAATGTCCCTGTGCCCAACACTACCAATAGTTGGCACTTTCAATTTTAATACGTAGCATTAAAGGTATTGTCACCTTTTTGTCTTCTATTTACTTTGTTAGTCTTTATTCATCGGTTTGTTTTAACTGCTGTTACACTACCATGTTGTTACGACACAGAAATCGGACGAACTCAGACCCCTGAGGCACAGGTTCACACCTGGTTTAGGGGTCGAAAGCTTCGACCTCCTTATGCTTGACCTGTTTACACTAACTGAAAACTGAATGATGTATTTCTACATGTAACGCACTGATGTACAATAAATTATTATGCTGTATATTTATTTTAACGTCTTAGGGTAGGTTTTTACAATATTCATAAAATTCAAAATTCAAAATTCAAAATTCAAAATTTTATTCAGCAAATAGGCAGTTGAATGCTCTTTTACACGTCATTTTTTTGAGTCTACCAGCGCTTTCGGAAAGACCATGATTGCCAAGAAGAATGCGCCGCAAGAAACTTGGCACAAAGTCATTTTTTCTAAAAACAAGTTACATTAGCTCTTACAATACGCAACCACAGACAAACCACACAAAGAAACCTCACTCTGTCATTAAAAGATTAAGAGAGAAAAAAAAAAATACCGCATTTTAGAAACAAGTGTAAAAAGTAATTATTAAAACAGCAAAACCAGAACACTTTACTTTACTGGCACGTTTTATTTGAGCAGGAGATGTATAGGGTCTCCAGGTCAAATATCTGTGAAAATTTAAATTACAAAGGGATGTATAGGGTCCCAGAATTAATACTATAATATAATACTTAATCTAAATGGCTTAGAGATGTATAGTCTCTAGGGTCAATTTAAACTAAATTAAAATCAGCAGAGGTGTAAAACGCCTCCACGGTCAAATAATAAGTATAATAATACATATACATAAACTGGAGATGTATATGGTCTCCAAATGTCAAATAACAAAAATTTATGAAATATACATTTCATGTCATCATGTCAAATAAATAAAACATTATTTTTGTCAATTGTATTACAATTAGTACGCAGCGGACAACGGCAACAGAGCCGGACACCATACACGAATATCTTCGGGACGCAGCCAAGTCACATTGATGTCCTAATTATCTTCTGTTTTCAACCTTGGCCAGGTGGTGCCATCACATAAGTATTCATCCACTTTGTAGTATGCTTTTTTCAAGAGAGCGGTCTTTATGTATCTTTTAAATGAATTGTGAGGCAATTCCCATGCATCTACAGGCACTTTATTGTAGAACCTCACGCAATTTCCCAAAAAAGACTTACTGACTTTTCGTAGACGAAATTTAGGGACGGCAAGTTTATGCTTATTCCGAGTGTTGAAACCATGCACATCCGACAGTTTCTTGAAAGATTTGATGTTCTTGTGTGTATACAATATTACAACATATATATACTGAGAAGCTACTGTAAGGATGTCGATTTCTTTAAAGCGTTCTCTAAGTGAATCTCGGGAGCCAAGATTGTAAATAGACCGGACCGCCCTCTTCTGCAGGATAAAGATTGTCTCTATGTCGGCCGCCTTGCCCCAAATTAGGATGCCATAAGACATAATGCTGTGAAAATAACTGAAGTAAACTAACCGCGCCGTTTCTACATTGGTGAATTGCCGGATTCTTCGTACAGCATAAGCGGCAGAGCTCAATCTACCAGCAAGACCAGATAGGTGTGGGCTCCATTGCAAATTGCGATCTAAGGTAAGCCCGAGAAAAACAGTCTCATCCACGAGGTTCAGCTTCTCTCCATTTAATCTGATAGTAGTGTCAACCTGTCTTACATTAGGCAACGAAAATTTTATACATTTCGTTTTAGCTGCATTCAATAGTAAATTGTTTGCAGTAAACCATTTCAGCACATCTCTTAGAGTCTCATTGATGTGACTTTGATCTTCCTGTTGCCTGTTGACTTTAAAAATGAGAGAGGTATCATCAGCGAACAGTACTATGTCACATTTGTGTTCTAGCAGCTGGGGCAAGTCATTTATGTACACCAAGAAGAGAAACGGACCCAAAATAGAGCCCTGTGGTACTCCAAGCTTCACCGGTGATCCACATGACTGCACTCTATGTATGTCTACTTTCTGGATTCTCTGACTGAGATAGGACATAACAAGGTTCAGTGCATTAGTTGTGAGTCCGTAGTGTTCAAGTTTGCGGATAAGCGTCTCGTGTTCCACGCAATCAAATGCCTTGGAGAGGTCGCAAAATATTCCTATTGCATCTTGCGATTGTTCCCATGCGTCATAAATGTGCTTCATGAGATTTGCAGCCGCATCCGTTGTCGAGCGGCCCTTCGTAAACCCAAATTGCTGACTGTGAAATAGTTCATTAATATTGAAGTGATAAAGCAATTGATTTAGCATAATTTTCTCAAACACTTTACTTAGTACAGGAAGCACGGAAACCGGTCGAAAGTTACCAGGCTCAGATGAGCTGCCAGCTTTGAATAAAGGAATAACTTTACTGTACTTCATTAAGTCAGGGAACACACACTCATCGACGCAGTTGTTAAACACGACGGCCAGATATGGTGCCACAATATGGATGACAGATTGCATTACTTTAACTGAAATACCCCAAAGATCCTCTGTGTTCTTAATTTTCAAAGATTTAAATGTTTTTATAATCTCTTCCGAGTTTGTGTGTTTAAAATCAAATTTCAAGTTACTATCCTTTTGAACCACATTTAAGTATGAGCCAGCCAGCGCAGTGGATGACTTTAAGTCACGAGTTGTATCTATAGCTATATTAGAGAAAAAATCCTCAAAAGCACTCGCCACTTCTAAATCTGAAGTTACTATTCTTTCATCTATCTTTAACTTATATTGGCTATTATGGGGCTTTGATTTACCTGTCTCTGAATTTATTACGTTCCATACTGCTTTTACTTTATTATCAGCGGATTTAACTTTATTACTAAGGTATTCCGCTTTGGCGGCGACACAAACTTTTTTAAATAGTTTCGAATATCTTTTAACATAGTCTCTAAATGTGGGGTCGTTATTGTAGCTTTTCATTTCATATAGTTCATAAAGTTTAGTCCTACTCCTGTGAATCCCGACCGTGGCCCAGTCACTGAACCTTACCTTCTTACCATTTTTCTTGACAGTCTTAAGTTTGAAAATGTTCCCAAACTCTCGATTTATTACAGTAGTCAGGTCCTTATATAAGATGTTAGGATCATTCTTCTCCATGTTTGGTTGAGGAACCTCATTGATAATACTTTCCTTAAATCTTCCTATACGGTCGTCAGTTACCGGCCTATAAGTAATTAATTGCTCCTTCGTCTGCTTAGGCATTTTAAAAACAGCTTTTTGGCCGCTATGATCGGAACTGAAGCAGTTAATAATTTCTTTGTTCGTAGCTTCACACTTGCAAAAAATATTATCTAAACATGTGGCCGTGTTGGCCGTCACTCTAGTCGGTTCCTCAAAAAGATGATGCAAGTTAAATGATTTAAAAAGGCTCAGAAGTCTCACGGAATTTCTATTTTCGGAGTCCAGTAAATTGACATTGAAATCTCCACATACTATGATATATTTATTACTATTAAAAACTTGTTTCAAAGCATCCTCCATCACGGACTCGAATAGACTAAAGTCTGAGGACGGTGGCCTGTATACACATAATACGATGTGATTATCCAATTCAACACACGAAATCTCAATAACTCGTTCTAATGAAAGTTGAACTACATTTTTCCGTTCTTTACACTTATAATCATCTTTTACAATAATCATAGTTCCTCCATGTATTGCTGAGTTTCTAGTGTAAGAGCTGCCAATCCTATAATTACGAATGTTCGATATCAGCTCATGCTGTCTCAGCCAGTGTTCAGTAATACACATTACGTCTATATTAAAAGCATCGAGGAATAATCCGATTTCAATTGCTTTGCTGGAGAAGCCTTGTATATTTTGATGAACCAAAATGAAACTATGCTCCTCCGCTGTCTCGCGCATCAGTTTAAAGACTGGCGGTCCGCGGGCGGCGCGTTCGCGGGGGGGCCGGCGGGGCCGGCGCCGCCGCCGCCGTCCGCCGCGTACCCGTGCCCAGGTTCTATGTTATATGCTAGTAGTTTTGCTGTTGCTAATTTACATTTTTTGGACAGATACAGCCGTGATTCGTTTAGATGAAAACGTTTTATAAATTTATTACTATCAAAAAATTGGTATTTGTTATTATAAGAAGTTACATTGTATAACATGGCATTCCACTTAGATATTACAATATTTCGCTTGTATGAAACCGACCTAGAATAAGGGAACGCACACAAGATAATCTTGTGGATACCACGCTGCTCAACGGCTGACAGAGCTCGTAGTAAGTCTTCAAGGTGAGATTTCCTTACGCCTATACTGTTGCCCAGCATGACGATCAGGGTGGTCGTATTGTCGAACTCGTCTTTCGACAGTCGGTCGGCAAGCTGCTGGAGACTGGCACCGCGTAGGCAGTAGTTCGCGACTTTCTGTCGCAGGAAATGGTCGAGTATGGGACCGAAGCCCACGCCGATCTCATCGGAGTATATAATAGTACTGGCAGCAGCTGGTTGGCCCGCGCGTGCAGTCGCAAGATCATTTACAGTCGGTAGAGGGCCTCGCTCAGCAGGCGTCGGGGATGCTGGGGACGCGGGCACGGCGCGAGGCGCGGGCGCGGCCCGCGGTGCCGGAGCGGGCGGCGGGGAGCCCGCGGGCGACGGCGGGGCGGCGGGTGGCGCGGGCGGCACAGGGGACGTGGGCGCGGGGGGCGCGGCCGAGCGGGGGCGCGCAGCCGGCGGAGGGGTCGCGGGCGCGGGCCGGCGCTCCGGCGACGGGGGCTCGACCGGCACGACGCGGTTTATCTCAGCGGGCGAAGTTTCATGTGAAAAAGTACAAACATATTTATTAATAAAAGAATCAAAACGTTCTTCATTATAGTGACACAAGTCTACCAACTGTGTAGCAGCGCTGACATGCTCGCTGATTTCACGCTTGCTGCTTTCATATTTTGTACTTATATCTCTAATTGAATCCTCTAACCTACTGATTTTAGCTTGTAAGCTCTGTGACATGCTGTTATATAAAGAGTCTCTTGTTTTTAATTTATTTTGTGTTGACTTAAGTTTACTAATCAAGAGAGTACGTTCCTTAATTAAGTTCATATTTTTTTGTAAACTATGTTTTGATTTTATTATTTTTTCTGTGCGTCTAATGAATTTCTTAATTTTAATGTATTTTTTAAGACTTTTGTTACTTACGAAATAACAAGACGTGTTTGAGTCATCTTTTGTCAGATCAATTGTAGAAATGACAGACTGAGAATGGGGTGATGCAGGAGAACCGCTGCCAGGACTGTCTAGCATGTCTTCGTACAAGCTTTTGCCCATCAGTTCTTCATAAAGACTGTCCGTGTCAGCAGCCTGATGACGTTCACACTCAGCTTGGAGGATACCGATATCTCTGTGCGCTTGATTTAGTTCACATTCTAAGCTATGAATGCGCTGCAATGCTTGTTCGTAATGGGCTGAACAGTCTTCAAATGAATCCACTCTAGCCTGCAGTTGAACCAGCTGCTCGAAGGTGTCTTGGTATTGTATGTCCAGCTCGGCCAGCTGGTTCTTCAGACCTGTGTTTTTATCCACGACCTTGGTCACCTCCACCTCGCTGTCTTCCCTTTCTTTTTCTAGTTGTGTGCATAAAGTTTTATAATGTTTTAGTTCCTGAAGCGTTGCTTTAAGCTTGATTTCCTGTTGGCGCGCTGTGGCCTTGCGGGTTAGTACGTTTGCCATAATTCTCTCTGGCCCTGCCACCGGTTGAAGTCAATATTTGAAATTATTGTTCTTCACTGTGTCACTGAAGTGTTTTCAAGAATTATAGTGATCTGAAACTAACCACAACGCAGCTGAATACCCGGCATAGGAAGCAAAGAAGTCAGCAGTCAGGAAATAATAAAAAATAAAAACCAATAAGAAAAGTAGAAAAAGTAAGGCAATGGAATATTATATTTAGTTACAAGAGAATAAGTTAAAGAAATGGAAGGAACACTCGAATGTATGAAAACTAATAAAATAAACAATAAATAAGGATAAAATATGAAGACAGAAATACCCGGAGCAAACAGCTGATTGGGTCAATGTCAATGACTTATTTGAATTTAACCGTACGTGCTAATTTTGTAGTAGTGTTTAGAATGTAAAAACTACGGAAGGTACATCGACAGTATTATAATGATAATAATTAAATCAATAACAATACTCCCCAGGTTATTAAAACTGCATCAGTCGGCGTATTTTGTTCAAATTACAGTCGTTGACCCGTT